>CM064063.1:28538176-28583967 GCA_032594955.1 Panicum miliaceum
GCGTTAATGGCAGCAGTTCGGCCAGTTTTGCATTGACTTTCGTGCAGTAACCAAATGGTCCGAAACGCCCCAAAACATGAGTTTTCGGTCAAATGGAGTGAATCGGGTGCTTTCGTTGCGAAAAATTCCGATGCAATTTAGTTTAGCGAACTTGTGATTTAATGGCTCCAGTTCGGACAGTTTTGCATCCACTTTCGTGCAGTAACAAAACGGTCCGAAACGCTCCAAAACATGAGTTTTGGGTCCAGTGGAGTTGATCGGGTGCGTTCGTTGCGAAAAATTCTGATGCAACTTAGTATAGCGACTTGTGCGTTGATGGCATCAGTTCGGCCAGTTTTGCATCAACTTTCTTGTGGTAACGAAATGTTCCAAAACGCCCCAAAACATGAGTTTTGGGTCCACTAGACTCGATCGGATGGGTTCGTCGCGAAAAATTCTGACGCAACTTCGTTTAGCGAACATGTGCGTTAATGGCACCAGTCCGGCCAATTTTGCATCGACTTTCGTGCAGTATCGAAACGGTCCGAAACACCCCAAAACATGAGTTTCTGGTGCAATGGAGCTAATCGGGTGCGTTCGTTGCGAAAAATTCTTACGCAACTTCGTTTAGCAAACTTGTGCGTTAATGGCAGCAGTTCGTCCAGTTCTGCATCGAATTTCATGCAGTAACGAAACGGTCCGAAACACCCCAAAACATGAGTTTCGGGTCCAATGGAGCGGATCGGGTGCGTTCGTTGCGAAAAATTCTGATGCAACTTCATTTAGCAAACTTGTGCGTTAATGGCAGCAGTGTCGGCCAGTTTTGCGTCGAATTTCATGTAGTAAGGAAACGGACCGAAACGCTCCAAAACATGAGTTTTGGGTCCACTAGAGCGGATCGGGTGCGTTCATTGGGAAAAATTTTGACGCAACTTCGTTTAGCGAACTTGTGCGATAATGATACCTGTTTGGCTAGTTTTGCATTGACTTTCGTGCAGTAACCAAATGGTCCGAAACACCCCAAAACATGAGTTTTGGGTCAAATGGAGTGAATCAGGTGCTTTGTTTGCGAAAAATTCGATGCAATTTCGTTTAGCGAACTTGTGCTTTAATGGCTCCAGTTTCGGACAGTTTTGCATCCACTTTTGTGCAGTAACGAAACGGTCCGAAACGCCCCAAAACATGAGTTTTGGGGTCAAATGGAGTTGATCGGGTGCGTTCGTTTGCGAAAAATTCCGAAGCAACTTAGTATAGGGAACTTGTGCGTTGATTGGCACTAGTTCGGCCAGTTTTTGCATCAACTTTCGTGTAGTAACGAAATGTTCCAAAACTGCCCACAAAACATGAGTTTTTGGGTCCACGGGACTCAATCGGATGGGTTCGTCGCGAAAAATTCCGACGCAACTTCGTTTAGCGAACATATGCGTTAATGGCACCAGTCCGGCTTTTTTTTGCATCGACTTTCGTGCAGTATCGAAACGGTCCGACCGAAATACCCCAAAACATGAGTTTCGGGTCAAATGGAGCGAATCGGGTGCGTTCGTTGCGAAAAATTCTTACGCAACTTCGTTTAGCAAACTTGTGCGTTAATGGCAGCAGTTCGTCTAGTTCTGCATCGAATTTCATGCAGTAACGAAATGGTCCGAAACGCCCCAAAATATGAGTTTTGGGTCCAATATAGTGGATCGTGTGTGTTCGCTGCGAAAATTTCTGACGCAACTTCCTTGAGCGAACTTGTGCAGTAATGGCACCAGTTCGGCTAGTTCTGCATTGACTTTCCTGCAGTAACGAAACGGTTCGAAACGCCCCAAAACATGAGTTTTGCGGCCAATGTAGTGGATCTGGTGCGTTCGTTGCGAAAAAATTCCGACGCAACTTCGTTTAGCGAACTTAGTCGATAATGACACCTGTTCGGCCAGTATTGCATCGACTTTCGTTGCAGTAACAAAACTGTCCGAAACGCCCCAAAACATGAGTTTTGGGTCGAATGGATTGGATCGGGTGCGTTCGTTGTGAAAAATTCCCACGCGACTTCTATTAGTGAACTTGTTCGTTAATGGCACTAGTTCGGCCAGTTTTGTATCGACTTTCGTGCAGTAACGAAACGGTCCGAAGCGCCCCCAAAACATGAGTCTTGGATCCAATGGAGTTGATCGGGTGCGTTCGTTGCGAAAATTTCCGGCGCAACTTCGTTGAGCGAACTTGTGCAGTAATGGCACCATTTCGACCAGTTTTGCATAGACCTTCGTGCAGTTACCAAACGGTCCGAAACGCCCCAAAATATGAGTTTTGGGTCAAATACATTTGATTGGGTTGGTTTGTTGCGAAAAATTCCAATGCAACTTAGTATAGCGAACTTGTGCGTTAATGGCACACGTTCGGCCAGTTTTGCATCAACTTTCGTGAGGTAACGAAATATTCCAAAAGGCCCCAAAACATGAGTTTTTGGTCCAACGGACTCGATCGGATGCGTTCGTCGCGAAAAATTCCGACGCAACTTCGTTTAGTGAACTTGTGCGTTAATGGCACCACTTCGGCCAGTTTTTGCAACGGCTTTCGTGCATTATCGAAACAGTCCGAAACACCCCAAAACATAAGTTTCGGGTCCAATGGAGCGGGATCGGGTGCTTTCGCTGCGAAAAATTCTTACGGAACTTCCTTTAGCAAACTTGTGCGTTAATGGCAGCAGTTCGGCCAGTTCTGCATCGAATTTCATGCAGTACCGAAACGGTCCGAAACGCCCCAAAACAAGAGTTTTGTGTCCAATGGAGTGGATCAGGTGCGTTCGTTGCGAAAAATTCCGACGCAACTTCGGTTAGTGAACTTGTGCGTTACTAGCACTAGCTCGGCCAGTTTTGCATCGACTTTCGTGCAGTAACAAAACTGTCCGAGACGCCCCAAAACATGAGTTTTGGGACCAATGGAGTGGATCGGGTGTGTTCGCTGCGAAATATTCCGATGCAACTTGCTTCAGCGAACTTGTGCAGTAATGGCACCAGTTCGGCAAGTTTTGCATCGACCTTCGTGCAGTAACGAAACGGTACGAAACGCCCCAAAACATAAGTTTTGGGCCCAATGGAGTGGATCGGGTGGGTTCGTTGCGAAAAATTCTGACGTAACTTCGTTTAGTGAACTTGTTTGTTAATGGCACTAGTTCGGCCAGTTTTGCATCGACTTTCGTGCAGTAACGAAATGGTCTGAAATGCCCCAAAACATGAGTTTTGGGTCCAATGGAGTGGATCGGGAGCGTTGGTTGCCAAAAATTCCGATGCAACATCATTTAGCGAAGTTGTGCTTTAATGGAACCAGTTCGACAAGTTTTGCATCGACTTTGGTGCAGTAACAAAACGGTCCGAAACGCTCCAAAACATGAGTTTCCGGTACAATGGAGTGGATCGGGTGCGTTTGTTGCGAAACATTCCGAAGCAACTTAGTATAGGGAACTTGTGCGTTGATGGCACCAGTTCGGCCAGTTTTGCATCAACTTTCGTGTAGTAACGAAATATTCCAAAACGCCCCAAAACATGAGTTTTGGATCCAACGGACTCGATCGGATGCGTTCGTCGCGAAAATTCCGACGCAACTTCGTTTAGCGAACTTGTGCGTTAATGGCACCAGTTCGGCCAGTTTTGCATCTACTTTCGTGCAGTATCGAAACGTTCCGAAACACCCCAAAACATGAGTTTCGGGTCCAATGGAGCGGATCAGTTGCATTCGTTGCGAAAAATTCTGATGAAACTTCATTTAGCAAACTTGTGCGTTAATGGCAGCAGTTCGGCCAGTTTTGCATTGACTTTCGTGCAGTAACCAAATGGTCCGAAACGCCCCAAAACATGAGTTTTCGGTCAAATGTAGTGAATCGGGTGCTTTCGTTGCGAAAAATTCCGATGCAATTTAGTTTAGCGAACTTGTGATTTAATGGCTCCAGTTCGGACAGTTTTGCATCCACTTTCGTGCAGTAACAAAACGGTCCGAAACGCTCCAAAACATGAGTTTTGGGTCCAGTGGAGTTGATCGGGTGCGTTCGTTGCGAAAAATTCTGATGCAACTTAGTATAGCGACTTGTGCGTTGATGGCATCAGTTCGGCCAGTTTTGCATCAACTTTCGTGTGGTAACGAAATGTTCCAAAACGCCCCAAAACATGAGTTTTGGGTCCACTAGACTCGATCGGATGGGTTCGTCGCGAAAAATTCTGACGCAACTTCGTTTAGCGAACATGTGCGTTAATGGCACCAGTCCGGCCAATTTTGCATCGACTTTCGTGCAGTATCGAAACGGTCCAAAACACCCCAAAACATGAGTTTCGGGTGCAATGGAGCTAATCGGGTGCGTTCGTTGCGAAAAATTCTTACGCAACTTCGTTTAGCAAACTTGTGCGTTAATGGCAGCAGTTCGTCCAGTTCTGCATCGAATTTCATGCAGTAACGAAACGGTCCGAAACACCCCAAAACATGAGTTTTGGGTCCAATGGAGCGGATCGGGTGCGTTCGTTGCGAAAAATTCTGATGCAACTTCATTTAGCAAACTTGTGCGTTAATGGCAGCAGTTCGGCCAGTTTTGCGTCGAATTTCATGTAGTAAGGAAACGGACCGAAACGCTCCAAAACATGAGTTTTGGGTCCACTAGAGCGGATCGGGTGCGTTCATTGGGAAAAATTTTGACGCAACTTCGTTTAGCGAACTTGTGCGATAATGATACCTGTTTGGCTAGTTTTGCATTGACTTTCGTGCAGTAACCAAATGGTCCGAAACACCCCAAAACATGAGTTTTGGGTCAAATGGAGTGAATCAGGTGCTTTCTTTGCAAAAAATTCCGATGCAATTTCGTTTAGCGAACTTGTGCTTTAATGGCTCCAGTTCGGACAGTTTTGCATCCACTTTCGTGCAGTAACGAAACGGTCCGAAACACCCCAAAACATGAGTTTTGGGTCAAATGGAGTTGATCGGGTGCGTTCGTTGCGAAAAATTCCGAAGCAACTTAGTATAGGGAACTTGTGCGTTGATGGCACTAGTTCGGCCAGTTTTGCATCAACTTTCGTGTAGTAACGAAATGTTCCAAAACGCCCCAAAACATGAGTTTTGGGTCCACGGGACTCAATCGGATGGGTTCGTCGCGAAAAATTCCGACGCAACTTCGTTTAGCGAACATATGCGTTAATGGCACCAGTCCGGCTTTTTTTGCATCGACTTTCGTGCAGTATCGAAACGGTCCGAAATACCCCAAAACATGAGTTTCGGGTCAAATGGAGCGAATCGGGTGCGTTCGTTGCGAAAAATTCTTACGCAACTTCGTTTAGCAAACTTGTGCGTTAATGGCAGGAGTTCGTCCAGTTCTGCATCGAATTTCATGCAGTAACGAAATGGTCCGAAACGCCCCAAAATATGAGTTTTGGGTCCAATATAGTGGATCGTGTGTGTTCGCTGCGAAAATTTCTGACGCAACTTCCTTGAGCGAACTTGTGCAGTAATGGCACCAGTTCGGCTAGTTCTGCATTGACTTTCCTGCAGTAACGAAACGGTTCGAAACGCCCCAAAACAAGAGTTTTGCGGCCAATGTAGTGGATCTGGTGCGTTCATTGCGAAAAATTCCGACGCAACTTCGTTTAGCGAACTTAGTCGATAATGACACCTGTTCGGCCAGTATTGCATCGACTTTCGTGCAGTAACAAAACTGTAAGAAACGCCCCAAAACATGAGTTTTGGGTCGAATGGATTGGATCGGGTGCGTTCGTTGTGAAAAATTCCCACGCGACTTCTATTAGTGAACTTGTTCGTTAATGGCACTAGTTCGGCCAGTTTTGTATCGACTTTCGTGCAGTAACGAAACGGTCCGAAGCGCCCCAAAACATGAGTCTTGGATCCAATGGAGTGGATCGGGTGCGTTCGTTGCGAAAATTTCCGGCGCAACTTCGTTGAGCGAACTTGTGCAGTAATGGCACCATTTCGACCAGTTTTGCATAGACCTTCGTGCAGTTACGAAACGGTCCGAAACGCCGCAAAATATGAGTTTTGTGTCAAATACATTTGATTGGGTTGGTTTGTTGCGAAAAATTCCAATGCAACTTAGTATAGCGAACTTGTGCGTTAATGGCACACGTTCGGCCAGTTTTGCATCAACTTTCGTGAGGTAACGAAATATTCCAAAACGCCCCAAAACATGAGTTTTTGGTCCAACAGACTCGATCGGATGCGTTCGTCGCGAAAAATTCCGACGCAACTTCGTTTAGTGAACTTGTGCGTTAATGGCACCACTTCGGCCAGTTTTGCAACGGCTTTCGTGCATTATCGAAACAGTCCGAAACACCCCAAAACATAAGTTTCGGGTCCAATGGAGCGGAGCGGGTGCTTTCGCTGCGAAAAATTCTTACGGAACTTCCTTTAGCAAACTTGTGCGTTAATGGCAGCAGTTCGGCCAGTTCTGCATCGAATTTCATGCAGTAACGAAACGGTCCGAAACACCCCAAAACAAGAGTTTTGTGTCCAATGGAGTGGATCAGGTGCGTTCGTTGCGAAAAATTCCGACGCAACTTCGTTTAGTGAACTTGTGCGTTACTGGCACTAGCTCGGCCAGTTTTGCATCGACTTTCGTGCAGTAACAAAACTGTCCGAGACGCCCCAAAACATGAGTTTTGGGTCCAATGGAGTGGATCGGGTGTGTTCGCTGCGAAATATTCCGATGCAACTTGCTTCAGCGAACTTGTGCAGTAATGGCACCAGTTCGGCAAGTTTTGCATCGACCTTCGTGCAGTAACGAAACGGTACGAAACGCCCCAAAACATAAGTTTTGGGCCCAATGGAGTGGATCGGGTGGGTTCGTTGCGAAAAATTCTGACGTAACTTCGTTTAGTGAACTTGTTTGTTAATGGCACTAGTTCGGCCAGTTTTGCATCGACTTTCGTGCAGTAACGAAATGGTCTGAAATGCCCCAAAACATGAGTTTTGGGTCCAATGGAGTGGATCGGGAGCGTGGGTTGCCAAAAATTCCGATGCAACATCATTTAGCGAACTTGTGCTTTAATGGAACCAGTTCGACAAGTTTTGCATCGACTTTGGTGCAGTAACAAAAAGGTCCGAAACGCTCCAAAACATGAGTTTCCGGTACAATGGAGTGGATCGGGTGCGTTTGTTGCGAAACATTCCGAAGCAACTTAGTATAGGGAACTTGTGCGTTGATGGCACCAGTTCGGCCAGTTTTGCATCAACTTTCGTGTAGTAACGAAATATTCCAAAACGCCCCCAAAACATGAGTTTTGGATCCAACGGACTCGATCGGATGCGTTCGTCGCGAAAATTCCGACGCAACTTCGTTTAGCGAACTTGTGCGTTAATGGCACCAGTTCGGCCAGTTTTGCATCTACTTTCGTGCAGTATCGAAACGTTCCGAAATACCCCAAAACATGAGTTTCGGGTCCAATGGAGCGGATCGGGTGCATTCGTTGCGAAAAATTCTGATGAAACTTCGTTTAGCAAACTTGTGCGTTAATGGCAGCTGTTCGTCCAGTTCTGCATCGAATTTCATGCAGTAATGAAACGGTCCGAAACACCCCAAAACATGAGTTTCGGGTCCAATGGAGCGGATCGGGTGCGTTCGTTGCGAAAAATTCTGATGCAACTTCATGTAGCAAACTTGTGCGTTAATGGCAGCAGTTCGGCCAGTTTTGCGTCGAATTTCATGTAGTAAGGAAACGGACCGAAACGCTCCAAAACATGAGTTTTGGGTCCACTAGAGCGGATCGGGTGCGTTCATTGGGAAAAATTTTGACGCAACTTCGTTTAGCGAACTTGTGCGATAATGATACCTGTTTGGCTAGTTTTGCATTGACTTTCGTGCAGTAACCAAATGGTCCGAAACACCCCAAAACATGAGTTTTGGGTCAAATGGAGTGAATCAGGTGCTTTCTTTGCGAAAAATTCCGATGCAATTTCGTTTAGCGAACTTGTGCTTTAATGGCTCCAGTTCGGACAATTTTGCGTCCACTTTCGTGCAGTAACGAAACGGTCCGAAACGCCCCAAAACATGAGTTTTGGGTCAAATGGAGTTGATCGGGTGCGTTCGTTGCGAAAAATTCCGAAGCAACTTAGTATAGGGAACTTGTGCGTTGATGGCACTAGTTCGGCCAGTTTTGCATCAACTTTCGTGTAGTAACGAAATGTTCCAAAACGCCCCAAAACATGAGTTTTGGGTCCACGGGACTCAATCGGATGGGTTCGTCGCGAAAAATTCCGACGCAACTTCGTTTAGCGAACATATGCGTTAATGGCACCAGTCCGGCTTTTTTTGCATCGACTTTCGTGCAGTATCGAAACGGTCCGAAATACCCCAAAACATGAGTTTCGGGTCAAATGGAGCGAATCGGGTGCGTTCGTTGCGAAAAATTCTTACGCAACTTCGTTTAGCAAACTTGTGCGTTAATGGCAGCAGTTCGTCCAGTTCTGCATCGAATTTCATGCAGTAACGAAATGGTCCGAAACGCCCCAAAATGTGAGTTTTGGGTCCAATATAGTGGATCGTGTGTGTTCGCTGCGAAAATTTCTGACGCAACTTCCTTGAGCGAACTTGTGCAGTAATGGCACCAGTTCGGCTAGTTCTGCATTGACTTTCCTGCAGTAATGAAACGGTTCGAAACACCCCAAAACATGAGTTTTGCGGCCAATGTAGTGGATTTGGTGCGTTCGTTGCGAAAAATTCCGACGCAACTTCGTTTAGCGAACTTAGTCGATAATGACACCTGTTCGGCCAGTATTGCATCGACTTTCGTGCAGTAACAAAACTGTCCGAAACGCCCCAAAACATGAGTTTTGGGTCGAATGGATTGGATCGGGTGCGTTCGTTGTGAAAAATTCCCACGCGACTTCTATTAGTGAACTTGTTCGTTAATGGCACTAGTTCGGCCAGTTTTGTATCGACTTTCGTGCAGTAACGAAACGGTCCGAACCGCCCCAAAACATGAGTCTTGGATCCAATGGAGTGGATCGGGTGCGTTCGTTGCGAAAATTTCCGGCGCAACTTCGTTGAGCGAACTTGTGCAGTAATAGCACCATTTCGACCAGTTTTGCATATGATGTGAACCCGCTAGGGTTTTGTCCCGATCTTTCGATGAGAGGCGGGGGATAACTCGATTTGAGATGGAGGCGACGTTCACGGCCCGACTACAGCCTTCCAAGGACGCTGCGCCTTAGCAACCGATACACCACCTCCAATGGCTGCCGCGATCTTGTGGAGCGCGACACCCGGCCACTAGGGCACCTGTCCTGCAAGCAATCGAAGAACCAGCAAGAACAAGTAGAACAAGCAACTCAATTGCAAATATGGAGATAATAACCAATCTGGAATCAACAAGGTGGGGTTCCGAATCGAGTAGAACGGATGGTCTAGTCGACACACGCGTCTACAAGGAAGTAGATGGCTAAACTTTCAACAAAACAAAAACCCCCCAATCTGTTCATGGCGGCTCTAACCCTTATTAATACCTAGGAGGACGACCAAGAGGGTGTTTGAGTCGCACTCCAACCCTAGGACGCGCCCCTAATGGACCCGACTTGATACAAAGCCCATCGGGCCAAATTAAGATGTCGCAGCACCTTTAGACAGAAAACCAGTCGGTAGTATTTTGGCATTGCGGACGAATCAGGAGAGATATGGACTTGAGTCCGGATCCATATGAAACTAGACTTCATAAGCTTTCCACGAAGTACTTGAACGTCCCTATCCGAGTCCGTATGCGACCGTGGTGTCCGTCACAAGTTGGTGCTGTTCTGCAGTCCGAATCCAGCCTCCAAAACGTGTTGGACATGGATTCTTTCTTTCCTTGCACCAAAAGTGACGTGGTGGCCTGATGGAGAACATTGGGAAGACTTAGGCTTGGTCCCCAATCAACTTCTTTGGTCCTCCATACCTTCCATGTGTGTTTATTACATGTGGGTGTATCCATTCTGGTGATGTCCACATCATTCTCCCCTTCTTGGCTGCAAGTCGTCCTCGACTTGCTCCAACGGCATTCAAAGGTGCTTGCTTTGTTGTTGGAACATGGAGCGACGACTATGCTGCATGGGCACAACAAACAATGCTCCTGTTCTTCAGGCTGATCCTGTTGCATAAGAGAAAAACTAGAAAAACTTTGCAAGATATTATTAGTGTTAATGCAGCCCCCTATTTGCTCATGGTATTGTAGCCCAAAAGGATATTTCAGATTAGAACAGATATACACTTTATGCACCAAATATTCTCCTTTGATGTCATTTTTTCCAATTGCATGAAGCGAACAATGATTTAAACTTGGCAAATTAGAATCTAATTGAACCTTCTCTTTTAGACAATTTAGATTACACAGAATATTAAATTCAATATAACCCAAAGTATTTAAAGAAGACAACAATTTCAGTTCATCTTGTACACAAGTAATAGGATGAGAAGGATTATCTACAGCACATTCGTATGGTTCCAAACCAAAAATATCACACTTATTCATTAATTCTGGTATATGAGTAAAAGAAGTATTAGCACACAAGTCCTCTTTATCATAAGAAACAACAAGTAATTCATCTTGTGAAAAAGTTGAATCAGCAGCAGGTTCCACTATTCGTTGCTCTTTGTTAGCATGTAGAGTGGACAAAGTTTGGACACTATGAGTCACATCATTCTTGCAAGTATTCACAAATGAAAGAATTTCTTTTTCAGCATGGAGAGCAAGACAAAACAATTGACCGATATAGCAATAGGACTTGCCAATTAACAAGTTTCGAATTTCAGAATTGAGCCCTCTCATGAACCTATTCATAACATCTTCCATGCATTCATCCAATCCACCAAACATGATACAAATTTTAAAATCATGGTAGTATTGTTTCACAGTCCTACTACCCTGTTTTAATTTCTCTAGTTTGGTAAGCAAATGATCAACATAATATGCAGGAATATAGGCATCTCTAAAATGTATTTTGAATTCTTTCCAAGTTTGCGGAATAATGTTATGCCTACAAATATATTTCCATTCTAGCAAAGCATTTTCTGTTAAAATATTAGAGGCAATATAAATCATTTGTTTCTCCGACAGGTCATGCTCATCAAATTCATTATCTACTTTTAGCTCCCAATCAATGTAAGCTTTAGGATCAAACTCACCAGGATATAAAGGCAAGCATTGAATAATGTCCAGAATATTTTGTTGTTGTTTGCTCCGCTCAAAAATCACAGTATCACCTGCCATGATCAGTAGAAAACAAGAACACAAAAATAATATGTATCCTCCTGTCAACTACTAGAATGTGTCGGTTGTAATTCTCTCAAACTCAACTTGTTTAATACGAGCTCTTACCAGTTCTTACCAAGCAAAACAGGATGAGTCGGCAACCAACAAGTCAAGCACCTTGAAAGAAGTGTATCGGTGCCTTAGCAACAGAAACCGCTAGAGTTTGTTCCCGATCTTTCGATGAGAGGCGGGGGATAACTCGATTTGAGATGGAGGCGACGTTCACGGTCCGACTACAGCCTTCCAAGGACGCTGCGCCTTAGCAACAGAAAACTGTCAAGCTATAGTCGAGTATGTGGAGCTGTAGGTGGGCTGATCAAGGGAAAATACTAGCACCACGTTAGTCAGAAAAGCAAGCTGAATAATTGTTCAACGGTGGTACTGTGCTGGTCCTAGCATAGACCGTACTAGAGGCGCGAGCCTGGACACAAATGAAGTCACAAAGCACCAACCGAAACAGCAGGAACACAAAAGATGGATCAGCCCCTTTCTTCTTTTTTTGTTTCTTTTCTTTTCTTTTCTATTTTTTTCACTTTGTTTTCTTTTTTTTCTTCTTCTTTTTTTTGTAGAGGACTAAAATCCTTTGTTTGACAAACAACGCAACAGGATTACTGCATATAGCTGCTACCAACTCAGATTGATGAAACTTATTTCACGCAGCCAGACGCACAAATCTCCAAGTCGATTCTGGAGCACTTAGATGGAGTTTGTGACCCAGGTCAGATCCGTTGGAAAGATCACGAGTTACGCTTTCCAGATTGTACTAAAACTCGCAAATCGGAGACCGGACACAGAAACAATGAAAGTTTTCTTCCACTGATGAATTGAAACTCCGAGACAAAAAGAGGTGACAAGAACTCGAAACTCTAAAGGACTAAACTAAGACCAGCAACACGACGCAACCGATGCAACCGAAAACTCAACAAGCCCTAACTAAGTAGTACTAGCAAAGGCTCAAACGAGTTTATAGGACTGAAGGTAAACTAATCTACTATTTTTTTTTGGCTTTTCTGGACTATAGGAAAAATAAAACAGCGAAGAATTAGAAGTCTCTCACCGATAAACCTTGCTCTGATACCAACTGATGTGAACCCGCTAGGGTTTTGTCCCGATCTTTCGATGAGAGGCGGGGGATAACTCGATTTGAGATGGAGGCGACGTTCACGGCCCGACTACAGCCTTCCAAGGACGCTGCGCCTTAGCAACCGATACACCACCTCCAATGGCTGCCGCGATCTTGTGGAGCGCGACACCCGGCCACTAGGGCACCTGTCCTGCAAGCAATCGAAGAACCAGCAAGAACAAGTAGAACAAGCAACTCAATTGCAAATATGGAGATAATAACCAATCTGGAATCAACAAGGTGGGGTTCCGAATCGAGTAGAACGGATGGTCTAGTCGACACACGCGTCTACAAGGAAGTAGCAATGGCTAAACTTTCAACAAAACAAAAACCCCCCAATCTGTTCATGGCGGCTCTAACCCTTATTAATACCTAGGAGGACGACCAAGAGGGTGTTTGAGTCGCACTCCAACCCTAGGACGCGCCCCTAATGGACCCGACTTGATACAAAGCCCATCGGGCCAAATTAAGATGTCGCAGCACCTTTAGACAGAAAACCAGTCGGTAGTATTTTGTCATTGCGGACGAATCAGGAGAGATATGGACTTGAGTCCGGATCCATATGAAACTAGACTTCATAAGCTTTCCACGAAGTACTTGAACGTCCCTATCCGAGTCCGTATGCGACCGTGGTGTCCGTAACATGTTGGTGCTGTTCTGCAGTCCGAATCCAGCCTCCAAAACGTGTTGGACATGGATTCTTTCTTTTCTTGCACCAAAAGTGACGTGGTGGCCTGATGGAGAACATTGGGAAGACTTAGGCTTGGTCCCCAATCAACTTCTTTGGTCCTCCATACCTTCCATGTGTGTTTATTACATGTGGGTGTATCCATTCTGGTGATGTCCACATCAGCATAGACCTTCGTGCAGTTACGAAACGGTCCGAAACGCCCCAAAATATGAGTTTTGGGTCAAATACATTTGATTGGGTTGGTTTGTTGCGAAAAATTCCAATGCAACTTAGTATAGCGAACTTGTGCGTTAATGGCACACGTTCGGCCAGTTTTGCATCTACTTTCGTGCAGTATCGAAACGTTCCGAAACACCCCAAAACATGAGTTTCGGGTCCAATGGAGCGGATGGGATGCGTTCGTCGCGAAAAATTCTGATGAAACTTCATTTAGCAAACTTGTGCGTTAATGGCAGCAGTTCGGCCAGTTTTGCATTGACTTTCGTGCAGTAACCAAATGGTCCGGAACGCCCCAAAACATGAGTTTTCGGTCAAATGGAGTGAATCGGGTGCTTTCGTTGCGAAAAATTCCGATGCAATTTAGTTTAGCGAACTTGTGATTTAATGGCTCCAGTTCGGACAGTTTTGCATCCACTTTCGTGCAGTAACAAAACGGTCCGAAACGCTCCAAAACATGAGTTTTGGGTCCAGTGGAGTTGATCGGGTGCGTTCGTTGCGAAAAATTCTGATGCAACTTAGTATAGCGACTTGTGCGTTGATGGCATCAGTTCGGCCAGTTTTGCATCAACTTTCGTGTGGTAACGAAATGTTCCAAAACACCCCAAAACATGAGTTTTGGGTCCACTAGACTCGATCGGATGGGTTCGTCGCGAAAAATTCGGACGCAACTTCGTTTAGCGAACATGTGCGTTAATGGCACCAGTCCGGCCAATTTTGCATCGACTTTCGTGCAGTATCGAAACGGTCCGAAACACCCCAAAACATGAGTTTCGGGTGCAATGGAGCTAATCGGGTGCGTTCGTTGCGAAAAATTCTTACGCAACTTCGTTTAGCAAACTTGTGCGTTAATGGCAGCAGTTCGTCCAGTTCTGCATCGAATTTCATGCAGTAACGAAACGGTCCGAAACACCTCAAAACATGAGTTTCGGGTCCAATGGAGCGGATCGGGTGCGTTCGTTGCGAAAAATTCTGATGCAACTTCATTTAGCAAACTTGTGCGTTAATGGCAGCAGTTCGGCCAGTTTTGCGTCGAATTTCATGTAGTAAGGAAACGGACCGAAACGCTCCAAAACATGAGTTTTGGGTCCACTAGAGCGGATCGGGTGCGTTCATTGGGAAAAATTTTGACGCAACTTCGTTTAGCGAACTTGTGCGATAATGATACCTGTTTGGCTAGTTTTGCATTGACTTTCGTGCAGTAACCAAATGGTCCGAAACACCCCAAAACATGAGTTTTGGGTCAAATGGAGTGAATCAGGTGCTTTCTTTGCGAAAAATTCCGATGCAATTTCGTTTAGCGAACTTGTGCTTTAATGGCTCCAGTTCGGACAGTTTTGCATCCACTTTCGTGCAGTAACGAAACGGTCCGAAACGCCCCAAAACATGAGTTTTGGGACAAATGGAGTTGACCGGATGCGGTCGTTGCGAAAAATTCCGAAGCAACTTAGTATAGGGAACTTGTGCGTTGATGGCACTAGTTCGGCCAGTTTTGCATCAACTTTCGTGTAGTAACGAAATGTTCCAAAACGCCCCAAAACATGAGTTTTGGGTCCACGGGACTCAATCGGATGGGTTCGTCGCGAAAAATTCCGACGCAACTTTGTTTAGCGAACATATGCGTTAATGGCACCAGTCCGGCTTTTTTTGCATCGACTTTCGTGCAGTATCGAAACGGTCCGAAATACCCCAAAACATGAGTTTCGGGTCAAATGGAGCGAATTGGGTGCGTTCGTTGCGAAAAATTCTTACGCAACTTCGTTTAGCAAACTTGTGCGTTAATGGCAGCAGTTCGTCCAGTTCTGCATCGAATTTCATGCAGTAACGAAATGGTCCGAAACGCCCCAAAATATGAGTTTTGGGTCCAATATAGTGGATCGTGTGTGTTCGCTGCGAAAATTTCTGACGCAACTTCCTTGAGCGAACTTGTGCAGTAATGGCACCAGTTCGGCTAGTTCTGCATTGACTTTCCTGCAGTAACGAAACGGTTCGAAACGCCCCAAAACATGAGTTTTGCGGCCAATGTAGTGGATCTGGTGCGTTCGTTGCGAAAAATTCCGACGCAACTTCGTTTAGCGAACTTAGTCGATAATGACACCTGTTCGGCCAGTATTGCATCGACTTTCGTGCAGTAACAAAACTGTCCGAAACGCCCCAAAACATGAGTTTTGGGTCGAATGGATTGGATCGGGTGCGTTCGTTGTGAAAAATTCCCACGCGACTTCTATTAGTGAACTTGTTCGTTAATGGCACTAGTTCGGCCAGTTTTGTATCGACTTTCGTGCAGTAACGAAACGGTCCGAAGCGCCCCAAAACATGAGTCTTGGATCCAATGGAGTGGATCGGGTGCGTTCGTTGCGAAAATTTCCGGCGCAACTTCGTTGAGCGAACTTGTGCAGTAATGGCACCATTTCGACCAGTTTTGCATATACCTTCGTGCAGTTACGAAACGGTCCGAAACGCCCCAAAATATGAGTTTTGGGTCAAATACATTTGATTGGGTTGGTTCGTTGCGAAAAATTCCAATGCAACTTAGTATAGCGAACTTGTGCGTTAATGGCACACGTTCGGCCAGTTTTGCATCAACTTTCGTGAGGTAACGAAATATTCCAAAACGCCCCAAAACATGAGTTTTTGGTCCAACGGACTCGATCGGATGCGTTCGTCGCGAAAAATTCCGACGCAACTTCGTTTAGTGAACTTGTGCGTTAATGGCACCACTTCGGCCAGTTTTGCAACGGCTTTCGTGCATTATCGAAACAGTCCGAAACACCCCAAAACATTAGTTTTCGGGTCCAATGGAGTGGATCGGGTGCTTTCGTTGCGAAAAATTCCGATGCAATTTAGTTTAGCGAACTTGTGATTTAATGGCTCCAGTTCGGACAGTTTTGCATCCACTTTCGTGCAGTAACAAAACGGTCCGAAACGCTCCAAAACATGAGTTTTGGGTCCAGTGGAGTTGATCGGGTGCGTTCGTTGCGAAAAATTCTGATGCAACTTAGTATAGCGACTTGTGCGTTGATGGCATCAGTTCGGCCAGTTTTGCATCAACTTTCGTGTGGTAACGAAATGTTCCAAAACGCCCCAAAACATGAGTTTTGGGTCCACTAGACTCGATCGGATGGGTTCGTCGCGAAAAATTCTGACGCAACTTCGTTTAGCGGACATGTGCGTTAATGGCACCAGTCCGGCCAATTTTGCATCGACTTTCGTGCAGTATCGAAACGGTCCGAAACACCCCAAAACATGAGTTTCGGGTGCAATGGAGCTAATCGGGTGCGTTCGTTGTGAAAAATTCTTACGCAACTTCGTTTAGCAAACTTGTGCGTTAATGGCAGCAGTTCGTCCAGTTCTGCATCGAATTTCATGCAGTAACGAAACGGTCCGAAACACCCCAAAACATGAGTTTCGGGTCCAATGGAGCGGATCGGGTGCGTTCGTTGCGAAAAATTCTGATGCAACTTCATTTAGCAAACTTGTGCGTTAATGGCAGCAGTTCGGCCAGTTTTGCGTCGAATTTCATGTAGTAAGGAAACGGACCGAAACGCTCCAAAACATGAGTTTTGGGTCCACTAGAGCGGATCGGGTGCGTTCATTGGTAAAAATTTTGACGCAACTTCGTTTAGCGAACTTGTGCGATAATGATACCTGTTTGGCTAGTTTTGCATTGACTTTCGTGCAGTAACCAAATGGTCCGAAACACCCCAAAACATGAGTTTTGGGTCAAATGGAGTGAATCAGGTGCTTTCTTTGCGAAAAATTCCGATGCAATTTCGTTTAGCGAACTTGTGCTTTAATGGCTCCAGTTCGGACAGTTTTGCATCCACTTTCGTGCAGTAACGAAACGGTCCGAAACGCCCCAAAACATGAGTTTTGGGTCAAATGTAGTTGATCGGGTGCGTTCGTTGCAAAAAATTCCGAAGCAACTTAGTATAGGGAACTTGTGCGTTGATGGCACTAGTTCGGCCAGTTTTGCATCAACTTTCGTGTAGTAACGAAATGTTCCAAAACGCCCCAAAACATGAGTTTTGGGTCCACGGGACTCAATCGGATGGGTTCGTCGCGAAAAATTCCGACGCAACTTCGTTTAGCGAACATATGCGTTAATGGCACCAGTCCGGCTTTTTTTGCATCGACTTTCGTGCAGTATCGAAACGGTCCGAAATACCCCAAAACATGAGTTTCGGGTCAAATGGAGCGAATCGGGTGCGTTCGTTGCGAAAAATTCTTACGCAACTTCGTTTAGCAAACTTGTGCGTTAATGGCAGCAGTTCGTCCAGTTCTGCATCGAATTTCATGCAGTAACGAAATGGTCCGAAACGCCCCAAAATATGAGTTTTGGGTCCAATATAGTGGATCATGTGTGTTCGCTGCGAAAATTTCTGACGCAACTTCCTTGAGCGAACTTGTGCAGTAATGGCACCAGTTCGGCTAGTTCTGCATTGACTTTCCTGCAGTAACGAAACGGTTCGAAATGCCCCAAAACATGAGTTTTGCGGCCAATGTAGTGGATCTGGTGCGTTCGTTGCGAAAAATTACGACGCAACTTCGTTTAGCGAACTTAGTCGATAATGACACCTGTTCGGCCAGTATTGCATCGACTTTCGTGCAGTAACAAAACTGTCCGAAACGCCCCAAAACATGAGTTTTGGGTCGAATGGATTGGATCGGGTGCGTTCGTTGTGAAAAATTCCCACGCGACTTCTATTAGTGAACTTGTTCGTTAATGGCACTAGTTCGGCCAGTTTTGTATCGACTTTCGTGCAGTAACGAAACGGTCCGAAGCGCCCCAAAACATGAGTCTTGGATCCAATGGAGTGGATCGGGTGCGTTCGTTGCGAAAATTTCCGGCGCAACTTCGTTGAGCGAACTTGTGCAGTAATGGCACCATTTCGACCAGTTTTGCATAGACCTTCGTGCAGTTACGAAACGGTCCGAAACGCCCCAAAATATGAGTTTTGGGTCAAATACATTTGATTGGGTTGGTTTGTTGCGAAAAATTCCAATGCAACTTAGTATAGCGAACTTGTGCGTTAATGGCACACGTTCGGCCAGTTTTGCATCAACTTTCGTGAGGTAACGAAATATTCCAAAACGCCCCAAAACATGAGTTTTTGGTCCAACGGACTCGATCGGATGCGTTCGTCGCGAAAAATTCCGACGCAACTTCGTTTAGTGAACTTGTGCGTTAATGGCACCACTTCGGCCAGTTTTGCAACGGCTTTCGTGCATTATCGAAACAGTCCGAAACACCCCAAAACATAAGTTTCGGGTCCAATGGAGCGGATCGGGTGCGTTCGCTGCGAAAAATTCTTACGGAACTTCCTTTAGCAAACTTGTGCGTTAATGGCAGCAGTTCGGCCAGTTCTGCATCGAATTTCATGCAGTAACGAAACGGTCCGAAACGCCCCAAAACAAGAGTTTTGTGTCCAATGGAGTGGATCAGGTGCGTTCGTTGCGAAAAATTCCGACGCAACTTCGTTTAGTGAACTTGTGCGTTACTGGCACTAGCTCGGCCAGTTTTGCATCGACTTTCGTGCAGTAACAAAACTGTCCGAGACGCCCCAAAACATGAGTTTTGGGTCCAATGGAGTGGATCGGGTGTGTTCGCTGCGAAATATTCCGATGCAACTTCCTTCAGCGAACTTGTGCAGTAATGGCACCAGTTCGGCAAGTTTTGCATCGACCTTCGTGCAGTAACGAAATGGTATGAAACGCCCCAAAACATAAGTTTTGGGCCCAATGGAGTGGATCGGGTGGGTTCGTTGCGAAAAATTCTGACGTAACTTCGTTTAGTGAACTTGTTTGTTAATGGCACTAGTTCGGCCAGTTTTGCATCGACTTTCGTGCAGTAACGAAATGGTCTGAAATGCCCCAAAACATGAGTTTTGGGTCCAATGGAGTGGATCGGGAGCGTTCGTTGCCAAAAATTCCGATGCAACATCATTTAGCGAACTTGTGCTTTAATGGAACCAGTTCGACAAGTTTTGCATCGACTTTGGTGCAGTAACAAAACGGTCCGAAACGCTCCAAAACATGAGTTTCCGGTACAATGGAGTGGATCGGGTGCGTTTGTTGCGAAACATTCCGAAGCAACTTAGTGTAGGGAACTTGTGCGTTGATGGCACCAGTTCGGCCAGTTTTGCATCAACTTTCGTGTAGTAACGAAATATTCCAAAACGCCCCAAAACATGAGTTTTGGATCCAACGGACTCGATCGGATGCGTTCGTCGCGAAAATTCCGACGCAACTTCGTTTAGCGAACTTGTGCGTTAATGGCACCAGTTCGGCCAGTTTTGCATCTACTTTCGTGCAGTATCGAAACGTTCCGAAACACCCCAAAACATGAGTTTCGGGTCCAATGGAGCGGATCGGGTGCATTCGTTGCGAAAAATTCTGATGAAACTTCATTTAGCAAACTTGTGCGTTAATGGCAGCAGTTCGGCCGGTTTTGCATTGACTTTCGTGCAGTAACCAAATGGTCCGAAACGCCCCAAAACATGAGTTTTCGGTCAAATGGAGTGAATCGGGTGCTTTCGTTGCGAAAAATTCCGATGCAATTTAGTTTAGCGAACTTGTGATTTAATGGCTCCAGTTCGGACAGTTTTGCATCCACTTTCGTGCAGTAACAAAACGGTCCGAAACGCTCCAAAATATGAGTTTTGGGTCCAGTGGAGTTGATCGGGTGCGTTCGTTGCGAAAAATTCTGATGCAACTTAGTATAGCGACTTGTGCGTTGATGGCATCAGTTCGGCCAGTCTTGCATCAACTTTCGTGTGGTAACGAAATGTTCCAAAACGCCCCAAAACATGAGTTTTGGGTCCACTAGACTCGATCGGATGGGTTCGTCGCGAAAAATTCTGACGCAACTTCGTTTAGCGAACATGTGCGTTAATGGCACCAGTCCGGCCAATTTTGCATCGACTTTCGTGCAGTATCGAAACGGGCCGAAACACCCCAAAACATGAGTTTCGGGTGCAATTGAGCTAATCGGGTGCGTTCGTTGCGAAAAATTCTTACGCAACTTCGTTTAGCAAACTTGTGCGTTAATGGCAGCAGTTCGTCCAGTTCTGCATCGAATTTCATGCAGTAACGAAACGGTCCGAAACACCCCAAAACATGAGTTTCGGGTCCAATGGAGCGGATCGGGTGCGTTCGTTGCGAAAAATTCTGATGCAACTTCATTTAGCAAACTTGTGCGTTAATGGCAGCAGTTCGGCCAGTTTTGCGTCGAATTTCATGTAGTAAGGAAACGGACCGAAACGCTCCAAAACATGAGTTTTGGGTCCACTAGAGCGGATCGGGTGCGTTCATTGGTAAAAATTTTGACGCAACTTCGTTTAGCGAACTTGTGCGATAATGATACCTGTTTGGCTAGTTTTGCATTGACTTTCGTGCAGTAACCAAATGGTCCGAAACACCCCAAAACATGAGTTTTGGGTCAAATGGAGTGAATCAGGTGCTTTCTTTGCGAAAAATTCCGATGCAATTTCGTTTAGCGAACTTGTGCTTTAATGGCTCCAGTTCGGACAGTTTTGCATCCACTTTCGTGCAGTAACGAAACGGTCCGAAACGCCCCAAAACATGAGTTTTGGGTCAAATGGAGTTGATCGAATGCGTTCGTTGCGAAAAATTCCGAAGCAACTTAGTATAGGGAACTTGTGCGTTGATGGCACTAGTTCGGCCAGTTTTGCATCAACTTTCGTGTAGTAACGAAATGTTCCAAAACGCCCCAAAACATGAGTTTTGGGTCCACGGGACTCAATCGGATGGGTTCGTCGCGAAAAATTCCGACGCAACTTCGTTTAGCGAACATATGCGTTAATGGCACCAGTCCGGCTTTTTTTGCATCGACTTTCGTGCAGTATCGAAACGGTCCGAAATACCCCAAAACATGAGTTTCGGGTCAAATGGAGCGAATCGGGTGCGTTCGTTGCGAAAAATTCTTACACAACTTCGTTTAGCAAACTTGTGCGTTAATGGCAGCAGTTCGTCCAGTTCTGCATCGAATTTCATGCAGTAACGAAATGGTCCGAAACGCCCCAAAATATGAGTTTTGGGTCCAATATAGTGGATCGTGTGTGTTCGCTGCGAAAATTTCTGACGCAACTTCCTTGAGCGAACTTGTGCAGTAATGGCACCAGTTCGGCTAGTTCTGCATTGACTTTCCTGCAGTAACGAAACGGTTCGAAATGCCCCAAAACATGAGTTTTGCGGCCAATGTAGTGGATCTGGTGCGTTCGTTGCGAAAAATTACGACGCAACTTCGTTTAGCGAACTTAGTCGATAATGACACCTGTTCGGCCAGTATTGCATCGACTTTCGTGCAGTAACAAAACTGTCCGAAACGCCCCAAAACATGAGTTTTGGGTCGAATGGATTGGATCGGGTGCGTTCGTTGTGAAAAATTCCCACGCGACTTCTATTGGTGAACTTGTTCGTTAATGGCACTAGTTCGGCCAGTTTTGTATCGACTTTCGTGCAGTAACGAAACGGTCCGAAGCGCCCCAAAACATGAGTCTTGGATCCAATGGAGTGGATCGGGTGCGTTCGTTGCGAAAATTTCCGGCGCAACTTCGTTGAGCGAACTTGTGCAGTAATGGCACCATTTCGACCAGTTTTGCATAGACCTTCGTGCAGTTACGAAACGGTCCGAAACGCCCCAAAATATGAGTTTTGGGTCAAATACATTTGATTGGGTTGGTTTGTTGCGAAAAATTCCAATGCAACTTAGTATAGCGAACTTGTGCGTTAATGGCACACGTTCGGCCAGTTTTGCATCAACTTTCGTGAGGTAACGAAATATTCCAAAACGCCCCAAAACATGAGTTTTTGGTCCAACGGACTCAATCGGATGCGTTCGTCGCGAAAAATTCCGACGCAACTTCGTTTAGTGAACTTGTGCGTTAATGGCACCACTTCGGCCAGTTTTGCAACGGCTTTCGTGCATTATCGAAACAGTCCGAAACACCCCAAAACATAAGTTTCGGGTCCAATGGAGCGGATCGGGTGCGTTCGCTGCGAAAAATTCTTACGGAACTTCCTTTAGCAAACTTGTGCGTTAATGGCAGCAGTTCGGCCAGTTCTGCATCGAATTTCATGCAGTAACGAAACGGTCCGAAACGCCCCAAAACAAGAGTTTTGTGTCCAATGGAGTGGATCAGGTGCGTTCGTTGCGAAAAATTCCGACGCAACTTCGTTTAGTGAACTTGTGCGTTACTGGCACTAGCTCGGCCAGTTTTGCATCGACTTTCGTGCAGTAACAAAACTGTCCGAGACGCCCCAAAACATGAGTTTTGGGTCCAATGGAGTGGATCGGGTGTGTTCGCTGCGAAATATTCCGATGCAACTTCCTTCAGCGAACTTGTGCAGTAATGGCACCAGTTCGGCAAGTTTTGCATCGACCTTCGTGCAGTAACGAAACGGTACGAAACGCCCCAAAACATAAGTTTTGGGCCCAATGGAGTGGATCGGGTGGGTTCGTTGCGAAAAATTCTGACGTAACTTCGTTTAGTGAACTTGTTTGTTAATGGCACTAGTTCGGCCAGTTTTGCATCGACTTTTGTGCAGTAACGAAATGGTCTGAAATGCCCCAAAACATGAGTTTTGGGTCCAATGGAGTGGATCGGGAGCGTTCGTTGCCTAAAATTCCGATGCAACATCATTTAGCGAACTTGTGCTTTAATGGAACAAGTTCGACAAGTTTTGCATCGACTTTGGTGCATTAACAAAACGGTCCGAAACGCTCCAAAACATGAGTTTCCGGTACAATGGAGTGGATCGGGTGCGTTCGTTGCGAAACATTCCGAAGCAACTTAGTATAGGGAACTTGTGCGTTGATGGCGCCAGTTCGTCCAGTTTTGCATCAACTTTCGTGTAGTAACGAAATATTCCAAAACGCCCCAAAACATGAGTTTTGGGTCCAATGGACTCGATCGGATGCGTTCGTCGCGAAAAATTCAAACGCAACTTCCTTTAGAGAACTTGTGCGTTAATGGCACCAGTTCGGCCGGTTTTGCATCGACTTTCTTGCAGTATCCAAACGGTCCGAAACACCCCAAAACATGAGTTTCGGGTCCAATGGAGCGGATCGGGTGCGTTCGTTGTGAAAAATTCTGATGAAACTTCATTTAGCAAACTTGTCCGTTAATTGCAGCAGTTTGGCCAGTTTTGCATCGAATTTCATGCAGTAAGGAAACGAACCGAAACGCTCCAAAACATGAGTTTTGGGTCCACTAGAGCGGATCGGGTGCGTTCATTGTGAAAAATTTTGACGCAACTTTGTTTAGCGAACTTGTGCGATAATGATACCTGTTCGGCTAGTTTTGCATTGACTTTCGTGCAGTAACCAAATGGTCCGAAACACCCCAAAACATGAGTTTTGGGTCAAATGGAGTGAATCAGGTGCTTTCGTTGCGCAAAATTCCAATGCAATTTCGTTAAGCGAACTTGTGCTGTAATGGCTCCAGTTCGGGCAGTTTTGCATCCACTTTCGTGCAGTAACAAAACGGTCCGAAACGCTCCAAAACATGAGTTTTGGGTCCAATGGAGTTGATCGGATGTATTCGTTGCGAAAAATTCTAATGCAACTTAATATAGCGACTTGTGAGTTGATGGCACCAGTTCGGCCAGTTTTGTATCAACTTTCGTGTAGTAACGAAATATTCCAAAACGCCCCAAAACTTGAGTTTTGGGTCCAATGGACTCGATCGGATGCGTTCGTCGCGAAAAATTCCGACGCAACTTCGTTTAGCGAACTTGTGCGTTAATGGCACCAATTCGGCCAGTTTTGCATCGACTTTCGTGTAGTATCGAAACGGTCTGAAACACCCCAAAACATGAGTTTCGGGTCCAATGGAGCGGATCGGGTGCGTTCGTTGCGAAAAATTCTGATGAAACTTCATTTAGCAAACTTGTGCGTTAATGGTAGCAGTTCGGCCAGTTTTGCATCGAATTTCATGCTGTAAGGAAATGGACCGAAACGCTCCAAAACATGAGTTTTGCGTCCACTACAGCGGATCGGGTGCGTTCGTTGCGAAAAATTTTGACGCAAGACTCATGTTTTGGGGCGTTTCAGACCGTTTCGTTACTGCAGGAAAGTCAATGCAAAAGTAGCCGAACTGGTGCCATTACTGCACAAGTTCGCTCAAGGAAGTTGCGTTGGAAATTTTCGCAGCAAACACATGTTTTGGGGCATTTTGATCTACTCCATTGGACCCAAAACTCATGTTTTGGGGCGTTTCGGACCGTTTCGTTACTGCATGAAATTTGAAGCAGAACTGGACGAACTGCTGCCATTAACGCCCAAGTTTGCTAAACAAAGTTGTGTAAGAATTTTTCGCAATGAACGCACCCAATCCGCTCCATTGGACCCGAAACTCATGTTTTGGGGTGTTTCGGACAGTTTCGATACTGCATAAAAGTCATTGCAAATCTGGCCGAAGTGGTGCCATTAACGCACAAGTTCACTAAACGAAGTTACGTCGGAATTTTTCGCGACGAACGCATCCGATCGAGTCCGTTGGACCCAAAACTCATGTTTTGGGGCGTTTTGGAATATTTCGTTACCACACGAAAGTTGATGCAAAACTGGCCGAATTGGTGCCATCAACGCACAAGTCGCTATACTAAGTTGCATTAGAATTTTTCGCAACGAACACATCCGATCAACTCCATTGGACCCAAAACTCATGTTTTGGAGCATTTCGGACCGTTTTGTTACTGCACGAAAGTGGATGCAAAACTGTCCGAACTGGAGCCATTAAAGCACAAGTTCGCTAAACGAAATTGCATTGGAATTTTTCGCAACGAAAGCACCTGATTCACTCCATTTGACCCAAAACTCATGTTTTGGGGTGTTTCGGTCCATTTGGTTAATGCACGAAAGTCAATGCAAAACTAGCCGAACAGGTATCATTATCGCACAAGTTCGCTAAACGAAGTTGCGTCAAAATTTTTCACAACGAACGCAACCGATCCGCTCTAGTGGACCCAAAACTCATGTTTTGGAGCGTTTCGGTCCATTTCCTTACTGCATGAAATTCGATGCAAAACTGGCCAAACTGCTGCCATTAACGCACAAGTTTGCTAAATGAAGTTTCATCAGAATTTTTCGCAACGAACGCACCCGATCCGCTCCATTGGACCCGAAACTCATGTTTTGGGGTGTTTCAGACCGTTTCGATACTACACGAAAGTCGATGCAAAACTGGCAAAATTGGTGCCATTAACGCACAAGTTCGCTAAACGAAGTTGCGTCGGAATTTTTCGCGACGAACGCATCCGATCGAGTCCATTGGACCCAAAACTCAAGTTTTGGGGCGTTTTGGAATATTTCGTTACTACACGAAAGTTGATACAAAACTGGCCGAACTGGTGCCATCAACTCACAAGTCGCTATATTAAGTTGCATTAGAATTTTTCGCAACGAATACATCCGATCAACTCCATTGGACCCAAAACTCATGTTTTGGAGCGTTTCGGACCGTTTTGTTACTGCACGAAAGTGGATGCAAAACTGCCCGAACTGGAGCCATTACAGCACAAGTTCGCTTAACAAAATTGCATTGGAATTTTGCGCAACGAAAGCACCTGATTCACTCCATTTAACCCAAAACTCATGTTTTGGGGTGTTTCGGACCATTTGGTTACTGCACGAAAGTCAATGCAAAACTAGCCGAACAGGTATCATTATCGCACAAGTTCGCTAAACGAAGTTGCGTCAGCGTTTCGGTTGCGTTCGTTGTGAAAAATTTTGACGCAACTTCGTTTAGCGAACTTGTGCGATAATGATACCTGTTCGGCTAGTTTCGCATTGACTTTCGTGCATTAACCAAATGGACCGAAACACCCCAAAACATGAGTTTTGGGTCAAATGGAGTGAATCAGGTGCTTTCGTTGCGAAAAATTCCAATGCAATTTCGTTTAGCGAACTTGTGCTTTAATGGCTCCAGTTCGGACAGTTTTGCATCCACTTTCGTGCAGTAACAAAACGGTCCGAAATGCTCCAAAACATGAGTTTTGGGTCCAGTGGAGTTGATCGGATGTGTTCGTTGCGAAAAATTCTAATGCAACTTAGTATAGCGACTTGTGCGTTGATGGCACCAATTCGGCCAGTTTTGCATCAACTTTCGTGTGGTAACGAAATATTCCAAAACGCCCCAAAACATGAGTTTTGGGTCCAACGGACTCGATCGGATGCATTCATCGCGAAAAATTCCGACGTAACTTCGTTTAGTGAACTTGTGCGTTAATGGCACCACTTCGGCCAGATTTGCAACGACTTTTGTGCAGTATCGAAACAGTCCGAAACACCCCAAAACATGAGTTTCGGGTCCAATGGAGCGGATTGGGTGCGTTCATTGCAAAAACTTCTTACACAACTTTGTTTAGCAAACTTGGGCGTTAATGGCAGCAGTTCGTCCAGTTCTGCTTCAAATTTCATGCAGTAACGAAACGGTCCGAAACGCCCCAAAACATGAGTTTTGGGTCCAATGGAGTAGATCAAAATGCCCCAAAACATGTGTTTGCTGCGAAAATTTCCAACGCAACTTCCTTGAGCGAACTTGTGCAGTAATGGCACCAGTTCGGCTACTTTTGCATTGACTTTCCTGCAGTAACGAAACGGTCCGAAACGCCCCAAAACATGAGTCTTGCGTCAAAATTTTTCGCAACGAACGCACCCGATCCGCTGTAGTGGACGCAAAACTCATGTTTTGGAGCGTTTCGGTCCATTTCCTTACAGCATGAAATTCGATGCAAAACTGGCCGAACTGCTGCCATTAACGCACAAGTTTGCTAAATGAAGTTTCATCAGAATTTTTCGCAACAAACGCACCCGATCCGCTCCATTGGACCCGAAACTCATGTTTTGGGGTGTTTCAGACCGTTTCGATACTACACGAAAGTCGATGCAAAACTGGCCGAATTGGTGCCATTAACGCACAAATTCGCTAAACGAAGTTGCGTCGGAATTTTTCGCGACGAACGCATCCGATCAAGTCCATTGGACCCAAAACTCAAGTTTTGGGCGTTTTGGAATATTTCGTTACTACACGAAAGTTGATACAAAACTGGCCGAACTGGTGCCATCAACGCACAAGTTCACTATACTAAGTTGCTTCGGAATTTTTCGCAACGAACGCACCCGATCCACTCCATTGGACCGGAAACTCATGTTTTGGAGCGTTTCGGACCGTTTTGTTACTGCACAAAAGTCGATGCAAAAACTTGCCGAACTGGTGCCATTAACGCAAGTTCGCTAAATGAAGTTGCATCGAAATTTTAGGCAACGAACGCTCCTGATCCACTCCATTGGACTCAAAACTCATGTTTTGGAGCGTTTCGGACCGTTTCGATACTACACGAAAGTCGATGCAAAACTGGCCGAACAGGTGCCATTATCTCAAAAGTTTGCTAAACGAAGTTGCGTCGGAATTTTTCGCAACGAACGCACCCGATCCACTACATTGGGCCCAAAACTCATGTTTTGGGGTGTTTCGGACCGTTTCGTTACTGCAGGAAAGTCAATGCAAAACTAACCGAACTGGTGCCATTACTGCACAAGTTCGCTCAAGGAAGTTGCGTCAGAATTTTTCGTGACGAACCCATCCGATCGAGTCCAGTGGACCCAAAACTCATGTTTTGGGGCCTTTTGGAACATTTCGTTACTACACGAAAGTTGATGCAAAACTGGCCGAACTGGTGCCATCAACGCACAAGTCGCTATACTAAGTTGCATCAGAATTGTTCGCACGAACGCACCCGATCAACTCCATTGGACCCAATAACTCATGTTTTGGGGCGTTTCGGACCGTTTCGTTACTGCATGAAATTCGATGCAAAACTGGACGAACTGCTGCCATTAACGCACAAGTTTGCTAAACGAAGTTGCGTAAGAATTTTTCGCAACAAACGCACCCAATTCGCTCCATTTGACCCGAAACTCATGTTTTGGGGTATTTCGGACCGTTTCGATACTGCAGGAAAGTCGATGCAAATAAAGCCGGACTGGTGCAATTAACGCATATGTTCGCTAAACGAAGTTGCGTCGGAATTTTTCGCGACGAACCCATCAGATTGAGTCCAGTGGACCCAAAACTCGTGTTTTGGGGCGTTACATTTCGTTACTACACGAAAGTTGATGCAAAACTGGCCGAACTAGTGCCATCAACGCACAAGTTCCCTATACTAAGTTGCTTCGGAATTTTTCGCAACGAACGCACCCGATCAACTCCATTGGACCCAAAACTCATGTTTTGGAGCGTTTCGGACCGTTTTGCTACTGCACGAAAGTGGATGCAAAACTGGCCGAACTAGAGCCATTACAGCACAAGTTTGCTAAACGAAGTTGTGTAAGAATTTTTCGCAACGAAAGCACCCGATTCCCTCCATTTGACACAAAACTCATGTTTTGGGGCGTTTCGGACCGTTTCGATACTGCATGAAAGTCGATGCAAAACTGGCCGAACTGGTGCCATTAACGCACAAGTTCGCTACACGAAGTTGCGTCAGAATTTTTCGCAAAGAACGCACCCGATCCACTCCATTGGACCCAAAACTCATGTTTTGGAGCGTTTCGCACCGTTTTGTTACTGCACGAAAGTGGATGCAAAACTGGCCGAACTGGAGCCCTTAAAGCACAAGTTCGCTAAATGAAATTGCATCGGAATTTTTCGCAACGAAAGCACCCGATCCACTCCTTTGGACCCAAAAATCATGTTTTGGGGCGTTTCGGACCTTTTCGTTACTGCACGAAAGTCGATGCAAAACTAGCCGAACAGGTATCATTATCGCAAAAGTTCGCTAAACGAAGTTGCGTCAAAATTTTTCGCAACGAACGCACCCGATCCGCTCCAGTGGACCCAAAACTAAAGTTTTGGAGCGTTTCGGACCGTTTCGTTACTGCATGAAATTCGATGCAAAACTGGCCGAACTGGTGCCAATACTACAGAAGTTCGCTAAACGAAGTTGCGTCGGAAATATTCGCAACGAACGCACCCGATCCGCTCCTTTGGATCCAAAACTCATGTTTCGGGGCGTTTCGGACCGTTTTGTTACTGCATGAAATTCGATGCAGAACTGGCCGAACTGGTGCCATTAACGCACAAGTTTGCTAAATGAAGTTGCGTAAGAATTTTTCGCAACGAACGCACCCGATCCGCTCCATTGGACCCGAATCTAATATTTTGGGGTGTTTCGGACCGTTTCGATACTGCACGAAAGTTAATGCAAAACTTGCCGAACTGGTGCCATTAATGCACAAGTTCGCTAAACGAAGTTGCGTCAGAATTTTTCGCAACGAACGCATCCGATCGAGTCCGTTGGACCCAAAACTCATGTTTTCGGGCAATTTGGAACATTTCGTTACTACACGAAAGTCGATGCAAAACTGGCCGAACTGGTGCCATCAACGCACAAGTCTCTATACTAAGTTGCATCAGAATTTTTCGCAAAGAACGCACCCGATCAGTTCCATTGGACCCAAAACTCATGTTTTGGAGCGTTTCGGACCGTTTTGTTACTACACAAAAGTGCATGCAAAACTGTCCGAACTGGAGCCATTAAAGCACAAGTTCGCTAAACGAAATTGCATCGGAATTTTTCGCAACGAAAGCATCTGATTCACTCCATTTGACCCAAAACTCATGTTTCGGGGCGTTTCGGACCATTTCGTTACTGCATGAAAGTCAATGCAAAACTAGCCGAACAGGTATAATTATCGCACAAGTTCGCTAAACGAAGTTGTGTCAAATTTTTTCGCAACGAACGCACCCGATCTGCTCCAGTGGACCCAAAACTCATGTTTTCGAGCGTTTCGGACCGTTTCGTTACTGCATGAAATTCGATGCAGAACTGGCCGAGCTGCTACCATTAACGCACAAGTTTGCTAAACGAAGTTGCGTCAAAATTTTTCGCAACCAACGCACCCGATCCACTCCATTGGACCCAAAACTCATGTTCTGGGGTGTTTCGGACCGTTTCAACACTGCACAAAAGTCGATGCAAAACTGGCCGAACTGGTGCCATTAACGCACAAGTTCACTAAACGAAGTTACGTCGGAATTTTTCGCAACGAACCAACCCGATCCACTCCATTGGGCCCAAAACTTACGTTTTGGGGCGTTTCGTACCGTTTTGTTACTACACGAAGGTCGATGCAAAACTGGCCGAACTGGTGCCATTACTGCACAAGTTCGCTGAAGGAAGTTGCGTCGGAAAAAGTTGCGTCGGAAATTTTCGCAGCAAACACACCCGATCCACTCCATTGGACCCAAAACTCATGTTGGGGCGTTTCGGACCGTTTTGTTACTGCACGAAAGTCGATGCAAAACTGGCCGAGCTAGTGCCAGTAATGCACAAGTTCACTAAACGAAGTTGCGTCGGAATTTTTCGCAACAAACGCACCTGATCCACTCCATTGGACGCAAAACTCTTGTTTTGGGGCGTTTCGGACCATTTCGTTACTGCTTGAAATTTGATGCAGAACTGTCCGAGCTGCTGCCATTAACGCAAAAGTTTGCTAAACGAAGTTGCGTAAGAATTTTTTACAACGAACGCACCCGATCCGCTCCATTGGACCCGAAACTTATGTTTTCGGATGTTTCGGATCGTTTCGATACTGCACAAAAGTCGTTGCAAAACTGGCCGAAGTGGTGCCATTAACGCACAAGTTCGCTAAACGAAGTTGCGTCAGAATTTTTCACGACGAACGCATCCGATCGAGTCCATTAGACCCAAAACTCATGTTTTGGGGCGTTTGGGAATATTTCGTTACCACACGAAAGTTGATGCAAAACTAGCCGAACTGATTAACGCACAAGTTCGCTATACTAAGTTGCATCGGAATTTTTCGCAACGAAGGCACCCGATCAAATCTGTTGGACCCAAAACTCATGTTTTGGAGCGTTTCGGACCATTTCGTTACTGCATGAAGGTCTATGCAAAACTGGGCGAATAAGTGCCATTAACGCACAAGTTCACTAATTGAAGTCGCGTGGGAATTTTTCACAATGAACGCACCCGATCCAATCCATTCGACCCAAAACTCTGTTTTGCAGCATTTCAGACTATTTCGTTACTACACGAAAGTCGATGCAAAACTAGCCGAACAGGTGTCATTATCGCACAAGTTCGCTAAACGAAGTTGCGTCGGAATTTTTCGCAACGAACGGACCCGATCCACTATGTTGGCCCCAAAACTCATGTTTTGGGGTGTTTCGGACCGTTTCGTTACTGCAGGAAAGTCAATGCAAAAGTAACAAAACGGTACGAAACACTCCAAAACATGAGTTTTGGGTCCAATGGAGTTGATCGGGTGCGTTCGTTGCGAAAAATTCTGACGCAACTTCGTTTAGCGAACTTGTGCATTAATGAACCAGTTCGGCCAGTTTTGCATCGCATTTCGTGCAGTATCGAAACGGTCCGAAACACCCCAAAATATGAGTTTCGGGTCTAATGGAGTGGATCGGGTGCGTTCGTTGCGAAAAATTCTTACGCAACTTCGTTTAGCAAACTTGTGCGTTAATGGCAGCAGTTCGGCCAGTTCTGCATCGAATTTCATGAAGTATCGAAACCATCTGAAACGCCCCAAAACATGAGTTTTGGGTCCAATGGAGTGGATCGGGTGCGTTCGTTGTGAAAAATTCCGATGCAACTTAGTATAGCGAACTGTGCGTTAATGGCAGCAGTTCGGCCAGTTTTGCATCGACTTTCGTGCAGTATCGAAACGGTCCGAAACACCCCAAAATATGAGTTTCGAGTCCAATGGAGCGGATCGGGTGCGTTTGTTGCTAAAACTTCCTACACAACTTCGTTTAGCAAACTTGTGCGTTTATGGCAGCAGTTTGGCCAGTTCTGCATCGAATTTCATGCAGTAACAAAACGGTCCGAAACGCCCAAAAACAAGGGTTTTGTGTCCAAAGGAGTGATCGGGTGCTTTCATTATGAGAAATTCCGACGCAACTTCCTTGAGCGAACTTGTGCAATAATGGCTCCAGTTCGGCCAGTTTTGCATCGGCTTTCATGCAGTAACGAAACCATCCGAAACAACCCAAAACATGAGTTTTGGGTCCAATGGAGTGGATCGGGTGCGTTCGTTGCGAAAAATTCCGATGCAACTTAGTATAGCGAGCTTGTGCGTGATGCATCCGGCCCAGGTGGGGTTGGCCGAGGCCCAATAAATTAAGGTTGCCCGGACCCCAACAGTTCTTAGGCACACCCACTCGGGAAAAGGCCCAATCTCACTAAAAGACTAGTCCAATAGGGGAAGGGTGGCTCTCCCTTTTAAAGTGGCTTGCTCCTCCCAAGCTAACCAAGGTGGGATTATTCAGAGTCTCACACGATCGCCGGCCGACTACAACTGGGCCACTTGGTCCCCTTTGTCGCGTCTTTGCCAGCGGGTAATAGTGGAGGATGTCCTCATCATTCCCACCCCCTTAAACAAAGGCCCAGCTCTGATACCAAATGACGCATCCGGCCCAGGTGGGGTTGGCCGAGGCCCAATAAATTAAGGTTGCCTGGACCCCAACAGTTCTTAGGCACACCCACTAAGGGAAAGGCCCAATCTCCCTAAAAGACTATTCCAATAGGGGAAGGGTGGCTCTCCATTTTAAAGTGGCTTCCTCCTCCCAAGCTAAGCAAGGTGGGGTTATTCAGAAGCTGACACGGTCGCCGCCCGACTACAACTGGGCATTAATGGATCGGGTGCGTTCGTTGCGAAAAATTTCGATGCAACTTAGTGTAGCTAACTTGTGCATTAATGGCACCAATTCGGCAAGTTTTGCACCAACTTTCGTGCAGTATCGAAACGGTCCGAAACGCCCCAAAACATGAGTTTTGGGTCCAATGGAGCGGATCGGGTGTGTTCGTTGCGAATATTTCCGACGCAACTTCGTTGAGCGAACTTGTGCGTTATTGGCAGCAGTTCGACAAGTTTTGTATCGACTTTCATAGAGTAACGAAACTTTCCAAAATGCTCCAAAACATGAGTTTTGGGTCCAGTGGAGTGGATCGGGTGCGTTCGTTGCGAAAAATTCCGATGCAACTTAGTATAGCGACTTGTGCGTTGATGGCACCAGTTTGGCCAGTTTTGCATCGACTTTCGTGTATTAACGAAATATTCCAAATCACCCCAAAATATGAGTTTTGGGTCCAATGGACTCAATCGGATGCGTTCGTTGTGAAAAATTCTGGCGCAACATCGTTTAGCGAACTTGTGCATTAATGACACAAGTTCGGCCAGTTTTGCATCGACATTCGTGCAGTATCGAAACGGTCCGAAACACCCCAAAATATGAGATTCGGGTCCAATGGAGCAGATCGGGTGCGTTCGTTGCGAAAAATTCTTACGCAACTTCCTTGAGCGCACTTGTGCAGTAATGGCTCCAGTTCGGCCAGTTTTGCATCGACTTTCGTGCAGTAACGAAACCATCCGAAACGCCCCAAAACATGAGTTTTGGGTCCAATGGAGTGGATAAGGTGCGTTTGTTGCGAAAAATTCCGATGCAACTTAGTATAGCGAGCTTGTGCGTGATGCATCCAGCCTAGGTGGGGTTGGCAGAGGCCCAATAAATTAAGGTTGCACGGACCCCAATAGTTCTTAGGCACATCCACTCGGGGAAAAGGCCCAATCTCACTAAAAGACTAGTCCAATAGGGGAAGGGTGGCTCTGCCTTTTAAAGTGGCTTCCTCCTCCCAAGGTAAACAAGGTGAGATTATTCAGAGGCTCACACGGTCGCCACCCGACTACAATTGGACCACTTGGTCCCCTTTGTCGCGTCTTTGACAGCGGGTAATAGTGGAGTATGTCCTCATCATTCCCACCCCCTTAAACAAAGGCCCAGCTCTGATACCAAATGATGCATCCGGCCTATGTGGGGTTGGCCGAGGTCCAATAAATTAAGGTTGCCTGGACCCCAACAGTTCTTAGGCACACCCACTCGGGGAAAGGCCCAATCTCTCTAAAAGACTGTTCCAATAGGGGAAGGGTGGCTCTCCCTTTTAAAGTGGCTTCCTCCTCCCAAGCTAAGAAAGGTGGGATTATTAAGAGGCTTACACGGTCGCCGCCCGACTTGTGTGTTAATGGCAGCAGTTCGGCAAGTTTTGCATCGACTTTTGTGCAGTATCGAAACGGTCCGAAACACCCAAAAACATGTGTTTCGGGTCCAATGGAGTGGATCGGGTGCGTTGGTTGCGAAAAATTCTGACGCAACTTCGTTTAGCAAACTTGTGCGTTAATGGCAGCAGCTCGGCCAGTTCTGCATCGAATTTCATGCAGTAACGAAACGGTCCGAAACGCTCCAAAACATGAGTTTTGGGTCAACTGGAGCGGATCGGGTGCATTCATTGCGAAAAAATTGGACGCAACTTCATTTAGCGAACTTGTGCGATAATAATACCTGTTCGGCTAGTTTTGCATTGACTTTCGTGCAGTAACGAAATGGTCCGAAACGCCCCGAAACATGAGTTTTGGGTCAAATGGCAGGTGCTTTCGTTGTGAAAAATTCCGATGCAATTTCGTTTAGCGAACTTGTGCTTTAATGGCTCCAGTTCGGACAGTTTTGCATCCACTTTCGTGTAGTAACAAAACAGTCCGAAACGCTCCAAAACATGTGTTTTGGGTCCAATGGAGTGGATCGGGTGCGTTCGTTGCGAAAAATTCCGACGCAACTTCATTTAGCGAACTTGTGCATTAATGGCACCAGTTCGACGAGTTTTGCATCGACTTTCGTGCAGTATCGAAACGGTCCGAAACGCCCCAAAACATAAGTTTCGGGTCCAATGGAGCGGATCGGGTGCGTTCGTTGTAAAAAATTCTTACGCAACTTCGTTTAGCAAAGGAGTGGATCAGGTGCTTTCGTTACGAAAAATTCCGACGCAACTTCCTTGAGCGCACTTGTGCAGTAATGGCTCCAGTTCGGCCAGTTTTGCATCAACTTTCGTGCCGTAACGAAACCATCCGAAACGCCCCAAAATATGAGTTTCGGGTCCAATGGAGTGGATCGGGTGCGTTCGTTGCGAAAAATTCCTATGCAACTTAGTATACCGAACTTGTGCATTAATGAACCAGTTCGGCCAGTTTTGCATCGCCTTTCGTGCAGTATCGAAACGGTCCGAAACACCCCAAAATATGAGTTTCGGGTCTAATGGAGCGGATCGGGTCTTATGCAACTTCGTTTAGCAAACTTGTGTGTTAATGGCAGCAATTCGGCCAGTTCTGCGTCGAATTTCATGGAGTTACGAAACGGTCCGAAACGCCCCAAAACATGAGTTTTGGGTCCAATGGAGTGGATCGGGTGCGTTCGTTGCGAAAAATTCCGATGCAACTTCATTTAGTGAACTTGTGCGTTAATGGCACTAGTTCGGCCAGTTTTACATCGACTTTCGAGCAGTAACGAAACCATCCGAAACGCCCCAAAACATGAGTTTTGGGTCCAATGGAGTGGATCGGGTGCGTTCGTTACGAAAAATTCCGATGCAACTTAGTATAGCGAACTTGTGCGTTAATGGCAGCAGTTCGGCCAGTTTTGCATCGACTTTCGTGCAGTATCGAAACGGTCCGAAACACCCAAAAATATGAGTTTCGGGTCCAATGGAGCGGATCGGGTGCGTTCGTTGCGAAAAATTTCTACACAACTTCGTTTAGCAAACTTGTGCGTTTATGGCAGCAGTTCGGCCAATTCTGTATCGAATTTCATGCAGTAACGAAACGGTCCGAAACGCCCCAAAACAAGAGTTTTGTGTCCAAAGGAGTGGATCGGGTGCTTTCGTTACGAAAAATTCCGACGCAACTTCCTTGAGCGAACTTGTGCAGTAATGGTTCCAGTTCGGCTTGTTTTGCATCGACTTTCGAGCAGTAACGAAACCATCCAAAACGCTCCAAAACATGAGTTTTGGGTCCAATGGAGTGGATCGGGTGCGTTCGTTGCGAAAAATTCCGATGCAATTTCGTTTAGCAAACTTGTGCTTTAATGGCTCCAGTTCGGCCAGTTTTGCATCCACTTTCGTGCAGTAACAAAATGGTCCGAACGCTCCAAAACATCAGTTTTGGGTCCAATGGAGTGGATCGGGTGCGTTCTTTGCGAAAAATTCTGATGCAACTTAGTATAGCGAACTTGTGCATTGATGGCACCAGTTCGGCCAGTTTTGCATCAACTTTCGTGTAGTAACGAAATGTTCCAAATCGCCCCAAAACATGAGTTTTGGGTCCAATGGACTCGACCGGATGCGTTCGTTGCGAAAAATTCTGACGCAACTTCGTTTAGCGAACTTGTGCATTAATGACACCAGTTCGACCAGTTTTGCATCGACTTTCGCGCAGTATCAAAACGGTTCGAAACACCCCAAAATATGAGTTTCGGGTCCAATGCAGCGGATCGGGTGCGTTCGTTGCGAAAAATTCTTACGCAACTTCGTTTAGCAAACTTGTGCGTTAATGGCAGCAGTTTGGCCAGTTCTGCATCGAATTTCATGGAGTAACGAAACGGTCCGAAATGCCCCAAAACAAGAGTTTTGTGTACAAAGGAGTGGATCGGGTGCTTTCGTTACGAAAAATTCCGACGCAACTTCCTCGAGCGAACTTGTGCAGTAATGGCTCCAGTTCGGCTAGTTTTGCATCGACTTTTAAGCAGTAACGAAACCATCTCAAACGCCCCAAAACATTAGTTTTGGGTCCAATAGAGTGGATCGGGTGCGTTCGTTGCGAAAAATTCCGATGCAATTTCGTTTAGCAAACTTGTGCTTTAATGGCTCCAGTTCGGCCAGTTTTGCATCCACTTTCGTGCAGTAACAAAATGGTCCGAACGCTCCAAAACATCAGTTTTGGGTCCAATGGAGTGGATCGGGTGCGTTCGTTGCGAAAAATTCTGATGCAACTTAGTATAGCGAACTTGTGCATTGATGGCACCAGTTCGGCCAGTTTTGCATCAACTTTCGTGTAGTAACGAAATGTTCCAAATCGCCCCAAAACATGAGTTTTGGGTCCAATGGACTCGATCGGATACGTTCGTTGCGAAAAAATCTGACGCAACTTCGTTTAGCGAACTTGTGCATTAATGACACCAGTTCGGCCAGTTTTGCATCGACATTCGCGCAGTATCAAAACGGTCCGAAACACCCCAAAATATGAGTTTCGGGTCCAATGCAGCGGATCGGGTGCGTTCGTTTCGAAAAATTCTTACGCAACTTCGTTTAGCAAACTTGTGCGTTAATGGCAGCAGTTTGGCCAGTTCTGCATCGAATTTCATGCAGTAACGAAATGGTCCGAAACGCCCCAAATCATGAGTTATGGGTCCAATGGAGTGGATCGGGTGCGTTCGTTGCAAATATTTCCGACGCAACTTCATTGAGCGAACTTGTGTAGTAATGGCAGCAGTTCGGCCAGTTTTGCATCGACATTCGTGCAGTATCGAAACGGTCGGAAACACCACAAAACATGAGTATTGGGTCCAATGGAGTGGGTCGGGTGCGTTCGTTGCGAAAAATTCCGACGCAACTTCGTTTAGCAAACTTGTGCGTTTATGGCAGCAGTTCGGCCAGTTCTGCATCGAATTTCATGCAGTAACGAAACGGTCCGAAACGCCCCAAAACAAGAGTTTTGTGTCCAAAGGAGTGGATGCCCAGTTCGGCCACTTTTGCATCAACTTTCGTGCAGTAACGAAACCATCCGAAACGCCCCAAAACATGAGTTTTGGGTCGAATGGAGTGTATCGGGTGCGTTCGTTGCGAAAAATTCCGATGCAACTTAGTATAGCGAACTTGTGCGTTAATGGCAGCAGTTCGGTCAGTTTTGCATCGACTTTCGTGCAGTATCTAAACGATCCGAAACGCCCCAAAATATGAGTTTCGGGTCCAATGGAGTGGATCGGGTGCGTTCGTTGCGAAAAATTCCGATGCAACTTAGTATAGCGAACTTGTGCGTTAATGGCACAAGTTCGGCCAGTTTTACATCGACTTTCGTCCAGTATCGAAACGATCCGAAACGCCCAGAAACATGAGTTTTGGGTCCAATGGAGCGGATTGGCTGCGTTCGTTGCGAATATTTCCGACGCAACTTCGTTGAGCGAACTTGTGCGTTATTGGCAACAGTTTTGTATCGACTTTCATGGAGTAACGGAACTATCCGAAACGCACAAAAACATGAGTTTTGGGTCCAATGTAGTGGATCAGGTGCGTTCGTTGCGAAAAATTCCGACGCAACTTCGTTTTGTGAACTTGTGCGTTAATGGCACCAGTTCGGCCAGTTTTGCATCGACTTTGGTGGAGTAACGAAATGGTCCGAAACGCCCCAAAACGTGAATCTTGGGCACAATAGAGTGGATCGGGTGCGTTCGTTGCGAAAAATTCCGACGCAACTTCATTTAGTGAACTTGTGCGTTAAGGGCACTAGTTCGGCCAGTTTTGCATCGACTTTCGAGCAGTAACGAAACCATCCGAAATGCCCCAAAACATGAGTTTTGGGTCCAATGGAGTGGATCGGGTGCGTTCGTTGCAAAAAATTCTGATGCAACTTAGTATAGCGAACTTGTGCGTTAATAGCAGCAGTTCGGTCAGTTTTGCATCGACTTTCGTGCAGTATCGAAATGGTCCGAAACAACCAAAAACATGAGTTTCGGGTCCAATGGAGTGTATCGGGTGCGTTCGTTGCGAAAAATTCTGATGAAACTTCATTTAGCAAACTTGTGCGTTAATGGCAGCAGTTCGGCCAGTTCTGCATCGAATTTCATGCAGTAACGAAGCGGTCCGAAACGCCCAAAACAAGAGTTTTGTGTCCAAAGGAGAGGATCGGGTGCTTTTGTTGCGAAAAATTCCGATGCAATTTCGTTTAGCAAACTTGTGCTTTAATGGCTCCATTTCGGCCAGTTTTGCATCCACTTTCGTGCAGTAACAAAACGGTCCGAAACGCTCCAAAACATCAGTTTTGGGTCCAATGGAGTGGATCGGGTGCGTTCGTTGCGAAAAATTCTGATGCAACTTAGTATAGCGAACTTGTGCATTGATGGCACCGGTTTGGCCAGTTTTGCATCAACTTTTGTGTAGTAATGAAATGTTCCAAATCGCCCCAAAACATGAGTTTTGCGTCCAATGGACTCGATCGGATGCATTCGTTGCGAAGAAATCTGACACAACTTCGTTTAGCGAACTTGTGCATTAATGACACCAGTTCGGCCAGTTTTGCATCGACTTTCGCGCAGTATCAAAACTGATGAGGACATCAACATCAACGATACATCCACTCCGACACAAGTACCTATTTCTGGTCCTATTACTCGTGCTCGTGCGCATCAACTTAATCATCAGGTGAGTTCAAATCTAAGCTCATGTACATCATGTTTAGACCATGGAGACCTGTGTACTCTTGTTTTGCTTAGGAACCAAGGAGGCGACCGAAAGGGAAACGGATTCGCGCGGGCTGGATTCGGACTGCAGAACAGTACCAACTTGTGACGGACACCACAGTCGCATATGAACTCGGATTGGGGCGTTCAAGTACTTCGTGGAAAGCTTATGAAGTCTTATTTCAAACGGATCCGGCCTCATATCCATATCTATTACGAGTCGGCCGCAATCGTAAAATTAATACAGAGTCCTTTTCTGCACATGGTGCTGCGTCACCCTGTTTTGGCCCAATGGGCCGTGTATCAAGTTGAGTCCATTACGGACGCGTCCTAGGGTTGGAGTACGACCCCAGCACCCCTGTGGTAGTCCTCCCACGTACTGATACCCCTTAGCCGCCACCAAGGATGCTTAGGTTTTGTTTCGATCAAGTTTAGCCTTCGCTACTTGCTTGCAAGCGCGCGTGCTGGGTCAGCCGCCCGTCTTCTTGTCTTCGGAACCCCACCATTATTGAGATTGCGTGTGAAACCTTCATTTACATCTAGTAAATTCAGTACTTGTCATACTTGTTCTTACTAGTTCTTCGATTGCTTGCAAGACGAGTGCCCTAGTGGCCGGGTGCCGCGCTCCACAAGATCGCGACAGCCATTGGAGGGGGTGTATCGGTTGCTAAGACGCAGCTTGGAAGGCTGTAGTCGGGCCGTGAACGTCGCCTCCATCGACCAATCGAGTTATCCACGCCTCTCATCGAAAGATCGGGAATCAAACCCTAGCGGGTCGCTATTAAAAACGGTCCGAAACACCCCAAAACATGAATTTTGGGTCCAATGGAGCGGATCGGGTGCGTTTGTTGCGAATATTTCCGACGCAACTTCGTTTAGCAAACTTATGCGTTAATGGCAGCAGTTCGACAAGTTTTGTATTGAATTCCATGCAGTAACGAAACGGTCCGAAACGCCCCAAAACAGGAGTTTTGGGTCCAATGGAGTGGATCGGGTGCGTTCGTTGCGAATATTTCCGACGCAACCTCGTTGAGCGAACTTGTGGAGTAATGGCAGCAGTTCGGCCAGTTTTGCATCGACTTTCGTGCAGTATCGAAACGGCTGAAACACCACAAAACCTGAGTTTTGGGTCCAATGGAGCGGGTCGGGTGCGTTCGTTGCGAAAAATTCCGACGCAACTTCGTTTAGCAAACTTGTGCGTTTATGGCAGCAGTTCGGCCAGTTCTGCATCGAATTTCATGCAGTAACGAAACGGTCCGAAACGCCCCAAAACAAGAGTTTTTGTCCAAAGGAGTGGATCGGGTGCTTTCGTTGCGAAAAATTCCGACGCAACTTCATTTAGTGAACTTGTGCGTTAATGGCTCCAGTTTCGGCTAGTTTTGCATCGACTTTCGTGCAGTAACGAAATCATCCGAAACGCCCCAAAACATGAGTTTTTGGGTCCAATGGAGTGGATCGGGTGCATTCGTTGCGAAAAATTCCAATGCAACTTAGTACACCGAACTTGTGCGTTAATGGCAGCAGTCTCGGTCAGTTTTGCATCGACTTTCGCGCAGTATCTAAACGGTCCGAAACGCCCCAAAATATGAGTTTCGGGTCTAATGGAGTGGATCGGGTGCGTTCGTTGCGAAAAATTCCGATGCAACTTAGTATAGCGAACTTGTGCGTTAATGGCACCAGTTCGGCCAGTTTTACATCGACTTTCGTGCAGTATCGAAACGGTCCGAAACGCCCCAAAACATGAGTTTTGTGTCCAATGGAGCCGATCGGGTGCGTTCGTTGCGAATATTTCTGACGCAACTTCGTTGAGCGAACTTGTGCGTTATTCGCAGCAGTTCGACAAGTTTTGTATCGACTTTCATGGAGTAACGAAACTATCCGAAACGCACAAAAACATGAGTTTTGGGTCCAATGTAGTGGATCAGGTGCGTTCGTTGCGAAAAATTCCGACGCAACTTCGTTTTGTGAACTTGTGCGTTAATGGCACCAGTTCGGCCTGTTTTGCATCGACTTTGGTGGAGTAACGAAACGGTCCGAAACGCCCCAAAACGTGAGTCCTGGGCACAATGGAGTGGATCGGGTGCGTTCGTTGTGAAAAATTCCGATGCAACTTAGTATAGCGAACTTGTGCGTTAATAGCAGCAGTTCGGTCAGTTGTGCATCGACTTTCGTGCAATATCGAAACGGTCCGAAACACCCAGAAATATGAGTTTCGGACCGTTTCGATACTGCACGAAAGTCCATGCCGTACTGGCCGAACTGCTGCAATTAACGCACAAGTTTGCTAAACGAAGTTGCGTCAGAACTTTTCGCAACGAACGCACCCGATCCGCTCCATTGGACCCGAAACTCATGTTTTGGGGTGTTTCCGACCGTTTCGATACTGCACGAAAGTCGATGCAAAACTGGCCGAACTGGTGTCATTAACACACAAGTTCGCTAAACGAAGTTGCGTCGGAATTTTTCGCGAGGAACGCATCCGATCCACTCCATTGGACCCAAAACTCATGTTTTGCGGTGTTTTCGACCGTTTCGATACTGCACGAAAGTCTATGCAAAACTGGCCGAACTGGAGCCATAAAAGCACAAGTTCCCTAAACGAAGTTGCATCGAAATTTTTGGCAACAAACGCTCCCAATCCACTCCATTGGACCCAAAACTCATGTTTTGGGGCGTTTCGGATAATTTCGTTACTGTGCAAAAGTCGATGCAAAACTGGCTGAACTAGTGCCATTAACGCACAAGTTCACTAAACGAAGTTACGTCGGAATTTTTCGCAACAAACGCACCCGATCAACTCCGTTGGACCCAAAACTTATGTTTTGGGGCGTTTCGTACCGTTTTCGTTACTGCACGAAGGTCGATGCAAAATTGGCCGGACTGGTGCCATTACGGCACAAGTTCGCTCAACGAAGTTGCGTCAGAAATTTTCGCAGCGAACACACTCGATCCACTCCATTGGACCCAAAACTCAGGTTTTGGGGCATTTCGGACCGTTTCGTTACTGCACGATAGGCGATGCAAAACTGGCCGAGCTAGTGCCAAGTTCACTAAACGAAGTTGCGTCGGAATTTTTTGCAACGAACGCACCTGATCCACTCCATAGCACACAAAACTCTTGTTTTGGGGTGTTTCGGACTATTTCGTTACTACATGAAATTCGAAGCAGAACTGGCTGAACTGCTGCCATTAACGCACAAGTTTGCTAAACAAAGTTGCGTAAGAATTTTTCACAACGAACGCACCCGATCCGTTCAAATGGACCCGAAACTCATGTTTTTGGGTGTTTCCGACAGTTTCGTTAGTGCATGAAATTCGATGCAGAACTGGCCGAACTGCTCCCATTAACACACAAGTTTGCTAAACGAAGTTGCGTAATAATTTTTCGCAACGAACGCACCCGATCCACTCCATTAGACCCGAAACTTATGGTTTGGGGCGTTTCGTACCGTTTCATTACTGCACGAAGGTCGATGCAAAACTGGCCGAATTGGTGCCAATTACGGCACAAGTTCGCTCAACGAAGTTGCGTCGGAAATTTTCGCAGCGAACACACTCGATCAATTCCATTGGACCCAAAACTCGTATTGGTGCTCAGTCCCTCGTATTGGTGGCAGCCCCGCTGGTATCTCACTTGGAAACACATCAGAATACTCCTGCAAAAGGTTAGCAACAGCCGGGGGTAAAGAATGCTGCATATCGTGAACTGAAATCAAAGCATCCTTGCACACCAAAGCATAGGCAACAGAAGTGGAAGCAATCGGGTGTGTTCCTTGCGAAAAATTCCGACGCAACTTTATTTAGTGAACTTGTGCATTAATCAGTTCGGCCAGTTTTGCATCGACTTTCGTGTAGTATCGAAACGATCCGAAACACCCCAAAACATGAGTTTCAGGTCCAATGGAGTGGATCAGGTGCATTCGTTGCGAAAAATTCTGACGCAACTTCGTTTAGCAAACTTGTGCGTTAATGGCACTAGCTTGGCCAGTTCTGCATCGACTTTCGTGCAGTAACGAAACGGTCCGAAACGCCCCAAAACAAGAGTTTTGTGTCCAATGGAGTGGATCAGGTGCGTTCGTTGCGAAAAAATTCTGACGCAACTTTGTTTAGCGAACTTGTGTGATAATGACATCTGTTCGGCCGGTTTTGCATCGACTTTCGTGTAGTAACGAAATGGTCTGAAATTCCCCAAAACATGAGTTTTGGGTCGAATGGATTGGATCGGGTGCGTTCGTTATGAAAAATTCCCACGGGACTTCAAATAGTGATCTTGTGCGTTAATTGCACTAGTTCGGCCAGTTTTGGATCGACTTTCGTGCAGTAACGAAACGGTCCGAAATGCCCCAAAACATGAGTCTTGGGTCCAATAGAGTGGATCGGGTGCGTTCGTTGCGAAAATTTCTGGCGCAACTTCGTTGAGCGAACTTGTGCAGTAATGGCACCAGTTTTGACCAGTTTTGTATCGGCCTTCGTGCAGTAACGAAACGGTACGAAACGCCCCAAAATATAAGTTTTGGGCCCAATGGAGTGGATCGGGTGCGTTCGTTGCGAAAAATTCCGACATAACTTCATTTAGTGAACTTGTGCGTTAATGGCACTAGTTCGGCAAGTTTTGAATTGACTTTTGTGCAGTAACGAAATAGTCTGAAATGCCCCAAAACATGAGTTTTCGGTCCAATGGAGTGGATCGGGTGCGTTCGTTGCGAAAAATTCCGATGCAACTTAGTATAGCGAACTTGTGCGTTGATGGCACCAGTTCGGCCAGTTTTGCATCAACTTTCCTGCAGTAACGAAGGGGTCCGAAACGCCCCAAAACCTGAGTTTTGGGTCCAATGGAGTGGATCGGGTGCGTTCATTGCAAATATTTCCCACACAACTTCGTTGAGCGAACTTGTGCAGTAATGGCAACAGTTCGGCCAATTTTGTATCGACTTTCGTGCAGTATCAAAACGGTCTGAAACGCTTCAAAACATGAGTTTTGGGTCCAATGGAGCGGATCGGGTGCATTCGATGCGAAAAATTCCGACGCAACTTCGTTTTGTGAACTTGTGCGTTAATGGCACCAGTTCGGCCAGTTTTGCATTAACTTTGGTGGAGTAATGAAACGGTTCGAAACGCCCCAAAACGTGAGTCTTGGGCACAATATAGTGGATCGGGTGCGTTCCTTGCGAAAAATTCCGACGCAACTTTATTTAGTGAACTTGTGCGTTAATGGCACTGGTTCGGCCAGTTTTGCATCGACTTTCGAGCAGTAACGAAACCATCCGAAATGCCCCAAAACATGAGTTTTGGGTCCAATGGAGTGGATCGGGTGCGTTCGTTGCGAAAAATTACGATGCAACATAGTATAGCGAACTTGTGCGTTAATGGCAGCAGTTCGGTCAGTTCTTCATCGACTTTCCTGCAGTATCAAAACGGTTCGAAACGCCTCAAAATATGAGTTTCGCGTCCAATGGAGTGGATCGGGTGCCTTCGTTGCGAAAAATTCCGATGCAACTTCGTTTAGTGAACTTTTGCGTTAATGGCACCAGTTCGGCCAGTTTTGCATCGACTTTGGTGGAGTAATGAAACGGTCCGAAACGCCCCAAAACGTGAGTCTTGGGCACAATATAGTGGATCGCGTGGGTTCGTTGCGAAAAAATTCCGACGCAACTTTATTTAGTGAACTTGTGCGTTAATGGCACTAGTTCGGCCAGTTTTGCATCGACTTTTCGAGCAGTACCGAAACCATCCGAAACGCCCCAAAACTTGAGTTTTGGGTCCAATGGAGTGGATCGGGTGCGTTCGTTGCGAAAAATTCCGATGCAACTTAGTATAGCGAACTTGTGCGTTAATGGCAGCAGTTCGGTCAGTTCTTCATCGACTTTCCTGCAGTATCAAAACGGTCCGAAACGCCCCAAAATATGAGTTTCGGGTCCAATGGAGTGGATCGGGTGCGTTTGTTGCGAAAAATTCCGATGCAACTTCGTTTAGTGAAGTTTTGCGTTAATGGCACCAGTTCGGCCAGTTTTGCATCGACCTTCGTGCAGTAATAAAACGGTACGAAACGCCCCAAAACATAAGTTTTGGGTCCAATGGAGTGTTCGCTGCGAAAATTTCCGACGCAACTTCCTTGAGCCAACTTGTGCAGTAATGGCACCAGTTCGGCCAGTTTTGCATTGACTTTCCTGCAGTAACGAAACAGTCCGAAACGCCCC
>CM064063.1:28584067-29090429 GCA_032594955.1 Panicum miliaceum
ATCGGGTGGATCGGGAGCGCTCATTGCGAAAAATTCTGATGCAACTTAGTATAGTGAACTTGTGCGTTGATGGCACCAGTTCGGCCAGTTATGCATCAACTTTCCTGTAGTAACAAAATATTCCATAACGCCCAAAAACATGAGTTTTGGATCCAATGGAGTGGATTGGGTGTGTTCGCTGTGAAAATTTCCAACGCAACTTCCTTGAGCAAACTTGTGCAATAATGGCACCAGTTCGGCCAGTTTTGCATTGACTTTCCTGCAGTAACGAAACTGTCCGAAACGCCCCAAAACTTGAGTTTTGGGTCCAATGGAGTGGATCGGGTGTGTTCGCTGCGAAAATTTCCGATGCAACTTCCTTGAGCGAACTTGTGCAGTAATGGCACCAGTTCGGCCAGTTTGCATCGACCTTCGTGCAGTAACGAAATGGTACGAAACGCCCCAAAACATAAGTTTTGGGTGCAATGGAGTGGATCGGGTGCCTTCGTTGCGAAAAATTCCAACGTAAACTTCGTTTAGTGAACTTGTGCGTTAACGGCACTAGTTCGGACAGTTTTGCATCGACTTTCAGACAGTAACGAAATGGTCTGAAACGCCCCAAAAACATGAGTTTTGGGTCCAATGGAGTGGATCGGGAGCGTTCGTTGCGAAAAATTCTGATGCAACTTAGTGTAGCGAACTTGTGCGTTGATGGCACCAATTCGGCCAGTTTTGCATCAACTTTCGTGTAGTAACGAAATGTTCCATAACGCCCCAAAACATGAGTTTTGGGTCCAATGGAATCGATCGGATGCGTTCGTCGCGAAAAATTCCGACACAACTTTGTTTAGTGAACTTGTGCATTAATCAGTTCGGCCAGTTTTGCATCGACTTTCGTGCAGTATCGAAACGGTCCGAAACACCCCAAAACATGAGTTTCGGGGCCAATGGAGTGATCGGATGCGTTCGTTGCGAAAAATTCCGACGCAACTTTGTTTAGCGAACTTGTGTGATAATGACACCTGTTCGGCCAGTTTTGCATCGACTTTCGTGTAGTAACGAAATGGTCTGAAATGCCCCAAAACATGAGTTTTGGGTCAAATGGATTGGATCGGGTGCGTTCGTTGTGAAAAATTCCCACGGGACTTCAATTAGTGATCTTGTGCGTTAATGGCACTAGTTCGGCCAGTTTAAATCGACTTTCGTGCAGTAACGAAACGGTCTGAAACGCCCCAAAACATGAGTCTTGGGTCCAATGGAGTGGATCGGGTGCGTTCGTTGCGAAAATTTCTGGCGCAACTTCGTTGAGCGAACTTGTGCAGTAATGGCACCAGATCGACCAGTTTTGTATCGACCTTCGTGCAGTAACGAAACGATACGAAACGCCCCAAAACATAAGTTTTGGGCCCAATGGAGTGGATCGGGTGCGTTCGTTGTGAAAAATTCCGACGTAACTTCGTTTAGTGAACTTTTGCGTTAATGGCACTAGTTCGGCCCGTTTTGCATTGACTTTTGTGCAGTAACGAAATAGTCTGAAATGCCCCAAAACATGAGTTTTCGGTCCAATGGAGTGGATCAGGTGCGTTCGTTGCGAAAAATTCCGATGCCAGCTTAGTATAGCGAACTTGTGCGTTGATGGCACCAGTTCGGCCAGTTTTCCATCAATTTTCCTGCAGTAACGGAACGGTCCGAAACGCCCCAAAACCTGAGTTTTGGTTCCAATGGAGTGGATCGAGTGTGTTCGCTGCGAAAATTTCCGACGCAACTTCGTTGAGCGAACTTGTGCCGTAATGGCACCAGTTCGGCCAGTTTTGCATCGATCTTCGTGCAGTAACGAAACGGTTCGAAACGCTTCAAAACATGAGTTTTGGGTCCACTGGAGCGGATCGGGTGCGTTCGTTGCGAAAAATTTCAACGCAACTTCGTTTAGGCGAACTTGTGCGATAATGATACCTGCTCGGCTAGTTTTGCATCGACTTTCGTGCAATAACGAAATAGTCCGAAACGGCCGAAAAACATGATTTTTAGGCCCAAAGGAGTGGATCGGGTGCTTTCATTGCGAAAAATTCCGATGCAATTTCGTTTAGCAAACTTGTGCTTTAATGGCTCCAGTTCGGCCAGTTTTGCATCCACTTTTGTGCAGTAACAAAACGGTCCGAAACGCTCCAAAACCTGAGTTTTGGGTCCAATGGACTCGATCGGATGCGTTCGTTGCGAAAAATTCTGACGCAACTTCGTTTAGCAAACTTGTGCATTAATGAACCAGTTCGGCCAGTTTGCATCGACTTTCGTGCAGTATCGAAACGGTCCGAAACACCCCAAAATATGAGTTTCGGGTCTAATGGAGTGGATCGGGTGCATTCATTGCAAAAAATTCTTACGCAACTTCGTTTAGCAAACTTGTGCGTTATTAGACAGCAGTTCGGCCAGTTCTGCATCGAATTTCATGAGTAACAAAACGGTCCGAAACGCCCCAAAACATGATTTTTGGGTCCAATGGAGTGGATCGGGTGTGTTCGCTGCGAAAATTTCCGATGCCAACTTCGTTGAGCGAACTTGTGCGTTGATGGCACCAGTTCGGCCAGTTTTGCATTGACTTTCTTGCAGTAACGAAACGGTCCGAAACGCCCCAAAACTTGAGTTTTGGGTCCAATGGGGTGGATCGGGTGTGTTCGCTGTGAAAATTTCCGACGCAACTTCCTTGAGCGAACTTGTGCAGTAATGGCACCAGTTCGGCCAGTTTTGCATCGACTTTCGTGCAGTAACGAAACGGTTCGAAACGCCCCTAAACATAAGTTTTTGGCGCAATGGAGTGGATCGGTGCCTTCGTTGCGAAAAATTCCGATGTAACTTCGTTTAGTGAACTTGTGCGTTAACGGCACTAGTTCGGCCAGTTTTGCATCGACTTTCAGACAGTAACGAAATGGTCTGAAACGCCCCAAAACATGAGTTTTGGGTCCAATCGAGTGGATCGGGAGCGTTCGTTGCGAAAAATTCTGATGCAACTTAGTATAGTGAACTTGTGCGTTGATGGCACCATTCGGCCAGTTTTGCATCAACTTTTGTATAGTAACGAAATGTTCCAAAACGCCCCAAAACATGAGTTTTGGGTCCAATGGACTTGATCGGATGCGTTCGTCACGAAAAATTCCGACGCAACTTCGTTTAGTGAACTTGTGCGTTAATCAGTTCGGCCAGTTTTTCATCGACTTCGTGCAGTATTGAAACGGTCCGAAACACCCCAAAACATGAGTTTCGGGTGCAATGGAGTGGATCGGGTGCGTTCGTTGCGAAAAATTCTTACACAACTTCGTTTAGCAAACTTGTGCGTTAATGGCAGCAGTTCAGCTAGTTCTGCATCGAATTTCATGCAGCAACGAAATGGTCCGAAACGCCTCAAAAAAAAGTTTTGTGTCCAATGGAGTGGATCAGGTGCGTTCGTTGCGAAAAATTCCGACGCAACTTCGTTTAGTGAACTTGTGCGTTAATGGCACTAGCTTGGCCAGTTTTGCATCGACTTTTGTGCAGTAACGAAACGGTCCGAAACGCCCCAAAACATGACTTTTGGGTCCAATGGAGTGGATCAGGTGTGTTCGCCTGCGAAAATTTCCGACGCAACTTCCTTGAGCGAACTTGTGCAGTAATGGCACCAGTTCGGCCAGTTTTGCTTCGACTTTCGTGTAGTAACGAAATGGAGTGGATCGGGTGCGTTCATTGTGAAAAATTCCCACGGGACATCAATTAGTGATCTTGTGCGTTAATGGCACTAGTTCGGCCAGTTTTGCATCGACTTTCGTGCAGTAACGAAACGGTCCGAAACGCCCCAAAACATGAGTCCAGGATCCAATGGAGTGGATCAGGTGCGTTCGTTGCGAAAATTTCTGGAGCAACTTCGTTGAGCGAACTTGTGCAGTAATTGCAACCAGTTCGACAAGTTTTGTATCGACTTTCGTGCAGTATCGAAACGGTCTGAAACACCCCAAAACATGAGTTTCGGGTATAATGGAGCGGATCGGGTGCGTTCGTTGCGAAAAATTCTGACGGAACTTCGTTTAGCAAACTTGTGCGTTATTGGCAGCAGTTCGACCAGTTTTGTATCGACTTTCATGGAGTAACGGAACTATCCGAAACGCCCCAAAACATGATTTTTGGGTCCAATGGAGCGGATCGGGTGCGTTCGTTGCGAAAAATTCTGACGGAACTTCATTTAGCAAAGTTGTGCGTTATTGGATCTAGTTCGACCAGTTTTTTCATCAACTTTCATGGAGTAATGAAACGGTCCGAAACGCCCCGAAACATGAGTTTTGGGTCCAATGGAGTGGATCAGGTGTGTTCGTTGCGAAAAATTCTGACGGAACTTCATTTAGCGAACTTGTGCAATAATGGATCTAGTTCGGCCAGTTTTGCATCAACTTTCATGCAGTAACGAAACGGTCCGAAACGCCCCAAAACATGAGTTTTGGGGCCAATGGAGTGGATCGGATGCGTTCGTTGCAAAAAATTTCGACGCAACTTCCTTGAGCGAACTTGTGTGATAATGACACCTGTTCGGCCAGTTTTGGTTCGACTTTCGTGTAGTAACGAAATGGAGTGGATCGGGTGCGTTCGTTGTGAAAAATTCCCACGGGACTTCAATTAGTGATCTTGTGCGTTAATGGCACTAGTTCGGCCCAGTTTTGCATCGACTTTCGTGCAGTAACGAAACGGTCCGAAACGCCCCAAAACATGAGTCTTGGGTCCAATGGAGTGGATCAGGTGCGTTCGTTGCGAAAATTTCTTGCGCAACTTCGTTGAGCGAACTTGTGCAGTAATTGCACCAGTTCGACAAGTTTTGTATCGACTTTCGTGCAGTATCGAAACGGTCTGAAACACCCCAAAACATGAGTTTCGGGTATAATGAAGCGGATCTGGTGCGTTCGTTGCGAAAAATTCTGACGGAACTTCGTTTAGCAAACTTGTGCGTTATTGGCAGCAGTTCGACCAGTTTTGCATCGACTTTCATGGAGTAACGAAACTATCCGAAACGCCCCAAAATATGATTTTTGGGGCCAATGGAGTGGATCGGGTGCCTTCGTTGCGAAAAATTCCAACGTAACTTCGTTTAGTGAACTTGTGCGTTAACGGCACTAGTTCGGACAGTTTTGCATCGACTTTCAGACAGTAACGAAATGGTCTGAAACGCCCCAAAACATGAGTTTTGGGTTCAATGGAGTGGATCGGGAGCGTTCGTTGCGAAAAATTCTTATGCAACTTAGTATAGCGAACTTGTGCGTTGATGGCACCAATTCGGCCAGTTTTGCATCAACTTTCGTGTAGTAACGAAATGTTCCAAAACGCCCCAAAACATGAGTTTTGGGTCCAATGGACTCGATCGGATGCGTTCGTCGCGAAAAATTCCGACACAACTTTGTTTAGTTAACTTGTGCATTAATCAGTTCGGCCAGTTTTTCATCGACTTTCGTGCAGTATCGAAACGGTCCGAAACACCCCAAAACATGAGTTTCGGGGCCAATGGAGTGGATCGGATGCGTTCGTTGCGAAAAATTCCGACGCAACTTTGTTTAGCGAACTTGTGTGATAATGACACCTGTTCGGCCAGTTTTGCATCGACTTTCGTGTAGTAACGAAATGGTCTGAAATGCCCCAAAACATGAGTTTTGGGTCAAATGGATTGGATCGGGTGCGTTCGTTGTGAAAAATTCCCACGGGACTTCAATTAGTGATCTTGTGCGTTAATGGCACTAGTTCGGCCAGTTTAAATCGACTTTCGTGCAGTAACGAAACGGTCTGAAACGCCCCAAAACATGAGTCTTGGGTCCAATGGAGTGGATCGGGTGCGTTCGTTGCGAAAATTTCTGGCGCAACTTCGTTGAGCGAACTTGTGCAGTAATGGCACCAGATCGACCAGTTTTGTATCGACCTTCGTGCGAGTAACGAAACGATACGAAACGCCCCAAAACATAAGTTTTGGGCCCAATGGAGTGGATCGGGTGCGTTCGTTGCGAAAAATTCCGACGTAACTTCGTTTAGTGAACTTTTGCGTTAATGACACTAGTTCGGCCCGTTTTGCATTGAATTTTGTGCAGTAACGAAATAGTCTGACATGTCCCAAAACATGAGTTTTCGGTCAGATGGAGTGGATCAGGTGCGTTCGTTGCGAAAAATTCCGATGCAGCTTAGTATAGCGAACTTGTGCGTTGATGGCACCAGTTCGGCCAGTTTTCCATCAATTTTCCTGCAGTAACGGAACGGTCCGAAACGCCCCAAAACCTGAGTTTTGGTTCCAATGGAGTGGATCGAGTGTGTTCGCTGCGAAAATTTCCGACGCAACTTCGTTGAGCGAACTTGTGCCGTAATGGCACCAGTTCGGCCAGTTTTGCATCGATCTTCGTGCAGTAACGAAACGGTTCGAAACGCTTCAAAACATGAGTTTTGGGTCCACTGGAGCGGATCGGGTGCGTTCGTTGCGAAAAATTTCAACGCAACCACGTTTAGCGAACTTGTGCGATAATGATACCTGCTCGGCTAGTTTTGCATCGACTTTCGTGCAATAACGAAATAGTCCGAAACGGCCGAAAACATGATTTTTAGGCCCAAAGGAGTGGATCGGGTGCTTTCATTGCGAAAAATTCCGATGCAATTTCGTTTCGCAAACTTGTGCTTTAATGGCTCCAGTTCAGCCAGTTTTGCATCCACTTTTGTGCAGTAACAAAACGGTCCGAAACGCTCCAAAACCTGAGTTTTGGGTCCAATGGACTCGATCGGATGCGTTCGTTGCGAAAAATTCTGACGCAACTTCGTTTAGCAAACTTGTGCATTAATGAACCAGTTCGGCCAGTTTGCATCGACTTTCGTGCAGTATCGAAACGGTCCGAAACACCCCAAAATATGAGTTTCGGGTCTAATGGAGTGGATCGGGTGCATTCATTGCAAAAAATTCTTACGCAACTTCGTTTAGCAAACTTGTGCGTTATTAGACAGCAGTTCGGCCAGTTCTGCATCGAATTTCCTGCAGCAATGAAACGGTCCGAAACGCCCCAAAACATGATTTTTGGGGCCAATGGAGTGGATCGGATGCGTTCGTTGCAAAAAATTTCGACGCAACTTCGTTGAGCGAACTTGTGTGATAATGACACCTGTTCGGCCAGTTTTGCTTCGACTTTCGTGTACTAACGAAATGGAGTGGATCGGGTGCGTTCGTTGTGAAAAATTCCCACGGGACTTCAATTAGTGATCTTGTGCGTTAATGGCACTAGTTCGGCCAATTTTGCATCGACTTTCGTGCTGTAAGAAAACGGTCCGAAACGCCCCAAAACATGAGTCTTGGGTCCAATGGAGTGGATCAGGTGCGTTCATTGCGAAAATTTCTGGCGCAACTTCGTTGAGCGAACTTGTGCAGTAATTGCACCAGTTCGACAAGTTTTGTATCGACTTTCGTGCAGTATCGAAACGGTCTGAAACACCCCAAAACATGAGTTTCGGGTATAATGAAGCGGATCTGGTGCGTTCGTTGCGAAAAATTCTGACGGAACTTCGTTTAGCAAACTTGTGCGTTATTGGCAGCAGTTCGACCAGTTTTGCATCGACTTTCATGGAGTAACGAAACTATCCGAAACGCCCCAAAACATGATTTATGGGTCCAATGGAGCGGATCGGGTGCGTTCGTTGCGAAAAATTCTGACGGAACTTCATTTAGCAAACTTGTGCGTTATTGGATCTAGTTCGACCAGTTTTTCATCAACTTTCATGCAGTAACGAAACGGTCCGAAACGCCCCGAAACATGAGTTTTGGGTCCAATGGAGTGGATCAGGTGTGTTCGTTGCAAAAAATTCTGACGGAACTTCATTTAGCGAACTTGTGCAATAATGGATCTAGTTCGGCCAGTTTTGCATCAACTTTCATGCAGTAACGAAACGGTCCGAAACGCCCCAAAACATGAGTTTTGGGGCCAATGGAGTGGATCGGATGCGTTCGCTGCGAAAATTTCCGACGCAACTTCCTTGAGCGAACTTGTGCAGTAATGGCACCAGTTCGGCCAGTTTTGGTTCGACTTTCGTGTAGTAACAAAATGGAGTGGATCGGGTGCGTTCGTTGTGAAAAATTCCCACGGGACTTCAATTAGTGATCTTGTGCGTTAATGGCACTAGTTCGGCAAGTTTTGCATCGACTTTCGTGCAGTAACGAAACGGTCCGAAACGCCCCAAAACATGAGTCTTGGGTCCAATGGAGTGGATCAGGTGCGTTCGTTGCGAAAATTTCTGGAGCAACTTCGTTGAGCGAACTTGTGCAGTAATTGCACCAGTTCGACAAGTTTTGTATCGACTTTCGTGCAGTATCGAAACGGTCTGAAACACCCCAAAACATGAGTTTCGGGTATAATGGAGCGGATCGGGTGCGTTCGTTGCAAAAAATTCTGACGGAACTTCGTTTAGCAAACTTGTGCGTTATTGGCAGCAGTTCGACCAGTTTTGCATCGACTTTCATGGAGTAACGGAACTATCCGAAACGCCCCAAAACATGATTTTTGGGTCCAATGGAGCGGATCGGGTGCGTTCGTTGCAAAAATTATGACGGAACTTCATTTAGCAAACTTGTGCGTTATTGGATCTAGTTCGACCAGTTTTTCATCCACTTTCATGGAGTAACGAAACGGTCCGAAACGCCAGAAAACATGATTTATGGGTCCAATGGAGTGGATCGGGTGTGTTCGTTGCGAAAAATTCTGACGGAACTTCATTTAGCGAACTTGTGCAGTAATGGATCTAGTTCGACCAGTTTTTCATCCACTTTCATGCAGTAACGAAACGGTCCGAAACGCCCCAAAACATGAGTTTTGGGGCCAATGGAGTGGATCGGATGCGTTCGTTGCAAAAAAATTCGACGCAACTTCCTTGAGCGAACTTGTGTGATAATGACACCTGTTCGGCCAGTTTTGGTTCGACTTTCGTGTAGTAACGAAATGGAGTGGATCGGGTGCGTTCGTTGTGAAAAATTCCCACGGGACATCAATTAGTGATCTTGTGCGTTAATGGCACTAGTTCGGCCAGTTTTGCATCGACTTTCGTGCTGTAAGAAAACGGTCCGAAACGCCCCAAAACATGAGTCTTGGGTCCAATGGAGTGGATCAGGTGCGTTCGTTGCGAAAATTTCTGGCGCAACTTCGTTGAGCGAACTTGTGCAGTAATTGCACCAGTTCGACAAGTTTTGTATCGACTTTCGTGCAGTATCGAAACGGTCTGAAACACCCCAAAACATGAGTTTCGGGTATAATGAAGCGGATCTGGTGCGTTCGTTGCGAAAAATTCTGACGGAACTTCGTTTAGCAAACTTGTGCGTTATTGGCAGCAGTTCGACCAGTTTTGCATCGACTTTCATGGAGTAACGAAACTATCCGAAACGCCCCAAAACATGATTTATGGGTCCAATGGAGCGGATCGGGTGCGTTCGTTGCGAAAAATTCTGACGGAACTTCATTTAGCAAACTTGTGCGTTATTGGATCTAGTTCAACCAGTTTTTCATCAACTTTCATGCAGTAACGAAACGGTCCGAAACGCCCCAAAATATGAGTTTTGGGTCCAATGGAGTGGATCGGGTGTGTTCGCTGCGAAAATTTACGACGCAACTTCCTTGAGCGAACTTGTGCAGTAATGGCACTAGTTCGGCCAGTTTTGCATCGACTTTCCTGCAGCAATGAAACGGTCCGAAATGCCCCAAAACATGAGTTTTGGGGCCAATGGAGTGGATCGGATGCGTTCGTTGCAAAAAATTTCGACGCAACTTCGTTTAGCGAACTTGTGTGATAATGACACCTGTAAGGCCAGTTTTGCTTCAAATTTCGTGTAGTAACGAAATCGAGTGGATCGGGTGCGTTCGTTGTGAAAAGTTCCCACGGGACTTCAATTAGTGATCTTGTGCGTTAATGGCACTAGTTCGGCCAGTTTTGCATCGACTTTCGTGCAGTAACGAAACGGTCCGAAACGCCCGAAAACATGAGTTTTGGGTCCAATGGAGTGGATCAGGTGTGTTCGCTGCGAAAATTTCCGACGCAACTTCCTTGAGCGAACTTGTGCAGTAATGGCACCAGTTCGGCCAGTTTATCATTGACTTTCCTGCAGCAATGAAACGGTCTGAAACGCCCCAAAACATGAGTTTTGGGGCCAATGGAGTGGATCGGATGCGTTCGTTGCAAAAAATTTCGACGCAACTTCGTTTAGCGAACTTGTGCGATAATGATACCTGCTCGGCTAGTTTTGCATCGACTTTCGTGCAATAACGAAATAGTCCGAAACGGCCGAAAACATGATTTTTAGGCCCAAAGGAGTGGATCGGGTGCTTTCATTGCGAAAATTCCGATGCAATTTCGTTTCGCAAACTTGTGCTTTAATGGCTCCAGTTCGGCCAGTTTTGCATCCACTTTTGTGCAGTAACAAAACGGTCCGAAACGCTCCAAAACCTGAGTTTTGGGTCCAATGGACTCGATCGGATGCGTTCGTTGCGAAAAATTCTGACGCAACTTCGTTTAGCAAACTTGTGCATTAATGAACCAGTTCGGCCAGTTTGCATCGACTTTCGTGCAGTATCGAAACGGTCCGAAACACCCCAAAATATGAGTTTCGGGTCTAATGGAGTGGATCGGGTGCATTCATTGCAAAAAATTCTTACGCAACTTCGTTTAGCAAACTTGTGCGTTATTAGACAGCAGTTCGGCCAGTTCTGCATCGAATTTCCTGCAGCAATGAAACGGTCCGAAACGCCCCAAAACATGATTTTTGGGGCCAATGGAGTGGATCGGATGCGTTCGTTGCAAAAAATTTCGACGCAACTTCGTTGAGCGAACTTGTGTGATAATGACACCTGTTCGGCCAGTTTTGCTTCGACTTTCGTGTACTAACGAAATGGAGTGGATCGGGTGCGTTCGTTGTGAAAAATTCCCACGGGACTTCAATTAGTGATCTTGTGCGTTAATGGCACTAGTTCGGCCAGTTTTGCATCGACTTTCGTGCAGTAACGAAACGGTCCGAAACGCCCCAAAACATGAGTCTTGGGTCCAATGGAGTGGATCAGGTGCGTTCGTTGCGAAAATTTCTGGCGCAACTTCGTTGAGCGAACTTGTGCAGTAATTGCACCAGTTCGACAAGTTTTGTATCGACTTTCGTGCAGTATCGAAACGGTCTGAAACACCCCAAAACATGAGTTTCGGGTATAATGAAGCGGATCTGGTGCGTTCGTTGCTAAAAATTCTGACGGAACTTCGTTTAGCAAACTTGTGCGTTATTGGCAGCAGTTCGACCAGTTTTGCATCGACTTTCATGGAGTAACGAAACTATCCGAAACGCCCCAAAACATGATTTATGGGTCCAATGGAGCGGATCGGGTGCGTTCGTTGCGAAAAATTCTGACGGAACTTCATTTAGCAAACTTGTGCGTTATTGGATCTAGTTCAACCAGTTTTTCATCAACTTTCATGCAGTAACGAAACGGTCCGAAACGCCCCAAAATATGAGTTTTGGGTCCAATGGAGTGGATCGGGTGTGTTCGCTGCGAAAATTTACGACGCAACTTCCTTGAGCGAACTTGTGCAGTAATGGCACTAGTTCGGCCAGTTTTGCATCGACTTTCCTGCAGCAATGAAACGGTCCGAAATGCCCCAAAACATGAGTTTTGGGGCCAATGGAGTGGATCGGATGCGTTCGTTGCAAAAAATTTCGACGCAACTTCGTTTAGCGAACTTGTGTGATAATGACACCTGTAAGGCCAGTTTTGCTTCAAATTTCGTGTAGTAACGAAATCGAGTGGATCGGGTGCGTTCGTTGTGAAAAGTTCCCACGGGACTTCAATTAGTGATCTTGTGCATTAATGGCACTAGTTCGGCCAGTTTTGCATCGACTTTCGTGCAGTAACGAAACGGTCCGAAACGCCCCAAAACATGAGTTTTGGGTCCAATGGAGTGGATCAGGTGTGTTCGCTGCGAAAATTTCCGACGCAACTTCCTTGAGCGAACTTGTGCAGTAATGGCACCAGTTCAGCCAGTTTATCATTGACTTTACTGCAGCAATGAAACGGTCCGAAACGCCCCAAAACATGAGTTTTGGGGCCAATGGAGTGGATCGGATGCGTTCGTTGCAAAAAATTTCGACGCAACTTCGGTTAGCGAACTTGTGCGATAATGATACCTGCTCGGCTAGTTTTGCATCGACTTTCGTGCAATAACGAAATAGTCCGAAACGGCCGAAAACATGATTTTTAGGCCCAAAGGAGTGGATCGGGTGCTTTCATTGCGAAAAATTCCGATGCAATTTCGTTTCGCAAACTTGTGCTTTAATGGCTCCAGTTCGGCCAGTTTTGCATCCACTTTTGTGCAGTAACAAAACGGTCCGAAACGCTCCAAAACCTGAGTTTTGGGTCCAATGGACTCGATCGGATGCGTTCGTTGCGAAAAATTCTGACGCAACTTCGTTTAGCAAACTTGTGCATTAATGAACCAGTTCGGCCAGTTTGCATCGACTTTCGTGCAGTATCGAAACGGTCCGAAACACCCCAAAATATGAGTTTCGGGTCTAATGGAGTGCATCGGGTGCATTCATTGCAAAAAATTCTTACGCAACTTCGTTTAGCAAACTTGGGCGTTATTAGACAGCAGTTCGGCCAGTTCTGCATCGAATTTCCTGCAGCAATGAAACGGTCCGAAACGCCCCAAAACATGATTTTTGGGGCCAATGGAGTGGATCGGATGCGTTCGTTGCAAAAAATTTCGACGCAACTTCGTTGAGCGAACTTGTGTGATAATGACACCTGTTCGGCCAGTTTTGCTTCGACTTTCGTGTACTAACGAAATGGAGTGGATCGGGTGCGTTCGTTGTGAAAAATTCCCACGGGACTTCAATTAGTGATCTTGTGCGTTAATGGCACTAGTTCGGCCAGTTTTGCATCGACTTTCGTGCTGTAAGAAAACGGTCCGAAACGCCCCAAAACATGAGTCTTGGGTCCAATGGAGTGGATCAGGTGCGTTCGTTGCGAAAATTTCTGGTGCATCCTCGTTGAGCGAACTTGTGCAGTAATTGCACCAGTTCGACAAGTTTTGTATCGACTTTCGTGCAGTATCGAAACGGTCTGAAACACCCCAAAACATGAGTTTCGGGTATAATGGAGCGGATCGGGTGCGTTCGTTGCGAAAAATTCTGACGGAACTTCGTTTAGCAAACTTGTGCGTTATTGGCAGCAGTTCGACCAGTTTTGCATCGACTTTCATGGAGTAACGAAACTATCCGAAACGCCCCAAAACATGATTTATGGGTCCAATGGAGCGGATCGGGTGCGTTCGTTGCGAAAAATTCTGACGGAACTTCATTTAGCAAACTTGTGCGTTATTGGATCTAGTTCGACCAGTTTTTCATCAACTTTCATGCAGTAACGAAACGGTCCGAAACGCCCCGAAACATGAGTTTTGGGTCCAATGGAGTGGATCAGGTGTGTTCGTTGCAAAAAATTCTGACGGAACTTCATTTAGCGAACTTGTGCAATAATGGATCTAGTTCGGCCAGTTTTGCATCAACTTTCATGCAGTAACGAAACGGTCCGAAACGCCCCAAAACATGAGTTTTGGGGCCAATGGAGTGGATCGGATGCGTTCGCTGCGAAAATTTCCGACGCAACTTCCTTGAGCGAACTTGTGCAGTAATGGCACCTGTTCGGCCAGTTTTGGTTCGACTTTCGTGTAGTAACAAAATGGAGTGGATCGGGTGCGTTCGTTGTGAAAAATTCCCACGGGACTTCAATTAGTGATCTTGTGCGTTAATGGCACTAGTTCGGCCAGTTTTGCATCGACTTTCGTGCAGTAACGAAACGGTCCGAAACGCCCAAAAACATGAGTCTTGGGTCCAATGGAGTGGATCAGGTGCGTTCGTTGCGAAAATTTCTGGAGCAACTTCGTTGAGCGAACTTGTGCAGTAATTGCACCAATTCGACAAGTTTTGTATCGACTTTCGTGCAGTATCGAAACGGTCTGAAACACCCCAAAACATGAGTTTCGGGTATAATGGAGCGGATCGGGTGCGTTCGTTGCAAAAAATTCTAACGGAACTTCGTTTAGCAAACTTGTGCGTTATTGGCAGCAGTTCGACCAGTTTTGCATCGACTTTCATGGAGTAACGGAACTATCCGAAACGCCCCAAAACATGATTTTTGGGTCCAATGGAGCGGATCGGGTGCGTTCGTTGCAAAAATTATGACGGAACTTCATTTAGCAAACTTGTGCGTTATTGGATCTAGTTCGACCAGTTTTTCATCCACTTTCATGGAGTAACGAAACGGTCCGAAACGCCAGAAAACATGATTTATGGGTCCAATGGAGTGGATCGGGTGTGTTCGTTGCGAAAAATTCTGACGGAACTTCATTTAGCGAACTTGTGCAGTAATGGATCTAGTTCGACCAGTTTTTCATCCACTTTCATGCAGTAACGAAACGGTCCGAAACGCCCCAAAACATGAGTTTTGGGGCCAATGGAGTGGATCGGATGCGTTCGTTGCAAAAAAATTCGACGCAACTTCCTTGAGCGAACTTGTGTGATAATGACACCTGTTCGGCCAGTTTTGGTTCGACTTTCGTGTAGTAACGAAATGGAGTGGATCGGGTGCGTTCGTTGTGAAAAATTCCCACGGGACATCAATTAGTGATCTTGTGCGTTAATGGCACTAGTTCGGCCAGTTTTGCATCGACTTTCGTGCAGTAACGAAACGGTCCGAAACGCCCCAAAACATGAGTCTTGGGTCCAATGGAGTGGATCAGGTGCGTTCGTTGCGAAAATTTCTGGCGCAACTTCGTTGAGCGAACTTGTGCAGTAATTGCACCAGTTCGACAAGTTTTGTATCGACTTTCGTGCAGTATCGAAACGGTCTGAAACACCCCAAAACATGAGTTTCGGGTATAATGAAGCGGATCTGGTGCGTTCGTTGCGAAAAATTCTGACGGAACTTCGTTTAGCAAACTTGTGCGTTATTGGCAGCAGTTCGACCAGTTTTGCATCGACTTTCATGGAGTAACGAAACTATCCGAAACGCCCCAAAACATGATTTATGGGTCCAATGGAGCGGATCGGGTGCGTTCGTTGCGAAAAATTCTGACGGAACTTCATTTAGAAAACTTGTGCGTTATTGGATCTAGTTCAACCAGTTTTTCATCAACTTTCATGCAGTAACGAAACGGTCCGAAACGCCCCAAAATATGAGTTTTGGGTCCAATGGAGTGGATCGGGTGTGTTCGCTGCGAAAAATTCTGACGGAACTTCATTTAGCAAACTTGTGCGTTATTGGATCTAGTTCAACCAGTTTTTCATCAACTTTCATGCAGTAACGAAACGGTCCGAAACGCCCCAAAACATGAGTTTTGGGTCCAATGGAGTGGATCAGGTGTGTTCGCTGCGAAAATTTACGACGCAACTTCCTTGAGCGAACTTGTGCAGTAATGGCACTAGTTCGGCCAGTTTTGCATCGACTTTCCTGCAGCAATGAAACGGTCCGAAATGCCCCAAAACATGAGTTTTGGGGCCAATGGAGTGGATCGGATGCGTTCGTTGCAAAAAATTTCGACGCAACTTCGTTTAGCGAACTTGTGTGATAATGACACCTGTAAGGCCAGTTTTGCTTCAAATTTCGTGTAGTAACGAAATCGAGTGGATCGGGTGCGTTCGTTGTGAAAAGTTCCCACGGGACTTCAATTAGTGATCTTGTGCGTTAATGGCACTAGTTCGGCCAGTTTTGCATCGACTTTCGTGCAGTAACGAAACGGTCCGAAACGCCCCAAAACATGAGTTTTGGGTCCAATGGAGTGGATCAGGTGTGTTCGCTGCGAAAATTTCCGACGCAACTTCCTTGAGCGAACTTGTGCAGTAATGGCACCAGTTCGGCCAGTTTATCATTGACTTTCCTGCAGCAATGAAACGGTCCGAAACGCCCCAAAACATGAGTTTTGGGGCCAATGGAGTGGATCGGATGCGTTCGTTGCAAAAAATTTTGACGCAACTTCGTTTAGCGAACTTGTGCGATAATGATACCTGCTCGGCTAGTTTTGCATCGACTTTCGTGCAATAACGAAATAGTCCGAAACGGCCGAAAACATGATTTTTAGGCCCAAAGGAGTGGATCGGGTGCTTTCATTGCGAAAATTCCGATGCAATTTCGTTTCGCAAACTTGTGCTTTAATGGCTCCAGTTCGGCCAGTTTTGCATCTACTTTTGTGCAGTAACAAAACGGTCCGAAACGCTCCAAAACCTGAGTTTTGGGTCCAATGGACTCGATTGGATGCGTTCGTTGCGAAAAATTCTGACGCAACTTCGTTTAGCAAACTTGTGCATTAATGAACCAGTTCGGCCAGTTTGCATCGACTTTCGTGCAGTATCGAAACGGTCCGAAACACCCCAAAATATGAGTTTCGGGTCTAATGGAGTGGATCGGGTGCATTCATTGCAAAAAATTCTTACGCAACTTCGTTTAGCAAACTTGTGCGTTATTAGACAGCAGTTCGGCCAGTTTTGCATCGACTTTCGTGCAGTAACGAAACGGTCCAAAACGCCCCAAAACATGAGTTTTGGGTCCAATGGAGTGGATCAGGTGTGTTCGCTGCGAAAATTTCCGACGCAACTTCCTTGAGCGAACTTGTGTAGTAATGGCACCAGTTCGACCAGTTTATCATTGACTTTCCTGCAGCAATGAAACGGTCCGAAACGCCCCAAAACATGAGTTTTGGGGCCAATGGAGTGGATCGGATGCGTTCGTTGCAAAAAAATTCGACGCAACTTCGTTTAGCGAACTTGTGTGATAATGACACCTGTTCGGCCAGTTTTGCTTCGACTTTCGTGTAGTAACGAAATGGAGTGGATCGGGTGCGTTCGTTGTGAAAAATTCCCACGGGACTTCAATTAGTGATCTTGTGCGTTAATGGCACTAGTTCGGCCAGTTTTGCATCGACTTTCGTGCAGTGACGAAACGGTCCGAAACGCCCCAAAACATGAGTTTTGGGTCCAATGGAGTGGATCAGGTGTGTTCGCTGCGAAAATTTCCGAAGCAACTTCCTTGAGCGAACTTGTGCAGTAATGGCACCAGTTCGGCCAGTTTTGCATTGACTTTCCTGCAGCAATGAAACGGTCCGAAACGCCCCAAAACATGACTTTTGGGGCCAATGGAGTGGATCGGATGCGTTCGTTGCAAAAAATTTCGACGCAACTTCGTTTAGCGAACTTGTGTGATAATGACACCTGTTCGGCCAGTTTTGCTTCGACTTTCGTGTAGTAACGAAATGGAGTGGATCGGGTGCGTTCGGTGTGAAAAATTCCCACGGGACTTCAATTAGTGATCTTGTGCGTTAATGGCACTAGTTCGGCCAGTTTTGCATCGACTTTCGTGCAGTAACGAAACGGTCCGAAACGCCCCAAAACATGAGTCTTGGGTCCAATGGAGTGGATCAGGTGCGTTCGTTGCGAAAATTTCTGGCGCAACTTCGTTGAGCGAACTTGTGCAGTAATTGCACCAGTTCGACAAGTTTTGTATCGACTTTCGTGCAGTATCGAAACGGTCTGAAACACCCCAAAACATGAGTTTCGGGTATAATGGAGCGGATCGGGTGCGTTCGTTGCGAAAAATTCTGACGGAACTTCGTTTAGCAAACTTGTGCGTTATTGCCAGCAGTTCGACCAGTTTTGCATCGACTTTCATGGAGTAACGGAACTATCCAAAACGCCCCAAAACATGATTTTTGGGTCCAATGGAGCGGATCGGGTGCGTTCGTTGCGAAAAATTCTGACGGAACTTCATTTAGCAAACTTGTGCGTTATTGGATCTAGTTCGACCAGTTTTTCATCAACTTTCATGGAGTAACGAAACGGTCCGAAACGCCCCGAAACATGAGTTTTGGGTCCAATGGAGTGGATCAGGTGTGTTCGTTGCGAAAAATTCTGACGGAACTTCATTTTGCGAACTTGTGCAATAGTGGATCTAGTTCGGCCAGTTTTGCATCAACTTTCATGCAGTAACGAAACGGTCCGAAACGCCCCAAAACATGAGTTTTGGGGCCAATGGAGTGGATCGGATGCGTTCGTTGCAAAAAATTTTGACGCAACTTCCTTGAGCGAACTTGTGTGATAATGACACCTGTTCGGCCAGTTTTGGTTCGACTTTCGTGTAGTAACGAAATGGACTGGATCGGGTGCGTTCGTTGTGAAAAATTCCCACGGGACTTCAATTAGTGATCTTGTGCGTTAATGGCACTAGTTCGGCCAGTTTTGCATCGACTTTCGTGCAGTAACGAAACGGTCCGAAACGCCCCAAAACATGAGTTTTGGGTCCAATGGAGTGGATCAGGTGTGTTCGCTGCGAAAATTTCCGACGCAACTTCCTTGAGCGAACTTGTGCAGTAATGGCACCAGTTCGGCCAGTTTATCATTGACTTTCCTGCAGCAATGAAACGGTCCGAAACGCCCCAAAACATGAGTTTTGGGGCCAATGGAGTGGATCGGATTTGTTCATTGCAAAAAATTTCGACGCAACTTCCTTGAGCGAACTTGTGCAGTAATGGCACCAGTTCGGCCAGTTTTTCATCAACTTTCATGCAGTAACGAAACGGTCCGAAACGCCCCAAAACATGACTTTTGGGGCCAATGGAGCGGATCGGATGCGTTCGTTGCAAAAAATTTCGACGCAACTTCGTTTAGCGAACTTGTGTGATAATGACACCTGTTCGGCCAGTTCTGCTTCGACTTTCGTGTAGTAACGAAATGGAGTGGATCGGGTGCGTTCGGTGTGAAAAATTCCCACGGGACTTCAATTAGTGATCTTGTGCGTTAATGGCACTAGTTCGGCCAGTTTTGCATCGACTTTCGTGCAGTAACGAAACGGTCCGAAACACCCCAAAACATGAGTCTTGGGTCCAATGGAGTGGATCAGGTGCGTTCGTTGCGAAAATTTCTGGCGCAACTTCGTTGAGCGAGCTTGTGCAGTAATTGCACCAGTTCGACAAGTTTTGTATCGACTTTCGTGCAGTATCGAAACGGTCTGAAACACCCCAAAACATGAGTTTCGGGTATAATGGAGCGGATCGGGTGCGTTCGTTGCGAAAAATTCTGACGGAACTTCATTTAGCAAACTTGTGCGTTATTGGATCTAGTTCGACCAGTTTTTCATCAACTTTCATGGAGTAACGAAACGGTCCGAAACGCCCCGAAACATGAGTTTTGGGTCCAATGGAGTGGATCAGGTGTGTTCGTTGCGAAAAATTCTGACGGAACTTCATTTTGCGAACTTGTGCAATAGTGGATCTAGTTCGGCCAGTTTTGCATCAACTTTCATGCAGTAACGAAACGGTCCGAAACGCCCCAAAACATGAGTTTTGGGGCCAATGGAGTGGATCGGATGCGTTCGTTGCAAAAAATTTTGACGCAACTTCCTTGCGCGAACTTGTGTGATAATGACACCTGTTCGGCCAGTTTTGGTTCGACTTTCGTGTAGTAACGAAATGGACTGGATCGGGTGCGTTCGTTGTGAAAAATTCCCACGGGACTTCAATTAGTGATCTTGTGCGTTAATGGCACTAGTTCGGCCAGTTTTGCATCGACTTTCGTGCAGTAACGAAACGGTCCGAAACGCCCCAAAACATGAGTTTTGGGGCCAATGGAGCGGATCGGATGCGTTCGTTGCAAAAAATTTCGACGCAACTTCGTTTAGCGAACTTGTGTGATAATGACACCTGTTCGGCCAGTTCTGCTTCGACTTTCGTGTAGTAACGAAATGGAGTGGATCGGGTGCGTTCGGTGTGAAAAATTCCCACGGGACTTCAATTAGTGATCTTGTGCGTTAATGGCACTAGTTCGGCCAGTTTTGCATCGACTTTCGTGCAGTAACGAAACGGTCCGAAACACCCCAAAACATGAGTCTTGGGTCCAATGGAGTGGATCAGGTGCGTTCGTTGCGAAAATTTCTGGCGCAACTTCGTTGAGCGAGCTTGTGCAGTAATTGCACCAGTTCGACAAGTTTTGTATCGACTTTCGTGCAGTATCGAAACGGTCTGAAACACCCCAAAACATGAGTTTCGGGTATAATGGAGCGGATCGGGTGCGTTCGTTGCGAAAAATTCTGACGGAACTTCATTTAGCAAACTTGTGCGTTATTGGATCTAGTTCGACCAGTTTTTCATCAACTTTCATGGAGTAACGAAACGGTCCGAAACGCCCCGAAACATGAGTTTTGGGTCCAATGGAGTGGATCAGATGTGTTCGTTGCGAAAAATTCTGACGGAACTTCATTTTGCGAACTTGTGCAATAGTGGATCTAGTTCGGCCAGTTTTGCATCAACTTTCATGCAGTAACGAAACGGTCCGAAACGCCCCAAAACATGAGTTTTGGGGCCAATGGAGTGGATCGGATGCGTTCGTTGCAAAAAATTTTGACGCAACTTCCTTGCGCGAACTTGTGTGATAATGACACCTGTTCGGCCAGTTTTGGTTCGACTTTCGTGTAGTAACGAAATGGACTGGATCGGGTGCGTTCGTTGTGAAAAATTCCCACGGGACTTCAATTAGTGATCTTGTGCGTTAATGGCACTAGTTCGGCCAGTTTTGCATCGACTTTCGTGCAGTAACGAAACGGTCCGAAACGCCCCAAAACATGAGTTTTGGGTCCAATGGAGTGGATCAGGTGTGTTCGCTGCGAAAATTTCCGACGCAACTTCCTTGAGCGAACTTATGCAGTAATGGCACCAGTTCGGCCAGTTTATCATTGACTTTCCTGCAGCAATGAAACGGTCCGAAACGCCCCAAAACATGAGTTTTGGGGCCAATGGAGTGGATCGGATTTGTTCATTGCAAAAAATTTCGACGCAACTTCCTTGAGCGAACTTGTGCAGTAATGGCACCAGTTCGGCCAGTTTTTCATCAACTTTCATGCAGTAACGAAACGGTCCGAAACGCCCCAAAACATGACTTTTGGGGCCAATGGAGTGGATCGGATGCGTTCGTTGCAAAAAATTTCGACGCAACTTCGTTTAGCGAACTTGTGTGATAATGACACCTGTTCGGCCAGTTCTGCTTCGACTTTCGTGTAGTAACGAAATGGAGTGGATCGGGTGCGTTTGGTGTGAAAAATTCCCACGGGACTTCAATTAGTGATCTTGTGCGTTAATGGCACTAGTTCGGCCAGTTTTGCATCGACTTTCGTGCAGTAACGAAACGGTCCGAAACGCCCCAAAACATGAGTCTTGGGTCCAATGGAGTGGATCAGGTGCGTTCGTTGCGAAAATTTCTGGCGCAACTTCGTTGAGCGAGCTTGTGCAGTAATTGCACCAGTTCGACAAGTTTTGTATCGACTTTCGTGCAGTATCGAAACGGTCTGAAACACCCCAAAACATGAGTTTCGGGTATAATGGAGCGGATCGGGTGCGTTCGTTGCGAAAAATTCTGACGGAACTTCGTTTAGCAAACTTGTGCGTTATTGGCAGCAGTTCGACCAGTTTTGCATCGACTTTCATGGAGTAACGAAACTATCCGAAACGCCCCAAAACATGATTTATGGGTCCAATGGAGCGGATCGGGTGCGTTCGTTGCGAAAAATTCTGACGGAACTTCATTTAGCAAACTTGTGCGTTATTGGATCTAGTTCAACCAGTTTTTCATCAACTTTCATGCAGTAACGAAACGGTCCGAAACGCCCCAAAATATGAGTTTTGGGTCCAATGGAGTGGATCGGGTGTGTTCGCTGCGAAAATTTACGACGCAACTTCCTTGAGCGAACTTGTGCAGTAATGGCACTAGTTCGGCCAGTTTTGCATCGACTTTCCTGCAGCAATGAAACGGTCCGAAATGCCCCAAAACATGAGTTTCGTGGCCAATGGAGTGGATCGGATGCGTTCGTTGCAAAAAATTCCGACGCAACTTCGTTTAGCGAACTTGTGTGATAATGACACCTGTTCGGCCAGTTTTGCTTCGACTTTCGTGTAGTAACGAAATGGAGTGGATCGGGTGCGTTCGTTGTGAAAAATTCCCACGGGACTTCAATTAGTGATCTTGTGCGTTAATGGCACTAGTTCGGCCAGTTTTGCATCGACTTTCGTGCAGTGACGAAACGGTCCGAAACGCCCCAAAACATGAGTTTTGGGTCCAATGGAGTGGATCAGGTGTGTTCGCTGCGAAAATTTCCGAAGCAACTTCCTTGAGCGAACTTGTGCAGTAATGGCACCAGTTCGGCCAGTTTTGCATTGACTTTCCTGCAGCAATGAAACGGTCCGAAACGCCCCAAAACATGAGTTTTGGGGCCAATGGAGTGGATCGGATGCGTTCGTTGCAAAAAATTTCGACGCAACTTCGTTTAGCGAACTTGGGTGATAATGACACCTGTTCGGCCAGTTTTGCTTCGACTTTCGTGTAGTAACGAAATGGAGTGGATCGGGTGCGTTCGGTGTGAAAAATTCCCACGGGACTTCAATTAGTGATCTTGTGCGTTAATGGCACTAGTTCGGCCAGTTTTGCATCGACTTTCGTGCAGTAACGAAACGGTCCGAAACGCCCCAAAACATGAGTCTTGGGTCCAATGGAGTGGATCAGGTGCGTTCGTTGCGAAAATTTCTGGCGCAACTTCGTTGAGCGAACTTGTGCAGTAATTGCACCAGTTCGACAAGTTTTGTATCGACTTTCGTGCAGTATCGAAACGGTCTGAAACACCCCAAAACATGAGTTTCGGGTATAATGGAGCGGATCGGGTGCGTTCGTTGCGAAAAATTCTGACGGAACTTCGTTTAGCAAACTTGTGCGTTATTGCCAGCAGTTCGACCAGTTTTGCATCGACTTTCATGGAGTAACGGAACTATCCGAACTGCCCCAAAACATGATTTTTGGGTCCAATGGAGCGGATCGGGTGCGTTCGTTGAGAAAAATTCTGACGGAACTTGATTTACCAAACTTGTGCGTTATTGGATCTAGTTCGACCAGTTTTTCATCAACTTTCATGGAGTAACGAAACGGTCCGAAACGCCCCGAAACATGAGTTTTGGGTCCAATGGAGTGGATCAGGTGTGTTCGTTGCGAAAAATTCTGACGGAACTTCATTTTGCGAACTTGTGCAATAATGGATCTAGTTCGGCCAGTTTTGCATCAACTTTCATGCTGTAACGAAACGGTCCGAAATGCCCCAAAACATGAGTTTTGGGGCCAATGGAGTGGATCGGATGCGTTCGTTGCAAAAAATTTCGACGCAACTTCCTTGAGCGAACTTGTGTGATAATGACACGTGTTCGGCCAGTTTTGGTTCGACTTTCGTGTAGTAACGAAATGGACTGGATCGGGTGCGTTCGTTGTGAAAAATTCCCACGGGACTTCAATTAGTAATGGCGACCCGCTAGGGTTTGATTCCCGATCTTTCGATGAGAGGCGTGGATAACTCGATTGGTCGATGGAGGCGACGTTCACGGCCCGACTACAGCCTTCCAAGCTGCGCCTTAGCAACCGATACACCCCCTCCAATGGCTGTCGCGATCTTGTGGAGCGCGGCACCCGGCCACTAGGGCACTCGTCCTGCAAGCAATCGAAGAACTAGCAAGAACAAGTATGACAAGTACTGAATTTACTAGATATAAATGAAGGTTTCACATGCAATCTCAATAATGGTGGGGTTCCGAAGACAAGAAGACGGGCGGCTGATCCAGCACGCGCGCTTGCAAGCAAGTAGCGAAGGCTAAACTTGATCTAAACAAAACCCAAGCATCCTTGGCGGCGGCTAAGGGGTATAAGTACGTGGGAGGACGACCACAGGGGTGTTGGGGTCGTACTCCAACCCTAGGACGCGTCCGTAATGGACTCAACTTGATACACGGCCCATTGGACCAAAACAGGGTGACGCAGCACCATGGGAAGAAAAGGACTCTGTATTAGTTTAACGATTGCGGCCGACTCGTAATAGATATGGCTATGAGGCCGGATCCGTTTTAAAGAAGACTTCATAAGCTTTCCACGAAGTACTTGAACGCCCCAATCCGAGTTCATATGCGACCGTGGTGTCCGTCACAAGTTGGTACTGTTCTGCAGTCCGAATCCAGCTTGCGCGAATCCGTTTCCCTTTCGGCCGCCTCCTTGGTTCCTAAGCAAAACAAGAGTACACGGGTCTCCATGGTCTAAACATGATGCACCTGAGCTTAGATTTGAACTCACCTGATGATTAAGTTGATGCGCACGAGCACGAGTAATAGGACCAGCAATAGGTACTTGTGTCGGAGTGGATGTATCGTTGGTGTTGGTGTCCTCATCAATTAGTGATCTTGTGCGTTAATGGCACTAGTTCGGCCAGTTTTGCATCGACTTTCGTGCAGTAACGAAACGGTCCGAAACGCCCCAAAACATGAGTCTTGGGTCCAATGGAGTGGATCAAGTGCGTTCGTTGCGAAAATTTCTGGCCCAACTTCGTTGAGCGAACTTGTGCAGTAATTGCACCAGTTCGACAAGTTTTGTATCGACTTTCGTGCAGTATCGAAACGGTCTGAAACACCCCAAAACATGAGTTTCGGGTATAATGAAGCGGATCTGCTGCGTTCGTTGCGAAAAATTCTGACGGAACTTCGTTTAGCAAACTTGTGCGTTATTGGCAGCAGTTCGACCAGTTTTGCATCGACTTTCATGGAGTAACGAAACTATCCGAAACGCCCCAAAACATGATTTATGGGTCCAATGGAGCGGATCGGGTGCGTTCGTTGCGAAAAATTCTGACGGAACTTCATTTAGCAAACTTGTGCGTTATTGGATCTAGTTCAACCAGTTTTTCATCAACTTTCATGCAGTAACGAAACGGTCCGAAACGCCCCAAAATATGAGTTTTGGGTCCAATGGAGTGGATCGGGTGTGTTCGCTGCGAAAATTTACGACGCAACTTCCTTGAGCGAACTTGTGCAGTAATGGCACTAGTTCGGCCAGTTTTGCATCAACTTTCCTGCAGCAATGAAACGGTCCGAAATGCCCCAAAACATGAGTTTTGGGGCCAATGGAGTGGATCGGATGCGTTCGTTGCAAAAAATTTCGACGCAACTTCGTTTAGCGAACTTGTGTGATAATGACACCTGTTCGGCCAGTTTTGCTTCAAATTTCGTGTAGTAACGAAATGGAGTGGATCGGGTGCGTTCGTTGTGAAAAGTTCCCACGGGACTTCAATTAGTGATCTTGTGCGTTAATGGCACTAGTTCGGCCAGTTTTGCATCGACTTTCGTGCAGTAACGAAACGGTCCGAAACGCCCCAAAACATGAGTTTTGGGTCCAATGGAGTGGATCAGGTGTGTTCGCTGCGAAAATTTCCGACGCAACTTCCTTGAGCGAACTTGTGCAGTAATGGCACCAGTTCGGCCAGTTTATCATTGACTTTCCTGCAGCAATGAAACGGTCCGAAACGCCCCAAAACATGAGTTTTGGGGCCAATGGAGTGGATCGGATGCGTTCATTGCAAAAAATTTCGACGCAACTTCATTTAGCGAACTTGTGTGATAATGACACCTGTTCGGCCAGTTTTGCTTCGACTTTCGTGTAGTAACGAAATGGAGTGGATCGGGTGCGTTCGTTGTGAAAAGTTCCCACGGGACTTCAATTAGTGATCTTGTGCGTTAATGGCACTAGTTCGGCCAGTTTTGCATCGACTTTCGTGCAGTAACGAAACGGTCCGAAACGCCCCAAAACATGAGTCTTGGGTCCAATGGAGTGGATCGGATGCGTTCGTTGCAAAAAATTTCGACGCAACTTCCTTGAGCGAACTTGTGTGATAATGACACGTGTTCGGCCAGTTTTGGTTCGACTTTCGTGTAGTAACGAAATGGACTGGATCGGGTGCGTTCGTTGTGAAAAATTCCCACGGGACTTCAATTAGTAATGGCGACCCGCTAGGGTTTGATTCCCGATCTTTCGATGAGAGGCGTGGATAACTCGATTGGTCGATGGAGGCGACGTTCACGGCCCGACTACAGCCTTCCAAGCTGCGCCTTAGCAACCGATACACCCCCTCCAATGGCTGTCGCGATCTTGTGGAGCGCGGCACCCGGCCACTAGGGCACTCGTCCTGCAAGCAATCGAAGAACTAGCAAGAACAAGTATGACAAGTACTGAATTTACTAGATATAAATGAAGGTTTCACATGCAATCTCAATAATGGTGGGGTTCCGAAGACAAGAAGACGGGCGGCTGATCCAGCACGCGCGCTTGCAAGCAAGTAGCGAAGGCTAAACTTGATCTAAACAAAACCCAAGCATCCTTGGCGGCGGCTAAGGGGTATAAGTACGTGGGAGGACGACCACAGGGGTGTTGGGGTCGTACTCCAACCCTAGGACGCGTCCGTAATGGACTCAACTTGATACACGGCCCATTGGACCAAAACAGGGTGACGCAGCACCATGGGAAGAAAAGGACTCTGTATTAGTTTAACGATTGCGGCCGACTCGTAATAGATATGGCTATGAGGCCGGATCCGTTTTAAAGAAGACTTCATAAGCTTTCCACGAAGTACTTGAACGCCCCAATCCGAGTTCATATGCGACCGTGGTGTCCGTCACAAGTTGGTACTGTTCTGCAGTCCGAATCCAGCTTGCGCGAATCCGTTTCCCTTTCGGCCGCCTCCTTGGTTCCTAAGCAAAACAAGAGTACACGGGTCTCCATGGTCTAAACATGATGCACCTGAGCTTAGATTTGAACTCACCTGATGATTAAGTTGATGCGCACGAGCACGAGTAATAGGACCAGCAATAGGTACTTGTGTCGGAGTGGATGTATCGTTGGTGTTGGTGTCCTCATCAATTAGTGATCTTGTGCGTTAATGGCACTAGTTCGGCCAGTTTTGCATCGACTTTCGTGCAGTAACGAAACGGTCCGAAACGCCCCAAAACATGAGTCTTGGGTCCAATGGAGTGGATCAAGTGCGTTCGTTGCGAAAATTTCTGGCGCAACTTCGTTGAGCGAACTTGTGCAGTAATTGCACCAGTTCGACAAGTTTTGTATCGACTTTCGTGCAGTATCGAAACGGTCTGAAACACCCCAAAACATGAGTTTCGGGTATAATGAAGCGGATCTGCTGCGTTCGTTGCGAAAAATTCTGACGGAACTTCGTTTAGCAAACTTGTGCGTTATTGGCAGCAGTTCGACCAGTTTTGCATCGACTTTCATGGAGTAACGAAACTATCCGAAACGCCCCAAAACATGATTTATGGGTCCAATGGAGCGGATCGGGTGCGTTCGTTGCGAAAAATTCTGACGGAACTTCATTTAGCAAACTTGTGCGTTATTGGATCTAGTTCAACCAGTTTTTCATCAACTTTCATGCAGTAACGAAACGGTCCGAAACGCCCCAAAATATGAGTTTTGGGTCCAATGGAGTGGATCGGGTGTGTTCGCTGCGAAAATTTACGACGCAACTTCCTTGAGCGAACTTGTGCAGTAATGGCACTAGTTCGGCCAGTTTTGCATCAACTTTCCTGCAGCAATGAAACGGTCCGAAATGCCCCAAAACATGAGTTTTGGGGCCAATGGAGTGGATCGGATGCGTTCGTTGCAAAAAATTTCGACGCAACTTCGTTTAGCGAACTTGTGTGATAATGACACCTGTTCGGCCAGTTTTGCTTCAAATTTCGTGTAGTAACGAAATGGAGTGGATCGGGTGCGTTCGTTGTGAAAAGTTCCCACGGGACTTCAATTAGTGATCTTGTGCGTTAATGGCACTAGTTCGGCCAGTTTTGCATCGACTTTCGTGCAGTAACGAAACGGTCCGAAACGCCCCAAAACATGAGTTTCGGGTCCAATGGAGTGGATCAGGTGTGTTCGCTGCGAAAATTTCCGACGCAACTTCCTTGAGCGAACTTGTGCAGTAATGGCACCAGTTCGGCCAGTTTATCATTGACTTTCCTGCAGCAATGAAACGGTCCGAAACGCCCCAAAACATGAGTTTTGGGGCCAATGGAGTGGATCGGATGCGTTCATTGCAAAAAATTTCGACGCAACTTCATTTAGCGAACTTGTGTGATAATGACACCTGTTCGGCCAGTTTTGCTTCGACTTTCGTGTAGTAACGAAATGGAGTGGATCGGGTGCGTTCGTTGTGAAAAGTTCCCACGGGACTTCAATTAGTGATCTTGTGCGTTAATGGCACTAGTTCGGCCAGTTTTGCATCGACTTTCGTGCAGTAACGAAACGGTCCGAAACGCCCCAAAACATGAGTCTTGGGTCCAATGGAGTGGATCAGGTGCGTTCGTTGCGAAAATTTCTGGCGCAACTTCGTTGAGCGAACTTGTGCAGTAATTGCACCAGTTCGGCAAGTTTTGTATCGACTTTCGTGCAGTATCGAAACGGTCTGAAACACCCCAAAACATGAGTTTCAGGTATAATGATGTGGACATCACCAGAATGGATACACCCACATGTAATAAACACACATGGAAGGTATGGAGGACCAAAGAAGTTGATTGGGGACCAAGCCTAAGTCTTCCCAATGTTCTCTATCAGGCCACCTCGTCACTTTTGGTGCAAGGAAAGAAAGAGTCCATGTCCAACACGTTTTGGAGGCTGGATTCGGACTGCAGAACAGCACCAACTTGTGACGGACACCACGGTCGCATACGGACTCGGATAGGGACGTTCAAGTACTTCGTGGAAAGCTTATGAAGTCTAGTTTCATATGGATCCGGACTCAAGTCCATATCTCTCCTGATTCGTCCGCAATGACCAAAATACTACCGACTGGTTTTCTGTCTCAAGGTGCTGCGACATCTTAATTTGGCCCGATCGGCTTTGTATCAAGTCGGGTCCATTAGGGACGCGTCCTAGGGTTGGAGTGCGACTCAAACACCCTCTTGGTCGTCCTCCTAGGTATTAATAAGGGTTAGAGCCGCCATGAACAGATTGGGGGGGTTTTTGTTTTGTTGAAAGTTTAGCCATTGCTACTTCCTTGTAGACGCGTGTGTCGACTAGACCATCCGTTCTACTCGATTCGGAACCCCACCTTGTTGATTCCAGATTGGTTATTATCTCCATATTTGCAATTGAGTTGCTTGTTCTACTTGTTCTTGCTGGTTCTTCGATTGCTTGCAGGACAGGTGCCCTAGTGGCCGGGTGTCGCGCTCCACAAGATCGCGGCAGCCATTGGAGGTGGTGTATCGGTTGCTAAGGCGCAGCATCCTTGGAAGGCTGTAGTCGAGCCGTGAACGTCGCCTCCATCTCAAATCGAGTTATCCCCTGCCTCTCATCGAAAGATCGGGAACAAACCCTAGCGGGTCGCCATTAGTTGGTAATCAGAGCAAGGTTTATCGGTGAGAGACTTCTAATTCTTCGCTGTTTTATTTTTCCTATAGTCCAGAAAAGCCAAAAAAAAATAGTAGATTAGTTTACCTTCAGTCCTATAAACTCGTTTGAGCCTTTGCTAGCACTGCTTAGTTAGGGCTTGTTGAATTTTCGGTTGCATCGGTTGCGTCGATTTGCTGGTCTTAGTTTTAGTCCTTTAGAGTTTCGAGTTCTTGTCACGTTCTAGTCACAACCGTGCGCTACCATACATACTCCGTGTTGGTGGAATCCGAGTCCATATTCGTGTTCAAGTCCGAGTTAGATTCTGTGTTGGTTTGTGACCGAATCGCACGCGGTGCTGTGATTCGAGTAGGGATCGATTTCCTAGTCCCAATTGGTTATTGTGCCGTGTTATAAAATTCCATTGCTTTTCGCACTTGTACTGCATATTTTGTAACGCTCCAGAAAGGCAGAAGTAGTCTCGGCTTACTCAAACCACAACTTTTCACGAATACATATAGCCTCGGCTTACTCCAGAGAGAGAGAGAGAGAGAGAAAAGTTTGTGTGCTGTGTGGCTCTTTTGAAGTCTTTTAGGTTATATAATCAGTTTTGAGGATCCCCTGAAAAAAAAGAAAAAAAAAAGAAGGAAAAAAAAAGAAAGGAAAAAAAAAAGAAAAAAAAAGAAGAAGAAGAAAAAGAGGGGAAGAAAAAAGGGGCTGTTCTTTGTGCATCTTTTTTGTTCTTCGGTGGTGTCTCGTGACTTCATTTGTGTCCAGGCTCGCGTCTTTAGCACGGTCTAGGCTAGGACCAGCATAGTACCGCCGTTGAACGATTTTTCAGCTTGCTTTTGTAACTAACGTGGTGCTAGTTCATCCTTGCTTCAGCCCACCTATAGCTCCACATATCCGACTACAGCTTGACAGGTCCTGTTGTTGCGGCACCGATACACTTCTTTCAAGGTGCTTGACTTGTTGGTTGCCGACTCATCCTGTTTTGCTTGGTAAGAACTGGTAAGAGCTCGTATTAAACAAGTTGAGTTTGAGAGAATTACAACCGACACATTCTAGTAGTTGACAGGAGGATACATATTATTTTTGTGTTCTTGTTTTCTACTGATCATGGCAGGTGATACAGTGATTTTTGAGCGGAGCAAACAACAACAAAATATTCTGGACATTATTCAATGCTTGCCTTTATATCCTGGTGAGTTTGATCCTAAAGCTTATATTGATTGGGAGCTAAAAGTAGATAATGAATTTGATGAGCATGACCTGTCGGAGAAACAAATGATTTATATTGCCTCTAATATTTTAACAGAAAATGCTTTGCTAGAATGGAAATATATTTGTAGGCATAACATTATTCCGCAAACTTGGAAAGAATTCAAAATACATTTTAGAGATGCCTATATTCCTGCATATTATGTTGATCATTTGCTTACCAAACTAGAGAAATTAAAACAGGGTAGTAGGACTGTGAAACAATACTACCATGATTTTAAAATTTGTATCATGTTTGGTGGATTGGATGAATGCATGGAAGATGTTATGAATAGGTTCATGAGAGGGCTCAATTCTGAAATTCGAAACTTGTTAATTGGCAAGTCCTATTGCTATATCGGTCAATTGTTTTGTCTTGCTCTCCATGCTGAAAAAGAAATTCTTTCATTTGTGAATACTTGCAAGAATGATGTGACTCATAGTGTCCAAACTTTGTCCACTCTACATGCTAACAAAGAGCAACGAATAGTGGAACCTGCTGCTGATTCAACTTTTTCACAAGATGAATTACTTGTTGTTTCTTATGATAAAGAGGACTTGTGTGCTAATACTTCTTTTACTCATATACCAGAATTAATGAATAAGTGTGATATTTTTGGTTTGGAACCATACGAATGTGCTGTAGATAATCCTTCTCATCCTATTACTTGTGTACAAGATGAACTGAAATTGTTGTCTTCTTTAAATACTTTGGGTTATATTGAATTTAATATTCTGTGTAATCTAAATTGTCTAAAAGAGAAGGTTCAATTAGATTCTAATTTGCCAAGTTTAAATCATTGTTCGCTTCATGCAATTGGAAAAAATGACATCAAAGGAGAATATTTGGTGCATAAAGTGTATATCTGTTCTAATCTGAAATATCCTTTTGGGCTACAATACCATGAGCAAATAGGGGGCTGCATTAACACTAATAATATCTTGCAAAGTTTTTCTAGTTTTTCTCTTATGCAACAGGATCAGCCTAAAGAACGGGAGCATTGTTTGTTGTGCCCATGCAGCATAGTCGTCGCTCCATGTTCCAACTACAAAGCAAGCACATTTGAATGCCGTTGGAGCAAGTCGAGGACGACTTGCAGCCAAGAAGGGGAGAATGATGTGGACATCACCAGAATGGATACACCCACATGTAATAAACACACATGGAAGGTATGGAGGACCAAAGAAGTTGATTGGGGACCAAGCCTAAGTCTTCCCAATGTTCTCTATCAGGCCACCTCGTCACTTTTGGTGCAAGGAAAGAAAGAGTCCATGTCCAACACGTTTTGGAGGCTGGATTCGGACTGCAGAACAGCACCAACTTGTGACGGACACCACGGTCGCATACGGACTCGGATAGGGACGTTCAAGTACTTCGTGGAAAGCTTATGAAGTCTAGTTTCATATGGATCCGGACTCAAGTCCATATCTCTCCTGATTCATCCGCAATGACCAAAATACTACCGACTAGTTTTCTGTCTCAAGGTGCTGCGACATCTTAATTTGGCCCGATGGGCTTTGTATCAAGTCGGGTCCATTAGGGACGCGTCCTAGGGTTGGAGTGCGACTCAAACACCCTCTTGGTCGTCCTCCTAGGTATTAATAAGGGTTAGAGCCGCCATGAACAGATTGGGGGTTTTTGTTTTGTTGAAAGTTTAGCCATTGCTACTTCCTTGTAGACGCGTGTGTCGACTAGACCATCCGTTCTACTCGATTCGGAACCCCACCTTGTTGATTCCAGATTGGTTATTATCTCCATATTTGCAATTGAGTTGCTTGTTCTACTTGTTCTTGCTGGTTCTTCGATTGCTTGCAGGACAGGTGCCCTAGTGGCCGGGTGTCGCGCTCCACAAGATCGCGGCAGCCATTGAAGGTGGTGTATCGGTTGCTAAGGCGCAGCATCCTTGGAAGGCTGTAGTCGAGCCGTGAACGTCGCCTCCATCTCAAATCGAGTCATCCCCTGCCTCTCATCGAAAGATCGGGAACAAACCCTAGCGGGTCGCCATTAGTCTCGACTACAGCCTTCCAAGGACGCTGCGCCTTAGCAACCGATACACCACCTCCAATGGCTGCCGCGATCTTGTGGAGCGCGACACCCGGCCACTAGGGCACCTGTCCTGCAAGCAATCGAAGAACCAGCAAGAACAAGTAGAACAAGCAACTCAATTGCAAATATGGAGATAATAACCAATCTGGAATCAACAAGGTGGGGTTCCGAATCGAGTAGAACGGATGGTCTAGTCGACACACGCGTCTACAAGGAAGTAGCAATGGCTAAACTTTCAACAAAACAAAAACCCCCCCAATCTGTTCATGGCGGCTCTAACCCTTATTAATACCTAGGAGGACGACCAAGAGGGTGTTTGAGTCGCACTCCAACCCTAGGACGCGTCCCTAATGGACCCGACTTGATACAAAGCCCATCGGGCCAAATTAAGATGTCGCAGCACCTTGAGACAGAAAACCAGTCGGTAGTATTTTGGTCATTGCGGACGAATCAGGAGAGATATGGACTTGAGTCCGGATCCATATGAAACTAGACTTCATAAGCTTTCCACGAAGTACTTGAACGTCCCTATCCGAGTCCGTATGCGACCGTGGTGTCCGTCACAAGTTGGTGCTGTTCTGCAGTCCGAATCCAGCCTCCAAAACGTGTTGGACATGGACTCTTTCTTTCCTTGCACCAAAAGTGACGAGGTGGCCTGATAGAGAACATTGGGAAGACTTAGGCTTGGTCCCCAATCAACTTCTTTGGTCCTCCATACCTTCCATGTGTGTTTATTACATGTGGGTGTATCCATTCTGGTGATGTCCACATCATTATACCTGAAACTCATGTTTTGGGGTGTTTCAGACCGTTTCGATACTGCACGAAAGTCGATACAAAACTTGCCGAACTGGTGCAATTACTGCACAAGTTCGCTCAACGAAGTTGCGCCAGAAATTTTCGCAACGAACGCACCTGATCCACTCCATTGGACCCAAGACTCATGTTTTGGGGCGTTTCGGACCGTTTCGTTACTGCACGAAAGTCGATGCAAAACTGGCCGAACTAGTGCCATTAACGCACAAGATCACTAATTGAAGTCCCGTGGGAACTTTTCACAACGAACGCACCCGATCCACTCCATTTCGTTACTACACGAAAGTCGAAGCAAAACTGGCCGAACAGGTGTCATTATCACACAAGTTCGCTAAATGAAGTTGCGTCGACTTTCGTGTAGTAATGAAATGTTCCAAATCGCCCCAAAACATGAGTTTTGGGTCCAATGGACTCGATTGGATGCGTTCGTTGCGAAAAATTCTGACGGAACTTCGTTTAGCGAACTTGTGCATTAATGACACCAGTTCGGCCAGTTTTGCATCGACTTTCGCGCAGTATCGAAACGGTCTGAAACACCCCAAAATATGAGTTTCGGGTCCAATGGAGCTGATCGGGTGCGTTCGTTGCGAAAAATTCCTACACAACTTTGTTTAGCATACTTGTGCGTTAATGGCAGCAGTTCGGCCAGTTCTTCATCGAATTTCATGCAGTAATGAAACGGTCCGAAACGCCCCAAAACAAGAGTTTTGTGTCCAATGGAGTGGATCAGGTGCGTTCGTTGCAAAAAATTCCGAGGCAACTTCGTTTAGTGAACTTTTGCGTTAATGGCACTAGCTCGGCCAATTTTGCATCGACTTTCGTGCAGTAACGAAACGGTCCGAAACGCCCCAAAACATGAGTTTTGGGTCCAATGGAGTGGATCAGGTGTGTTTGCTGCGAAAATTTCCGACGCAACTTCCTTGAGCGAACTTGTGCAGTAATGGCACCAGTTCGGCCAGTTTTGCATCGACCTTCGTGCAATAACGAAACGGTACGAAGCGCCCCAAAACAAAAGTTTTGGGCCCAATGGAGTAGATCGGGTGCGTTCGTTGTGAAAAATTCCGACGTAACTCCGTTTAGTGAACTTGTGCGTTAATGGCACTAGTTCGGCGAGTTTTGCATCGACTTTCGTGCAGTAACTAAATGGTCCGAAACGCCCCAAAACATGAGTGTTGGGTCCAATGGAGTGGATCGGGAGTATTCATTGCGAAAAATTCTGATGCAACTTAGTATAGTGAACTTGTGCGTTGATGGCACCAGTTCGGCCAGTTTTGCATCAATTTTCGTGTAGTAACGAAATATTCCAAAACGGCCCGAAACATGAGTTTTGGGTCCAATGGAGTGGATCAGGTGTGTTCGCTGCGAAAATTTCCGACGCAACTTCCTTGAGTGAACTTGTGCAGTAATGGCACCAGTTCGGCCAGTTTTGCATTGACTTTCCTGCAGCAATGAAACGGTCCGAAATGCCAAAAACATGAGTTTTGGGGCCAATGGAGTGGATTGGATGCGTTCGTTGCAAAAAATTTCGACGCAACTTCGTTTAGCGAACTTGTGTGATAATGACACCTGTTCGGCCAGTTTTGCTTCGACTTTCGTGTAGTAACGAAATGGAGTGGATCGGGTGCGTTCGTTGTGAAAAATTCCCACGGGACATCAATTAGTGATCTTGTCCGTTAATGGCACTAGTTCGGCGAGTTTTGCATCGACTTTCGTGCAGTAACGAAACGGTCCGAAACGCCCCAAAACATGAGTCTTGGGTCCAATGGAGTGGATCAGGTGCGTTCGTTGCGAAAAATTCTGGCGCAACTTCGTTGAGCGAACTTGTGCAGTAATTGCACCAGTTCGACAAGTTTTGTATCGACTTTCGTGCAGTATCGAAACGGTCTGAAACACCCCAAAACATGAGTTTCGGGTATAATGAAGCGGATCTGGTGCGTTCGTTGCGAAAAATTCTGACGGAACTTCGTTTAGCAAACTTGTGCGTTATTGGCAGCAATTCGACCAGTTTTGCATCGACTTTCATGGAGTAACGAAACTATCCGAAACGCCCCAAAACATGATTTATGGGTCCAATGGAGCGGATCGGGTGCGTTCGTTGCGAAAAATTCAGACGGAACTTCATTTAGCAAATTTGTGCGTTATTGGATCTAGTTCGACCAGTTTTTCATCAACTTTTTCATGCAGTAACGAAACGGTCCGAAACGCCCCAAAACATGAGTTTTGGGTCCAATGGAGTGGATCAGGTGTGTTCGCTGCGAAAATTTCCGACGCAACTTCCTTGAGCGAACTTGTGCAGTAATGGCACCAGTTCGGCCAGTTTTGCATTGACTTTCCTGCAGCAATGAAACGGTCCGAAATGCCCCAAAACATGAGTTTTGGGGGCAATGGAGTGGATCGGATGCGTTCGTTGCAAAAAATTTCGACGCAACTTCCTTGAGCGAACTTGTGTGATAATGACACCTGTTCGGCTAGTTTTGCTTCGACTTTCGTGTAGTAACGAAATGGAGTGGATCGGGTGCGTTCGTTGTGAAAAATTCCCACGGGACTTCAATTAGTGATCTTGTCCGTTAATGGCACTAGTTCGGCCAGTTTTGCATCGACTTTCGTGCAGTAACGAAACGGTCCGAAACGCCCCAAAACATGAGTCTTGGGTCCAATGGAGTGGATCAGGTGCGTTCGTTGCGAAAATTTCTGGCGCAACTTCGTTGAGCGAACTTGTGCAGTAATTGCACCAGTTCGGCAAGTTTGGTATCGACTTTCGTGCAGTATCGAAACGGTCTGAAACACCCCAAAACATGAGTTTCGGGTATAATGAAGCGGATCTGGTGCGTTCGTTGCGAAAAATTCTGACGGAACTTCGTTTAGCAAACTTGTGCGTTATTGGCAGCAGTTCGACCAGTTTTGCATCGACTTTCATGGAGTAACGAAACTATCCGAAACGCCCCAAAACATGATTTATCGGTCCAATGGAGCGGATCGGGTGCGTTCGTTGCGAAAAATTCTTACGCAACTTCGTTTAGCAAACTTGTGCATTAATGGCAGCAGTTCGTCCAGTTCTGCATCGAATTTCATGCAGTAACGAAACGGCCCGAAACGCCCCAAAACATGAGTTTTGGGTCCAATAGAGTGGATCGGGTGCGTTCGTTGCGAATATTTCGGACATAACTTCGTTGAGCGAACTTGTGCAGTAATTGCACCAGTTCGGCCAGTTTTGTATCGACTTTCGTGCAGTATCGAAACAGTCTGAAACACCCCGAAACATGACTTTCGGCTATAATGGAGCGGATCGGGTGCGTTCGTTGCGAAAAATTCTGACGGAACTTCGTTTAGCAAACTTGTGCGTTATTGGCAGCAGTTCGACCAGTTTTGCATCAACTTTCATGGAGTAACGAAACTATCCGAAACGCCCCTAAACATGATTTTTGGGTCCAATGGACCGGATCGGGTGCGTTCGTTGCGAAAAATTCTGACGGAACTTCATTTAGCAAACTTGTGCGTTATTGGATCTAGTTCGACATGTTTTTCATCAACTTTCATGCAGTAACGAAACGGTCCGAAACTCCCAAAAACAAAAGTTTTGTGTCCAAAGGAGTGGATCGGGTGATTTCGTTGCGAAAAATTCTGATGCAATTTCGTTTAGGAAACTTGTGCTTTAATGGCTCCAGTTCGGCCAGTTTTGCATCCACTTTCGTGCAGTAACAAAACGGTCCGAAACGCTCCAAAACATCAGTTTTGGGTCCAATGGAGTGGATCGGGTGCGTTCGTTGCGAAAAATTCTGATGCAACTTAGTATAGCGAACTTGTGCAGTGATGGAACCAGTTTGGCCAGTTTTGCATCAACTTTCGTGTAGTAACGAAATGTTCCAAATCGCCCCAAAACATGAGTTTTGGGTCCAATGGACTCGATTGGATGCGTTCGTTGCGAAAAATTCTGACGGAACTTCGTTTAGTGAACTTGTGCATTAATGACACCAGTTCGGCCAGTTTTGCATCGACTTTCGCGCAGTATCGAAACGGTCTGAAACACCCCAAAATATGAGTTTCGGGTCCAATGGAGCCGATCGGGTGCGTTCGTTGCGAAAAATTCCTACACAACTTCGTTTAGCATACTTGTGCGTTAATGGCAGCAGTTCGGCTAGTTCTTCATTGAATTTCATGCAGTAATGAAACGGTCCAAAACGCCCCAAAACAAGAGTTTTGTGTCCAATGGAGTGGATCAGGTGCGTTCGTTGCAAAAAATTCCGAGGCAACTTCGTTTAGTGAACTTTTGCGTTAATGGCACTAGCTCGGCCAATTTTGCATCGACTTTCGTGCAGTAACGAAACGGTCCGAAACGCCCCAAAACATGAGTTTTGGGTCCAATGGAGTGGATCAGGTGTGTTTGCTGCGAAAATTTCCGACGCAACTTCCTTGAGCGAACTTGTGCAGTAATGGCACCAGTTCGGCCAGTTTTGCATCGACCTTCGTGAAATAACGAAACGGTACGAAGCGCCCCAAAACAAAAGTTTTGGGCCCAATGGAGTAGATCGGGTGCGTTCGTTGTGAAAAATTCCGACGTAACTCCGTTTAGTGAACTTGTGCGTTAATGGCACTAGTTCGGCGAGTTTTGCATCGACTTTCGTGCAGTAACTAAATGGTCCGAAACGCCCCAAAACATGAGTGTTGGGTCCAATGGAGTGGATCGGGAGCGTTCATTGCGAAAAATTCTGATGCAACTTAGTATAGTGAACTTGTGCGTTGATGGCACCAGTTCGGCCAGTTTTGCATCAATTTTCGTGTAGTAACGAAATATTCCAAAACGGCCCGAAACATGAGTTTTGGGTCCAATGGAGTGGATCAGGTGTGTTCGCTACGAAAATTTCCGACGCAACTTCCTTGAGTGAACTTGTGCAGTAATGGCACCAGTTCGGCCAGTTTTGCATTAACTTTCCTGCAGCAATGAAACGGTCCGAAATGCCCCAAAACATGAGTTTTGGGGCCAATGGAGTGGATTGGATGCGTTCGTTGCAAAAAATTTCGACGCAACTTCGTTTAGCGAACTTGTGTGATAATGACACTTGTTCGGCCAGTTTTGCTTCGACTTTCGTGTAGTAACGAAATGGAGTGGATCGGGTGCGTTCGTTGTGAAAAATTCCCACGGGACTTCAATTAGTGATCTTGTCCGTTAATGGCACTAGTTCGGCCAGTTTTGCATCGACTTTCGTGCAGTAACGAAACGGTCCGAAACGCCCCAAAACATGAGTCTTGGGTCCAATGGAGTGGATCAGGTGCGTTCGTTGCGAAAATTTCTGGCGCAACTTCGTTGAGCGAACTTGTGCAGTAATTGCACCAGTTCGGCAAGTTTTGTATCGACTTTCGTGCAGTATCGAAACGGTCTGAAACACCCCAAAACATGAGTTTCGGGTATAATGAAGCGGATCTGGTGCGTTCGTTGCGAAAAATTCTGACGGAACTTCGTTTAGCAAACTTGTGCGTTATTGGCAGCAGTTCGACCAGTTTTGCATCGACTTTCATGGAGTAACGAAACTATCCGAAACGCCCCAAAACATGATTTATCGGTCCAATGGAGCGGATCGGGTGCGTTCGTTGCGAAAAATTCTTACGCAACTTCGTTTAGCAAACTTGTGCATTAATGGCAGCAGTTCGTCCAGTTCTGCATCGAATTTCATGCAGTAACGAAACGGCCCGAAACGCCCCAAAACATGAGTTTTGGGTCCAATAGAGTGGATCGGGTGCGTTCGTTGCGAATATTTCGGACATAACTTCGTTGAGCGAACTTGTGCAGTAATTGCACCAGTTCGGCCAGTTTTGTATCGACTTTCGTGCAGTATCGAAACAGTCTGAAACACCCTGAAACATGACTTTCGGCTATAATGGAGCGGATCGGGTGCGTTCGTTGCGAAAAATTCTGACGGAACTTCGTTTAGCAAACTTGTGCGTTATTGGCAGCAGTTCGACCAGTTTTGCATCGACTTTCATGGAGTAACGAAACTATCCGAAACGCCCCAAAACATGATTTTTGGGTCCAATGGACCGGATCGGGTGCGTTCGTTGCGAAAAATTCTGACGGAACTTCATTTAGCAAACTTGTGCGTTATTGGATCTAGTTCGACCAGTTTTTCATCAACTTTCATGCAGTAACGAAACGGTCCGAAACGCCCCAAAACAAGAGTTTTGTGTCCAAAGGAGTGGATCGGGTGCTTTCGTTGCGAAAAATTCTGATGCAATTTCGTTTAGGAAACTTGTGCTTTAATGGCTCCAGTTCGGCCAGTTTTGCATCCACTTTCGTGCAGTAACAAAACGGTCCGAAACGCTCCAAAACATCAGTTTTGGGTCCAATGGAGTGGATCGGGTGCGTTCGTTGCGAAAAATTCTGATGCAACTTAGTATAGCGAACTTATGCAGTGATGGAACCAGTTTGGCCAGTTTTGCATCAACTTTCGTGTAGTAACGAAATGTTCCAAATCGCCCCAAAACATGAGTTTTGGGTCCAATGGACTCGATTGGATGCGTTCGTTGCGAAAAATTCTGACGGAACTTCGTTTAGTGAACTTGTGCATTAATGACACCAGTTCGGCCAGTTTTGCATCGACTTTCGCGCAGTATCGAAACGGTCTGAAACACCCCAAAATATGAGTTTCGGGTCCAATGGAGCCGATCGGGTGCGTTCGTTGCGAAAAATTCCTACACAACTTCGTTTAGCATACTTGTGCGTTAATGGCAGCAGTTCGGCTAGTTCTTCATTGAATTTCATGCAGTAATGAAACGGTCCAAAACGCCCCAAAACAAGAGTTTTGTGTCCAATGGAGTGGATCTGGTGCGTTCGTTGCAAAAAATTCCGAGGCAACTTCGTTTAGTGAACTTTTGCGTTAATGGCACTAGCTCGGCCAATTTTGCATCGACTTTCGTGCAGTAACGAAACGGTCCGAAACACACATGAGTTTTGGGTCCAATGGAGTGGATCAGGTGTGTTTGCTGCGAAAATTTCCGACGCAACTTCCTTGAGCGAACTTGTGCAGTAATGGCACCAGTTCGGCCAGTTTTGCATCGACCTTCGTGCAATAACGAAACGGTACGAAGCGCCCCAAAACAAAAGTTTTGGGCCCAATGGAGTAGATCGGGTGCGTTCGTTGTGAAAAATTCCGACGTAACTCCGTTTAGTGAACTTGTGCGTTAATGGCACTAGTTCGGCGAGTTTTGCATCGACTTTCGTGCAGTAACTAAATGGTCCGAAACGCCCCAAAACATGAGTGTTGGGTCCAATGGAGTGGATCGGGAGCGTTCATTGCGAAAAATTCTGATGCAACTTAGTATAGTGAACTTGTGCGTTGATGGCACCAGTTCGGCCAGTTTTGCATCAATTTTCGTGTAGTAACGAAATATTCCAAAACGGCCCGAAACATGAGTTTTGGGTCCAATGGAGTGGATCAGGTGTGTTCGCTACGAAAATTTCCGACGCAACTTCCTTGAGTGAACTTGTGCAGTAATGGCACCAGTTCGGCCAGTTTTGCATTGACTTTCCTGCAGTAATGAAACGGTCCGAAATGCCCCAAAACATGAGTTTTGGGGCCAATGGAGTGGATTGGATGCGTTCGTTGCAAAAAATTTCGACGCAACTTCGTTTAGCGAACTTGTGTGATAATGACACCTGTTCGGCCAGTTTTGCTTCGACTTTCGTGTAGTAACGAAATGGAGTGGATCGGGTGCGTTCGTTGTGAAAAATTCCCACGGGACTTCAATTAGTGATCTTGTCCGTTAATGGCACTAGTTCGGCCAGTTTTGCATCGACTTTCGTGCAGTAACGAAACGGTCCGAAACGCCCCAAAACATGAGTCTTGGGTCCAATGGAGTGGATCAGGTGCGTTCGTTGCGAAAATTTCTGGCGCAACTTCGTTGAGCGAACTTGTGCAGTAATTGCATCAGTTCGGCAAGTTTTGTATCGACTTTCGTGCAGCATCGAAACGGTCTGAAACACCCCAAAACATGAGTTTCGGGTATAATGAAGCGGATCTGGTGCGTTCGTTACGAAAAATTCTGACGGAACTTCGTTTAGCAAACTTGTGCGTTATTGGCAGCAGTTCGACCAGTTTTGCATCGACTTTCATGGAGTAACGAAACTATCCGAAACGCCCCAAAACATGATTTATCGGTCCAATGGAGCGGATCGGGTGCGTTCGTTGCGAAAAATTCTTACGCAACTTCGTTTAGCAAACTTGTGCATTAATGGCAGCAGTTCGTCCAGTTCTGCATCGAATTTCATGCAGTAACGAAACGGCCCGAAACGCCCCAAAACATGAGTTTTGGGTCCAATGGAGTGGATCGGGTGCGTTCGTTGCGAATATTTCGGACATAACTTCGTTGAGCGAACTTGTGCAGTAATTGCACCAGTTCGGCCAGTTTTGTATCGACTTTCGTGCAGTATCGAAACGATCTGAAACACCCTGAAACATGACTTTCGGCTATAATGGAGCGGATCGGGTGCGTTCGTTGCAAAAAATTCTGACGGAACTTCGTTTAGCAAACTTGTGCGTTATTGGCAGCAGTTCGACCAGTTTTGCATCGACTTTCATGGAGTAACGAATCTATCCGAAGCGCCCCAAAACATGATTTTTGGGTCCAAGGGACCGGATCAGGTGCGTTCGTTGCAAAAAATTCTGACGGAACTTCATTTAGCAAACTTGTGCGTTATTGGATCTAGTTCGACCAGTTTTTCATCAACTTTCATGCAGTAACGAAACGGTCCGAAATGCCCAAAAATAAGAGTTTTGTGTCCAAAGGAGTGGATCGGGTGCTTTCGTTGCGAAAAATTCTGATGCAATTTCGTTTAGGAAACTTGTGCTTTAATGGCTCCAGTTCGGCCAGTTTTGCATCCACTTTCGTGCAGTAACAAAACGGTCCGAAACGCTCCAAAACATCAGTTTTGGGTCCAATGGAGTGGATCGGGTGCGTTCGTTGCGAAAAATTCTGATGCAACTTAGTATAGCGAACTTGTGCAGTGATGGAACCAGTTTGGCCAGTTTTGCATCAACTTTCGTGTAGTAACGAAATGTTCCAAATCGCCCCAAAACATGAGTTTTGGGTCCAATGGACTCGATTGGATGCGTTCGTTGCGAAAAATTCTGACGGAACTTCGTTTAGTGAACTTGTGCATTAATGACACCAGTTCGGCCAGTTTTGCATCGACTTTCGCGCAGAATCGAAACGGTCTGAAACACCCCAAAATATGAGTTTCGGGTCCAATGGAGCCGATCGGGTGCGTTCGTTGCGAAAAATTCCTACACAACTTCGTTTAGCATACTTGTGCGTTAATGGCAGCAGTTCGGCTAGTTCTTCATTGAATTTCATGCAGTAATGAAACGGTCCAAAACGCCCCAAAACAAGAGTTTTGTGTCCAATGGAGTGGATCAGGTGCGTTCGTTGCAAAAAATTCCGAGGCAACTTCGTTTAGTGAACTTTTGCGTTAATGGCACTAGCTCGGCCAATTTTGCATCGACTTTCGTGCAGTAACGAAACGGTCCGAAACGCCCCAAAACATGAGTTTTGGGTCCAATGGAGTGGATCAGGTGTGTTTGCTGCGAAAATTTCCGACGCAACTTCCTTGAGCGAACTTGTGCAGTAATGGCACCAGTTCGGCCAGTTTTGCATCGACCTTCGTGCAATAACGAAACGGTACGAAGCGCCCCAAAACAAAAGTTTTGGGCCCAATGGAGTAGATCGGGTGCGTTCGTTGTGAAAAATTCCGACGTAACTCCGTTTAGTGAACTTGTGCGTTAATGGCACTAGTTCGGCGAGTTTTGCATCGACTTTCGTGCAGTAACTAAATGGTCCGAAACGCCCCAAAACATGAGTGTTGGGTCCAATGGAGTGGATCGGGAGCGTTCATTGCGAAAAATTCTGATGCAACTTAGTATAGTGAACTTGTGCGTTGATGGCACAAGTTCGGCCAGTTTTGCATCAATTTTCGTGTAGTAACGAAATATTCCAAAACGGCCCGAAACATGAGTTTTGGGTCCAATGGAGTGGATCAGGTGTGTTCGCTACGAAAATTTCCGACGCAACTTCCTTGAGTGAACTTGTGCAGTAATGGCACCAGTTCGGCCAGTTTTGCATTAACTTTCCTGCAGCAATGAAACGGTCCGAAATGCCCCAAAACATGAGTTTTGGGGCCAATGGAGTGGATTGGATGCGTTCGTTGCAAAAAATTTCGACGCAACTTCGTTTAGCGAACTTGTGTGATAATGACACCTGTTCGGCCAGTTTTGCTTCGACTTTCGTGTAGTAACGAAATGGAGTGGATCGGGTGCGTTCGTTGTGAAAAATTCCCACAGGACTTCAATTAGTGATCTTGTCCGTTAATGGCACTAGTTCGGCCAGTTTTGCATCGACTTTCGTGCAGTAACGAAACGGTCCGAAACGCCCCAAAACATGAGTCTTGGGTCCAATGGAGTGGATCAGGTGCGTTCGTTGCGAAAATTTCTGGCGCAACTTCGTTGAGCGAACTTGTGCAGTAATTGCACCAGTTCGGCAAGTTTTGTATCGACTTTCGTGCAGTATCGAAACGGTCTGAAACACCCCAAAACATGAGTTTCGGGTATAATGAAGCGGATCTGGTGCGTTCGTTGCGAAAAATTCTGACGGAACTTCGTTTAGCAAACTTGTGCGTTATTGGCAGCAGTTCGACCAGTTTTGCATCGACTTTCATGGAGTAACGAAACTATCCGAAACGCCCCAAAACATGATTTATCGGTCCAATGGAGCGGATCGGGTGCGTTCGTTGCGAAAAATTCTTACGCAACTTCGTTTAGCAAACTTGTGCATTAATGGCAGCAGTTCGTCCAGTTCTGCATCGAATTTCATGCAGTAACGAAACGGCCCGAAACGCCCCAAAACATGAGTTTTGGGTCCAATAGAGTGGATCGGGTGCGTTCGTTGCGAATATTTCGGACATAACTTCGTTGAGCGAACTTGTGCAGTAATTGCACCAGTTCGGCCAGTTTTGTATCGACTTTCATGCAGTATCGAAACAGTCTGAAACACCCCGAAACATGACTTTCGGCTATAATGGAGCGGATTGGGTGCGTTCGTTGCGAAAAATTCTGACGGAACTTCGTTTAGCAAACTTGTGCGTTATTGGCAGCAGTTCGACCAGTTTTGCATCAACTTTCATGGAGTAACGAAACTATCCAAAACGCCCCAAAACATGATTTTTGGGTCCAATGGACCGGATCGGGTGCGTTCGTTGCGAAAAATTCTGACGGAACTTCATTTAGCAAACTTGTGCGTTATTGGATCTAGTTCGACCAGTTTTTCATCAACTTTCATGCAGTAACGAAACGGTCCGAAACGCCCCAAAACAAGAGTTTTGTGTCCAAAGGAGTGGATCGGGTGCTTTCGTTGCGAAAAATTCTGATGCAATTTCGTTTAGGAAACTTGTGCTTTAATGGCTCCAGTTCGGCCAGTTTTGCATCCACTTTCGTGCAGTAACAAAACGGTCCGAAACGATCCAAAACATCAGTTTTGGGTCCAATGGAGTGGATCGGGTGCGTTCGTTGCGAAAAATTCTGATGCAACTTAGTATAGCGAACTTATGCAGTGATGGAACCAGTTTGGCCAGTTTTGCATCAACTTTCGTGTAGTAACGAAATGTTCCAAATCGCCCCAAAACATGAGTTTTGGGTCCAATGGACTCGATTGGATGCGTTCGTTGCGAAAAATTCTGACGCAACTTCGTTTAGCGAACTTGTGCATTAATGACACCAGTTCGGCTAGTTTTGCATCGACTTTCGCGCAGTATCGAAACGGTCTGAAACACCCCAAAATATGAGTTTCGGGTCCAATGGAGCCGATCGGGTGCGTTCGTTGCGAAAAATTCCTACACAACTTCGTTTAGCATACTTGTGCGTTAATGGCAGCAGTTCGGCCAGTTCTTCATCGAATTTCATGCACTAATGAAACGGTCCGAAACGCCCCAAAACAAGAGTTTTGTGTCCAATGGAGTGGATCAGGTGCGTTCGTTGCAAAAAATTCCGAGGCAACTTCGTTTAGTGAACTTTTGAGTTAATGGCACTAGCTCGGCCAATTTTGCATCGACTTTCGTGCAGTAACGAAACGGTCCGAAACGCCCCAAAACATGAGTTTTGGGTCCAATGGAGTGGATCAGGTGTGTTTGCCGCGAAAATTTCCGACGCAACTTCCTTCAGCGAACTTGTGCACTAATGGCACCAGTTCGGCCAGTTTTGCATCGACCTTCGTGCAATAACGAAACGGTACGAAGCGCCCCAAAACAAAAGTTTTGGGCCCAATGGAGTAGATCGGGTGCGTTCGTTGTGAAAAATTCCGACGTAACTTCGTTTTGTGAACTTGTGCGTTAATGGCACTAGTTCGGTCAGTTTTGCATCGACTTTCGTGCAGTAACTAAATGGTCCGAAACGCCCCAAAACATGAGTGTTGGGTCCAATGGAGTGGATCGGGAGCGTTCATTGCGAAAAATTCTGATGCAACTTAGTATAGTGAACTTGTGCGTTGATGGCACCAGTTCGGCCAGTTTTGCATCAATTTTCGTGTAGTAACGAAATATTCCAAAACGGCCCGAAACATGAGTTTTGGGTCCAATGGAGTGGATCAGGTGTGTTCGCTGCGAAAATTTCCGACGCAACTTCCTTGAGTGAACTTGTGCAGTAATGGCACCAGTTCGGCCAGTTTTGCATTGACTTTCCTGCAGCAATGAAACGGTCCGAAATGCCCCAAAACATGAGTTTTGGGGCCAATGGAGTGGATTGGATGCGTTCGTTGCAAAAAATTTCGACGCAACTTTGTTTAGCGAACTTGTGTGATAATGACACCTTTTCGGCCAGTTTTGCTTCGACTTTCGTGTCGTAACGAAATGGAGTGGATCCGGTGCGTTCGTTGTGAAAAATTCCCACGGGACTTCAATTAGTGATCTTGTCCGTTAATGGCACTAGTTCGGCCAGTTTTGCATCGACTTTCGTGCAGTAACGAAACGGTCCGAAACGCCCCAAAACATGAGTCTTGGGTCCAATGGAGTGGATCAGGTGCGTTCGTTGCGAAAATTTCTGGCGCAACTTCGTTGAGCGAACTTGTGCAGTAATTGCACCAGTTCGACAAGTTTTGTATCGACTTTCGTGCAGTATCGAAACGGTCTGAAACACCCCAAAACATGAGTTTCGGGTATAATGGAGCGGATCGGGTGCGTTCGTTGCGAAAAATTCTGACGGAACTTCGTTTAGCAAACTTGTGCGTTATTGGCAGCAGTTCGACCAGTTTTCCACCGACTTTCATGGAGTAACGAAACTATCCGAAACGCCCCAAAACATGATTTATGGGTCCAATGGAGCGGATCGGGTGCGTTCGTTGTGAAAAATTCAGACGGAACTTCATTTAGCAAACTTGTGCGTTATTGGATCTAGTTCGACCAATTTTTCATCAACTTTCATGCAGTAACGAAACGGTCCGAAACGCCCCAAAACATGAGTTTTGGGTCCAATGGAGTGGATCAGGTGTGTTCGCTGTGAAAATTTCCGACGCAACTTCCTTGAGCGAACTTGTGCAGTAATGGCACCAGTTCGGCCAGTTTTGCATTGACTTTCCTGCAGCATTGAAACGGTCCGAAATGCCCCAAAACTTGAGTTTTGGGGCCAATGGAGTGGATCGGATGCGTTCGTTGCAAAAAATTTCGACGCAACTTCGTTTAGCGAACTTGTGTGATAATGACACCTGTTCGGCCAGTTTTGCTTCAAATTTCGTGTAGTAACGAAATGGAGTGGATCGGGTGCGTTCGTTGTGAAAAATTCCCACGGGACTTCAATTAGTGATCTTGTGCGTTAATGGCACTAGTTCGGCCAGTTTTGCATCGACTTTCGTGCAGTAACAAAACGGTCCGAAACGCCCCAAAACATGAGTCTTGGGTCCAATGGAGTGGATCAGGTGCGTTCGTTGCGAAAATTTCTGGCGCAACTTCGTTGAGCGAACTTGTGCAGTAATTGCACCAGTTCGACAAGTTTTGTATCGACTTTCGTGCAGTATCGAAACGGTCTGAAACACCCCAAAACATGAGTTTCGGGTATAATGGAGCGGATCGGGTGCGTTTGTTGCGAAAAATTCTGACGGAACTTCGTTTAGCAAACTTGTGCGTTATTGGCAGCAGTTCGACCAGTTTTGCATCGACTTTCATGGAGTAACGAAACTATCCGAAACGCCCCAAAACATGATTTTTGGGTCCAATGGAGCGGATCGGGTGCGTTCGTTGCGAAAAATTCTGACGGAACTTCATTTAGCAAACTTGTGGGTTATTGGATCTAGTTCGACCAGTTTTTCATCAACTTTCGTGCAGTAACGAAACGGTCCGAAACGCCCCAAAACATGAGTTTTGGGGCCAATGGAGTGGATCGGATGCGTTCGTTGCAAAAAATTTCGACGCATCTTCCTTGAGCGAACTTGTGTGATAATGACACCTGTTCGGCCAGTTTTGCTTCGACTTTCGTGTAGTAACGAAATGGAGTGGATCGGGTGCGTTCGTTGTAAAAAATTCCCACGGGACTTCAATTAGTGATCTTGTGCATTAATGGCACTAGTTCGGCCAATTTTGCATGGACTTTCGTGCAGTAACGAAACGGTCCGAAACGCCCCAAAACATGAGTCTTGGGCCCAATGGAGTGGATCAGGTGCGTTTGTTGCGAAAATTTCTAGCGCAACTTCGTTGAGCGAACTTGTGCAGTAATTGCACCAGTTCGGCCAGTTTTGTATCGACTTTCGTGCAGTATCGAAACAGTCTGAAACACCCCATAAAAAGAGTTTCGGGTATAATGGAGCGGATCGGGTGCGTTCGTTGCGAAAAATTCTGACGGAACTTCGTTTAGCAAACTTGTGCGTTATTGGCAGCAGTTCGACCAGTTTTGCATCGACTTTCAGGAGTAACGAAACTATCCGAAACGCCCCAAAACATGATTTATGGGTCTAATGGAGCGGATCGGGTGCGTTCGTTGCGAAAAATTCTGACGGAACTTCATTTAGCAAACTTGTGCGTTATTGGATCTAGTTCGACCAATTTTTCATCAACTTTTATGCAGTAACGAAACGGTCCGAAACGCCCCAAAACAAGAGTTTTATGTCCAAAGGAGTGGATCGGGTGCTTTTGTTGCGAAAAATTCTGATGCAATTTCGTTTAGGAAACTTGTGCTTTAATGGCTCCAGTTCGGCCAGTTATGCATCCACTTTCATTGAGTAACAAAACGGTCCGAAACGCTCCAAAACATCAGTTTTGGGTCCAATGGAGTGGATCGGGTGCGTTCGTTGCGAACAGTTCTTATGCAACTTAGCATAGCGAACATGTGCATTGATGGCACCAGTTCGGCCAGTTTTGCATCAACTTTTGTGTAGTAACGAAATGTTCCAAATCGCCCCAAAACATGAGTTTTGGGTCCAATGGACTCGATCGGATGCGTTCGTTGCGAAAAATTCTGACGCAACTTCGTTTAGCGAACTTGTGCGTTAATGACACCAGTTCGGCCAGTTTTGCATCGACTTTCGCGCAGTATCGATAGGGTCTGAAACACCCCAAAATATGAGTTTCGGGTCCAATGGAGCCGATCGGGTGCGTTCGTTGCGAAAAATTCCTACACAACTTCGTTTAGCATACTTGTGCGTTAATGGCAGCAGTTCGGCCAGTTCTTCATCGAATTTCATGCAGTAATGAAACGGTCCGAAACGCCCCAAAACAAGAGTTTTGTGTCCAATGGAGTGGATCAGGTGCGTTCGTTGCAAAAAATTCCGAGGCAACTTCGTTTGGTGAACTTTTGCGTTAATGGCACTAGCTCGGCCAATTTTGCATCGAATTTCATGCAGTAACGAAACGGCCCGAAACGCCCCAAAACATGAGTTTTGGGTCCAATGGAGTGGATCGGGTGCGTTTGTTGCGAATATTTCGGACATAACTTCGTTGAGCGAACTTGTGCAGTAATTGCACCAGTTCGGCCAGTTTTGTATCGACTTTCGTGCAGTATCGAAAAGGTCTGAAACACCCCAAAACATGAGTTTCGGCTATAATGGAGCGGATCGGGTGCGTTCGTTGCGAAAAATTCTGATGGAACTTCGTTTAGCAAACTTGTGCGTTATTGGCAGCAGTTCGACCAGTTTTACATCGACTTTCATGGAGTAACGAAACTATCCGAAACGCCCCAAAACATGATTTTTGGGTCCAATGGACCGGATCGGGTGCGTTCGTTGCGAAAAATTCTATCGGAACTTCATTTAGCAAACTTGTGCGTTATTGGATCTAGTTCGACCAGTTTTTCATCAACTTTCATGCAGTAACGAAACGGTCCGAAACGCCCCAAAACAAGAGTTTTGTGTCCAAAGGAGTGGATCGGGTGCTTTCGTTGCGAAAAATTCTGATGCAATTTCGTTTAGGAAACTTGTGCTTTAATGGCTCCAGTTCGGCCAGTTTTGCATCGACTTTCGTGCAGTAACAAAACGGTCTGAAACGCTCCAAAACATCAGTTTTGGGTCCAATGGAGTGGATCGGGTGCGTTCGTTGCGAAAAATTCTGATGCAACTTAGTATAGCGAACTTGTGCAGTGATGGAACCAGTTTGGCCAGTTTTGCATCAACTTTCGTGTAGTAACGAAATGTTCCAAATCGCCCCAAAACATGAGTTTTGGGTCCAATGGACTCGATTGGATGCGTTTGTTGCGAAAAAATCCGACGTAACTTCGTTTAGCAAACTTGTGTGTTAATGGCACCAGTTCGGCCAGTTTTGCATCGACCTTCATGCAGTAACGAAACGGTACGAAACGCTCCGAAACATAAGTTTCGGGTCCAATGGAACGGATCGGGTGCGTTCGTTGCGAAAAATTCCTACACAACTTCGTTTAGCATACTTGTGCGTTAATGGCAGCAGTTCGGCCAGTTCTTCATCGAATTTCATGCACTAATGAAACGGTCCGAAACGCCCCAAAACAAGAGTTTTGTGTCCAATGGAGTGGATCAGGTGCGTTCGTTGCAAAAAATTCCGAGGCAACTTCGTTTAGTGAACTTTTGCGTTAATGGCACTAGCTCGGCCAATTTTGCATCGACTTTCGTGCAGTAACGAAACGGTCCGAAACGCCCCAAAACATGAGTTTTGGGTCCAATGGAGTGGATCAGGTGTGTTTGCCGCGAAAATTTCCGACGCAACTTCCTTCAGCGAACTTGTGCACTAATGGCACCAGTTCGGCTAGTTTTGCATCGACCTTCGTGCAATAACGAAACGGTACGAAGCGCCCCAAAACAAAAGTTTTGGGCCCAATGGAGTAGATCGGGTGCGTTCGTTGTGAAAAATTCCGACGTAACTTCGTTTAGTGAACTTGTGCGTTAATGGCACTAGTTCGGTCAGTTTTGCATCGACTTTCGTGCAGTAACTAAATGGTCCGAAACGCCCCAAAACATGAGTGTTGGGTCCAATGGAGTGGATCGGGAGCGTTCATTGCAAAAAATTCTGATGCAACTTAGTATAGTGAACTTGTGCGTTGATGGCACCAGTTCGGCCAGTTTTGCATCAATTTTCGTGTAGTAACGAAATATTCCAAAACGGCCCGAAACATGAGTTTTGGGTCCAATGGAGTGGATCAGGTGTGTTCGCTGCGAAAATTTCCGACGCAACTTCCTTGAGTGAACTTGTGCAGTAATGGCACCAGTTCGGCCAGTTTTGCATTGACTTTCCTGCAGCAATGAAACGGTCCGAAATGCCCCAAAACATGAGTTTTGGGGCCAATGGAGTGGATTGGATGCGTTCGTTGCAAAAAATTTCGACGCAACTTTGTTTAGCGAACTTGTGTGATAATGACACCTTTTCGGCCAGTTTTGCTTCGACTTTCGTGTCGTAACGAAATGGAGTGGATCCGGTGCGTTCGTTGTGAAAAATTCCCACGGGACTTCAATTAGTGATCTTGTCCGTTAATGGCACTAGTTCGGCCAGTTTTGCATCGACTTTCGTGCAGTAACGAAACGGTCCGAAACGCCCCAAAACATGAGTCTTGGGTCCAATGGAGTGGATCAGGTGCGTTCGTTGCGAAAATTTCTGGCGCAACTTCGTTGAGCGAACTTGTGCAGTAATTGCACCAGTTCGACAAGTTTTGTATCGACTTTCGTGCAGTATCGAAACGGTCTGAAACACCCCAAAACATGAGTTTCGGATATAATGGAGCGGATCGGGTGCGTTCGTTGCGAAAAATTCTGACGGAACTTCGTTTAGCAAACTTGTGCGTTATTGGCAGCAGTTCGACCAGTTTTCCACCGACTTTCATGGAGTAACGAAACTATCCGAAACGCCCCAAAACATGATTTATGGGTCCAATGGAGCGGATCGGGTGCGTTCGTTGTGAAAAATTCAGACGGAACTTCATTTAGCAAACTTGTGCGTTATTGGATCTAGTTCGACCAATTTTTCATCAACTTTCATGCAGTAACGAAACGGTCCGAAACGCCCCAAAACATGAGTTTTGGGTCCAATGGAGTGGATCAGGTGTGTTCGCTGCGAAAATTTCCGACGCAACTTCCTTAAGCGAACTTGTGCAGTAATGGCACCAGTTCGGCCAGTTTTGCATTGACTTTCCTGCAGCAATGAAACGGTCCGAAATGCCCCAAAACATGAGTTTTGGGGCCAATGGAGTGGATCGGATGCGTTCGTTGCAAAAAATTTCGACGCAACTTCGTTTAGCGAACTTGTGTGATAATGACACCTGTTCGGCCAGTTTTGCTTCGACTTTCGTGTAGTAACGAAATGGAGTGGATCGGGTGCGTTCGTTGTGAAAAATTCCCACGGGACTTCAATTAGTGATCTTGTGCGTTAATGGCACTAGTTCGGCCAGTTTTGCATCGACTTTCGTGCTGTAACGAAACGGTCCGAAACGCCCCAAAACATGAGTCTTGGGTCCAATGGAGTGGATCAGGTGCGTTCGTTGTGAAAATTTCTGGCGCAACTTCGTTGAGCGAACTTGTGCAGTAATTGCACCAGTTCGACAAGTATTGTATCGACTTTCGTGCAGTATCGAAACGGTCTGAAACACCCCAAAACATGAGTTTCGGGTATAATGGAGCGGATCGGGTGCGTTCGTTGCGAAAAATTCTGACGGAACTTCATTTAGCAAACTTGTGCGTTATTGGCAGCAGTTCGACCAGTTTTGCATCGACTTTCATGGAGTAACGGAACTATCCGAAACGCCCCAAAACATGATTTATGGGTCCAATGGAGCGGATCGGGTGCGTTCGTTGCGAAAAATTCTGACGGAACTTCATTTAGCAAACTTGTGCGTTATTGGATCTAGTTCGACCAGTTTTTCATCAACTTTCATGCAGTAACGAAACGGTCCGAAACGCCCCAAAACATGAGTTTTGGGTCCAATGGAGTGGATCAGGTGTGTTCGCTGTGAAAATTTCCGACGCAACTTCCTTGAGCGAACTTGTGCAGTAATGGCACCAGTTCGGCCAGTTTTGCATTGACTTTCCTGCAGCATTGAAACGGTCCGAAATGCCCCAAAACTTGAGTTTTGGGGCCAATGGAGTGGATCGGATGCGTTCGTTGCAAAAAATTTCGACGCAACTTCGTTTAGCGAACTTGTGTGATAATGACACCTGTTCGGCCAGTTTTGCTTCAAATTTCGTGTAGTAACGAAATGGAGTGGATCGGGTGCGTTCGTTGTGAAAAATTCCCACGGGACTTCAATTAGTGATCTTGTGCGTTAATGGCACTAGTTCGGCCAGTTTTGCATCGACTTTCGTGCAGTAACAAAACGGTCCGAAACGCCCCAAAACATGAGTCTTGGGTCCAATGGAGTGGATCAGGTGCGTTCGTTGCGAAAATTTCTGGCGCAACTTCGTTGAGCGAACTTGTGCAGTAATTGCACCAGTTCGACAAGTTTTGTATCGACTTTCGTGCAGTATCGAAACGGTCTGAAACACCCCAAAACATGAGTTTCGGGTATAATGGAGCGGATCGGGTGCGTTTGTTGCGAAAAATTCTGACGGAACTTCGTTTAGCAAACTTGTGCGTTATTGGCAGCAGTTCGACCAGTTTTGCATCGACTTTCATGGAGTAACGAAACTATCCGAAACGCCCCAAAACATGATTTTTGGGTCCAATGGAGCGGATCGGGTGCGTTCGTTGCGAAAAATTCTGACGGAACTTCATTTAGCAAACTTGTGGGTTATTGGATCTAGTTCGACCAGTTTTTCATCAACTTTCGTGCAGTAACGAAACGGTCCGAAACGCCCCAAAACATGAGTTTTGGGGCCAATGGAGTGGATCGGATGCGTTCGTTGCAAAAAATTTCGACGCATCTTCCTTGAGCGAACTTGTGTGATAATGACACCTGTTCGGCCAGTTTTGCTTCGACTTTCGTGTAGTAACGAAATGGAGTGGATCGGGTGCGTTCGTTGTAAAAAATTCCCACGGGACTTCAATTAGTGATCTTGTGCATTAATGGCACTAGTTCGGCCAGTTTTGCATCGACTTTCGTGCAGTAACGAAACGGTCCGAAACGCCCCAAAACATGAGTCTTGGGCCCAATGGAGTGGATCAGGTGCGTTTGTTGCGAAAATTTCTAGCGCAACTTCGTTGAGCGAACTTGTGCAGTAATTGCACCAGTTCGGCCAGTTTTGTATCGACTTTCGTGCAGTATCGAAACAGTCTGAAACACCCCATAAAAAGAGTTTCGGGTATAATGGAGCGGATCGGGTGCGTTCGTTGCGAAAAATTCTGACGGAACTTCGTTTAGCAAACTTGTGCGTTATTGGCAGCAGTTCGACCAGTTTTGCATCGACTTTCAGGAGTAACGAAACTATCCGAAACGCCCCAAAACATGATTTATGGGTCTAATGGAGCGGATCGGGTGCGTTCGTTGCGAAAAATTCTGACGGAACTTCATTTAGCAAACTTGTGCGTTATTGGATCTAGTTCGACCAATTTTTCATCAACTTTTATGCAGTAACGAAACGGTCCGAAACGCCCCAAAACAAGAGTTTTATGTCCAAAGGAGTGGATCGGGTGCTTTCGTTGCGAAAAATTCTGATGCAATTTCGTTTAGGAAACTTGTGCTTTAATGGCTCCAGTTCGGCCAGTTATGCATCCACTTTCATTGAGTAACAAAACGGTCCGAAACGCTCCAAAACATCAGTTTTGGGTCCAATGGAGTGGATCGGGTGCGTTCGTTGCGAACAGTTCTTATGCAACTTAGCATAGCGAACATGTGCATTGATGGCACCAGTTCGGCCAGTTTTGCATCAACTTTCGTGTAGTAACGAAATGTTCCAAATCGCCCCAAAACATGAGTTTTGGGTCCAATGGACTCGATCGGATGCGTTCGTTGCGAAAAATTCTGACGCAACTTCGTTTAGCGAACTTGTGCGTTAATGACACCAGTTCGGCCAGTTTTGCATCGACTTTCGCGCAGTATCGATAGGGTCTGAAACACCCCAAAATATGAGTTTCGGGTCCAATGGAGCCGATCGGGTGCGTTCGTTGCGAAAAATTCCTACACAACTTCGTTTAGCATACTTGTGCGTTAATGGCAGCAGTTCGGCCAGTTCTTCATCGAATTTCATGCAGTAATGAAACGGTCCGAAACGCCCCAAAACAAGAGTTTTGTGTCCAATGGAGTGGATCAGGTGCGTTCGTTGCAAAAAATTCCGAGGCAACTTCGTTTGGTGAACTTTTGCGTTAATGGCACTAATGGCGACCCGCTAGGGTTTGATTCCCGATCTTTCGATGAGAGGCGTGGATAACTCGATTGGTCGATGGAGGCGACGTTCACGGCCCGACTACAGCCTTCCAAGCTGCGCCTTAGCAACCGATACACCCCCTCCAATGGCTGTCGCGATCTTGTGGAGCGCGGCACCCGGCCACTAGGGCACTCGTCCTGCAAGCAATCGAAGAACTAGCAAGAACAAGTATGACAAGTACTGAATTTACTAGATATAAATGAAGGTTTCACACGCAATCTCAATAATGGTGGGGTTCCGAAGACAAGAAGACGGGCGGCTGATCCAGCACGCGCGCTTGCAAGCAAGTAGCGAAGGCTAAACTTGATCTAAACAAAACCCAAGCATCCTTGGCGGCGGCTAAGGGGTATAAGTACGTGGGAGGACGACCATAGGGGTGTTGGGGTCGTACTCCAACCCTAGGACGCGTCCGTAATGGACTCAACTTGATACACGGCCCATTGGACCAAAACAGGGTGACGCAGCACCATGGGCAGAAAAGGACTCTGTATTAATTTAACTATTGCGGCCGACTCGTAATAGATATGGCTATGAGGCCGGATCCGTTTGAAAGAAGACTTCATAAGCTTTCCACGAAGTACTTGAACGCCCCAATCCGAGTTCATATGCGACCGTGGTGTCCGTCACAAGTTGGTACTGTTCTGCAGTCCGAATCCAGCTTGCGCGAATCCGTTTCCCTTTCGGCCGCCTCCTTGGTTCCTAAGCAAAACAAGAGTACACGGGTCTCCATGGTCTAAACATGATGCACCTGAGCTTAGATTTGAACTCACCTGATGATTAAGTTGATGCGCACGAGCACGAGTAATAGGACCAGCAATAGGTACTTGTGTCGGAGTGGATGTATCGTTGGTGTTGGTGTCCTCATCATCCTCCCCTTCTTGCATTTGAGTCGTCCTCGACTCAAGCTCATCTTCCTCTCCCAAATATGGCTTCAAATCATGTGGATTCAATCGTGATTTAGCCTTTTGACATGTCGTGCAGCGAGCAATAAATCTCTCCACATCTCTTCTCATCTTTGGCCAAAAGAAATGACCAGCAAGTATATCTTCCGTTTTCTTTGCTCCAAAATGCCCCATTAAGCCACCTCGATGCGCTTCCTGCAACAATAACAAGCGAACGGAGCTAGCTGGAATGCATAGCTTGTTAGCTCTAAAGACAAACCCATCACTAACGATGAATTTGTTCCATCCCTTCCCCTCTTTACAATGCAGCAACACATCTTTAAAATCAGCATCATTAACATATTGATCTTTAATCGTTTCCAATCCAAATATTTTGTAATCAAGTTGGTTCAACAAGGTGTATCTCCTAGACAATGCATCAGCAATTATATTCTCTTTCCCTTTCTTGTGCTTAATAATATAAGGAAAAGATTCAATAAATTCAACCCACTTAGCATGTCTACGGTTCAATTTTCCTTGACTACGAATATGTTTTAAAGATTCATGATCTGAATGAATAACAAACTCTTTGGGCCATAGATAATGCTGCCATGTTTCTAATGTGCGAACAAGAGCATACAATTCCTTATCATAAGTAGAATAATTCAGAACAGGCCCGCTCAATTTTTCACTGAAATAAGCAATAGGTTTGCCTTCTTGTAACAAAACACCACCCAAACCAATGCCACTAGCATCACATTCAAGCTCAAAGGTTTTATTAAAATCAGGGAGTTGGAGGAGAGGTGCATGTGTCAACTTATCTTTCAGCGTGTTGAAGGAGTTCTCTTGTGTTTTACCCCAACTAAAAGGCACTCCCTTCTTTGTAAGCTCATTCAAAGGCGCGGCAATGGTGCTGAAGTCCTTCACAAAACGACGATAGAAACCAGCAAGTCCTAGGAAACTCTGCACTTGCGTGATAGTCTTCGGTATAGGCCATCCATGTATAGCTTCCACCTTGGCTTGATCAACCTCGATTCCCTGTGGAGTCACGACATAGCCAAGAAAAGACACTCGATCGGTGCAAAAGGTGCACTTCTCAAGGTTACCAAATAAACGTGCATCTCGTAAAGCATTAAAAACAGCACGTAAGTGATCAAGATGTTCATCGAAAGATTTGCTGTAAATCAATATATCATCAAAGTAGACAACAACAAATTTCCCAATGAAAGCACGCAGAACCTCATTCATTAATCTCATGAAAGTACTCGGTGCATTAGTTAACCCAAAAGGCATGACTAACCACTCATATAACCCGAACTTAGTTTTGAAAGCAGTTTTCCATTCATCTCCCAATTTCATACGAATCTGGTGGTACCCACTACGCAAATCAACTTTGGAAAACACAATAGCACCACTCAATTCATCAAGCATATCATCCAAACGAGGGATAGGGTGTCGATATCGAATTGTAATATTATTAATAGCCCTACAATCAACACACATACTCCATGTTCCATCCTTTTTAGGCACTAAAATAACTGGAACAGCACAAGGACTAAGAGACTCACGCACATAACCTTTGTCGAGTAGTTCTTGCACTTGTCGCTGAATTTCCTTAGTTTCTTCCGGATTTGTCCTGTATGGCGCACGGTTTGGCAATGATGTACCAGGAATAAGGTCAATTTGGTGCTCAATCCCTCGTATTGGTGGCAGCCCCGCTGGTATCTCACTTGGAAACACATCAGAATACTCCTGCAAAAGGTTAGCAACAGCCGGGGGCAAAGAATGCTGCATATCGTGAACTGAAATCAAAGCATTCTTGCACACCAAAGCATAGGCAACAGAAGTGGAAGCAATCAATTCATTAATATCAGACTTAGTAGCAAGCAAGCAATGTCCTTTCAATCTTATCTCATCTTCCCTGCTACTAACAGATTTGGCATTCTTATCGATCTCAGCTTTAGTTCTCTTAGCTTTAGCAACATCATCACGCACAATAGATTCAGGTGACATAGGAAGCAAAACGATTTTCTTATCATGATGTATAAGAGAATATTGATTTGATCTACCATGATGCATGCTATCGGTATCAAATTGCCATGGTCTACCTAGCAGAATATGACAAGCTTCCATAGGCACAACATCGCATTCAACAACATCATGATATGAACCAATAGTGAAATTAATTCGTACCAATCTCGTTACCTTGACCTTACCACTATTGTTGAGCCACCGAATGTGATATGGATGTGGGTGCGGTTTTGTTGTAAGTGCAAGCTTCTCGACCATATCGCTGCTAGCCAAGTTGTTGCAGCTACCTCCATCAATTATCAAACGGCATGAACGCTCTTTAATAACACACTTTGTTTGGAATAGTGTATGCCGTTGATTTTGCTCCGCCTTTTCCATTTGTGCACTAAGTACACGCTGCACAATGAGGCTCTCATAATGATCTGCATCCTCTGCACCTATCTGCTTTTCTGGTTGTTCCTTAGTACCTGCATGGTCAGCAGCAAGCAAAGCAAGTGTATCTTCATCAAAATCACTAGCAGAGGAATACCCACCATCTCCTTTGACCACCAAAACGCGCTTGTTAGGGCAGTCACGTTGCACGTGGCCAAAGCCCTTGCATCGATGGCACTGAATATCTCTTGTCCTTCCCGTGGAGGCAACCGAAGATGCACTCGTGGCTGGTTTCTGGACAGTCGTGGTTGCTGAATTTGTCGGGGGAGCACGTGTCTTATCGTTGGATGGAGCGGGTATTGTCGACCGACTCGGGAATGTAGAAGGTGCAGGAGCTCGTCCGGTCAATGAGGTAGATGTGCGCGGCTGCCATGATGAAGGTTTTCCTGCAGAAATATTAGTTCTTGTACTAGCACGTCGTCCCAGCACTTCCCTTTCAGCTTTACAAGCAAGATGGAACAAACGGGTTACGTTAGTATAATCTTTATAAGCAAGAATGTCCTGAATTTCTCGATTCAAACCTCCTAAAAATCTAGCCATAGCAGGTTCCTCATCCTCCACTAAATTACAACGCAACACACCCATTTGTAATTCCTGATAGTATTCTTCTACACTTTTATTACCCTGTCTCAATTGTTGCAATCTATGTAACAGATCACGCGCATAGTAAGAAGGAACAAATCTAGCCCGCATGACCCGTTTCAAGGCATCCCAGGTTTGTGGAATATTATTAGGATTTTTCTTAGCATGTTCTATCCACCAAACAGAGGCAAAATCAGTAAATTCACTAGTAGCAGCCCTAACACGTATATTCTCTGGAAATTCATGACATGCAAACTTTTGATCAACAGCAATTTCCCAAGTAATGTATGCATCAGGATCGTATTTTCCATCAAAAGAAGGTATCTTAAATTTTATTTTACTGAAAGCATCATCATTATTATGTACCTCACGTCGTCGATGTCCACCCATACCTCTCCGATTAGTTCGCAGTCGTCGGCGACTAGGAGCATCTTGGTCATCTAGTTCAGTATCAGCGACATAATCATCCCAATTATCCTCGACACGCTCATCCTTCTTGTTTTCTCCCTCATGCCCATTTGCAGTTCTGGCATGCATCTCATCAAAACGCCTCAAAAGAGCAGCAAGGCTTTGGTCAATATGAGCGACCGACATCTCCAGCCTTGTAAGCTTGGTGTTGGTGGCAAGCTGCGTGGCCTCCAACTGCCCAATCTTATCATTTGACACCAGCATATCTTCAGCAAGCCCATCTACATGCCTCCTCATCTTATTTTCAAAATGTTGTATGATTCCCTTTGTACGAGGAGAGTGACCTAAACTCCCATCACCCTCTGATCCTGTCATGGTTAGATGAACAAAGGAAATACGAAAATAGGTGAAGAAATAAGATCCTACAACTAATGGGATGTAGCTACTGCAAGGCGCTCACACTCAACCTGTTACACAAGCTCTTACCAATTCTTACCTTGCTCAACAGGAGGGGACGGCAACCAACAAGTCTGCAACCGTGGGATGAAGTGTATCGGTGCCGCAACAACAGGACCTGTCAAGCTGTAGTCGGATATGTGGAGCTATAGGTGGGCTGAAGCAAGGATGAACTAGCACCACGTTAGTTACAAAAGCAAGCTGAAAAATCGTTCAACGGCGGTACTATGCTGGTCCTAGCCTAGACCGTGCTAAAGACGCGAGCCTGGACACAAATGAAGTCACGAGACACCACCGAAGAACAAAAAAGATGCACAAAGAACAGCCCCTTTTTCTTCCCCTCTTTTTCTTCTTCTTCTTTTTTTTTTCTTTTTTTTTTCCTTTCTTTTTTTTTTTCTTCTTTTTTTTTTCTCTTTTTTTTTTCTTTTTTTTTTTTTCAGGGGATCCTCAAAACTGATTATATAACCTAAAAGACTTCAAAAGAGCCACACAGCACACAAACTTTTCTCTCTCTCTCTCTCTCTCTGGAGTAAGCCGAGGCTATATGTATTCGTGAAAAGTTGTGGTTTGAGTAAGCCGAGACTACTTCTGCCTTTCTGGAGCGTTACAAAATATGCAGTACAAGTGCGAAAAGCAATGGAATTTTATAACACGGCACAATAACCAATTGGGACTAGGAAATCGATCCCTACTCGAATCACAGCACCGCGTGCGATTCGGTCACAAACCAACACAGAATCTAACTCGGACTTGAACACGAATATGGACTCGGATTCCACCAACACGGAGTATGTATGGTAGCGCACGGTTGTGACTAGAACGTGACAAGAACTCGAAACTCTAAAGGACTAAAACTAAGACCAGCAACTCGACGCAACCGATGCAACCGAAAGTTCAACAAGCCCTAACTAAGCAGTGCTAGCAAAGGCTCAAACGAGTTTATAGGACTGAAGGTAAACTAATCTACTATTTTTTTTTGGCTTTTCTGGACTATAGGAAAAATAAAACAGCGAAGAATTAGAAGTCTCTCACCGATAAACCTTGCTCTGATACCAACTAATGGCGACCCGCTAGGGTTTGATTCCCGATCTTTCGATGAGAGGCGTGGATAACTCGATTGGTCGATGGAGGCGACGTTCACGGCCCGACTACAGCCTTCCAAGCTGCGCCTTAGCAACCGATACACCCCCTCCAATGGCTGTCGCGATCTTGTGGAGCGCGGCACCCGGCCACTAGGGCACTCGTCCTGCAAGCAATCGAAGAACTAGCAAGAACAAGTATGACAAGTACTGAATTTACTAGATATAAATGAAGGTTTCACACGCAATCTCAATAATGGTGGGGTTCCGAAGACAAGAAGACGGGCGGCTGATCCAGCACGCGCGCTTGCAAGCAAGTAGCGAAGGCTAAACTTGATCTAAACAAAACCCAAGCATCCTTGGCGGCGGCTAAGGGGTATAAGTACGTGGGAGGACGACCATAGGGGTGTTGGGGTCGTACTCCAACCCTAGGACGCGTCCGTAATGGACTCAACTTGATACACGGCCCATTGGACCAAAACAGGGTGACGCAGCACCATGGGCAGAAAAGGAATCTGTATTAATTTAACTATTGCGGCCGACTCGTAATAGATATGGCTATGAGGCCGGATCCGTTTGAAAGAAGACTTCATAAGCTTTCCACGAAGTACTTGAACGCCCCAATCCGAGTTCATATGCGACCGTGGTGTCCGTCACAAGTTGGTACTGTTCTGCAGTCCGAATCCAGCTTGCGCGAATCCGTTTCCCTTTCGGCCGCCTCCTTGGTTCCTAAGCAAAACAAGAGTACACGGGTCTCCATGGTCTAAACATGATGCACCTGAGCTTAGATTTGAACTCACCTGATGATTAAGTTGATGCGCACGAGCACGAGTAATAGGACCAGCAATAGGTACTTGTGTCGGAGTGGATGTATCGTTGGTGTTGGTGTCCTCATCAGGCACTAGCTCGGCCAATTTTGCATCGAATTTCATGCAGTAACGAAACGGCCCGAAACGCCCCAAAACATGAGTTTTGGGTCCAATGGAGTGGATCGGGTGCGTTCGTTGCGAATATTTCGGACATAACTTCGTTGAGCGAACTTGTGCAGTAATTGCACCAGTTCGGCCAGTTTTGTATCGACTTTCGTGCAGTATCGAAAAGGTCTGAAACACCCCAAAACATGAGTTTCGGCTATAATGGAGAGGATCGGGTGTGTTCGTTGCGAAAAATTCTGATGGAACTTCGTTTAGCAAACTTGTGCGTTATTGGCAGCAGTTCGACCAGTTTTACATCGACTTTTATGGAGTAACGAAACTATCCGAAACGCCCCAAAACATGATTTTTGGGTCCAATGGACCGGATCGGGTGCGTTCGTTGCGAAAAATTCTATCGGAACTTCATTTAGCAAACTTGTGCGTTATTGGATCTAGTTCGACCAGTTTTTCATCAACTTTCATGCAGTAACGAAACGGTCCGAAACGCCCCAAAACAAGAGTTTTGTGTCCAAAGGAGTGGATCGGGTGCTTTCGTTGCGAAAAATTCTGATGCAATTTCGTTTAGGAAACTTGTGCTTTAATGGCTCCAGTTCGGCCAGTTTTGCATCGACTTTCGTGCAGTAACAAAACGGTCTGAAACGCTCCAAAACATCAGTTTTGGGTCCAATGGAGTGGATCGGGTGCGTTCGTTGCGAAAAATTCTGATGCAACTTAGTATAGCGAACTTGTGCAGTGATGGAACCAGTTTAGCCAGTTTTGCATCAACTTTCGTGTAGTAACGAAATGTTCCAAATCGCCCCAAAACATGAGTTTTGGGTCCAATGGACTCGATTGGATGCGTTTGTTGCGAAAAAATCCGACGTAACTTCGTTTAGCAAACTTGTGTGTTAATGGCACCAGTTCGGCCAGTTTTGCATCGACCTTCATGCAGTAACGAAACGGTACGAAACGCTCCGAAACATAAGTTTCGGGTCCAATGGAACGGATCGGGTGCGTTCGTTGCGAAAAATTCCTACACAACTTCGTTTAGCATACTTGTGCGTTAATGGCAGCAGTTCGGCCAGTTCTTCATCGAATTTTATGCAGTAATGAAACGGTCCGAAACGCCCCAAGACAAGAGTTTTGTGTCCAATGGAGTGTATCAGGTGCGTTCGTTGCAAAAAATTCCGAGGCAACTTCGTTTAGTGAACTTTTGCGTTAATGGCACTAGCTCGGCCAATTTTGCATCGACTTTCGTGCAGTAACGAAACAGTCCGAAACGCCCCAAAACATGAGTTTTGGATCCAATGGAGTGGATCAGGTGTGTTTGCTGCGAAAATTTCCGACGCAACTTCCTTGAGCGAACTTGTGCAGTAATGGCACCAGTTCGGCCAGTTTTGCATCGACCTTCGTGCAATAACGAAACGGTACGAAGCGCCCGAAAACAAAAGTTTTGGGCCCAATGGAGTAGATCGGGTGCTTTCGTTGTGAAAAATTCCGACGTAACTTCGTTTAGTGAACTTGTGCGTTAATGGCACTAGTTCGGCCAGTTTTGCATCGACTTTCGTGCAGTAACTAAATGGTCCGAAACGCCCCAAAAACATGAGTGTTGGGTCCAATGGAGTGGATCGGGAGTGTTCATTGCGAAAAATTCTGATGCAACTTAGTATAGTGAACTTGTGCGTTGATGGCACCAGTTCGGCCAGTTTTGCATCAATTTTCGTGTAGTAACGAAATATTCCAAAACGCCCCAAAACATGAGTTTTGGGTCCAATGGAGTGGATCGGGTGCGTTCGTTGCAAAAAATTCCGACCCAACTTAGTATAGCGAACTTGTGCATTAATGGCACCTGTTCGGCCAGTTTTGCGTCGACTTTCGTGCAGTAACGAAACGGTCCGAAACGCCCAAAAACATGAGTTTCGGGTCCACATGAGTTGATCGGGTGCGCTCGGTCCGAAACGCCCCAAAAACATGAGTTTTGGGTCCAATGGAGTGGATCGGGTGTGTTCGCTGCTAAACTTTCCGACGCAACTTCCTTGAGTGAACTTGTGCACTAATGGCACCAGTTCGGCCAGTTTTGCATTGACTTTCATGAAGTAACGAAACGGTCCGAAACGCCCCAAAACATGAGTTTTTGGGCCAATGGAGTGGATCGGATGCGTTCGTTGCGAAAAATTCCGACGCAACATTGTTTAGCGAACTTGTGTGATAATGACTCCTGTTCGGCTAGTTTTGCATCGACAGTCGTGTAGTAATGAAATGGTCGGAAATGCCCCAAAACATGAGTTTTGGGTCGAATGGATTGGATCGGGTGCGTTCGTTGTGAAAAATTCCCACGCGACTTCAATTAGTGATCTTGTGCGTTAATGGCACTAGTTCGGCCAACTTTGCATCGACTTTCGTGCAGTAACGAAACTATCCGAAATGCCCCAAAACATGATTTATGGATCCAATGGAGCGGACCGGGAGCATTCGTTGCGAAAAATTCTGACGGAACTTCATTTAGCAAACTTGTGCGTTATGGGATCTAGTTCGACTAGTTTTTCATCAACTTTCATGCAGTAACGAAACGGTCCGAAACGCCCCAAAACATGAGTTTTTGGTCCAATGGAGTGGATCAGATGTGTTCGCTGCGAAAATTTCCGACGCAACTTCCTTGAGCGAACTTGTGCAGTAATGGCACCAGTTCGGCCAGTTTTGCATTGACTTTCCTGCAGCAATGAAACGGTCCGAAATGCCCCAAAACATGAGTTTTGGGGCCAATGGAGTGGATCGGATGCGTTCGTTGCAAAAAATTTTGACGCAACTTCGTTTAGCGAACTTGTGTGATAATGACACCTGTTCGGCCAGTTTTGCTTCAAATTTCGTGTAGTAACGAAATGGAGTGGATCTGGTGCGTTCGTTGTGAAAAATTCGCACGGGACTTCAATTAGTGATCTTGTGCGTTAATGGCACTAGTTCGGCCAGTTTTGCATCGACTTTCGTGCAGTAACAAAACGGTCCGAAACGCCCAAAACATGAGTCTTGGGTCCAATGGAGTGGATCAGGTCCGTTCGTTGCGAAAATTTCTGGCGCAACTTCGTTGAGCGAACTTGTGCAGTAATTGCACCAGTTCGACAAGTTTTGTATCGACTTTCGTGCAGTATTGAAACGGTCTGAAACACCCCAAAACATGTGTTTCGGGTATAATGGAGCGGATCGGGTGCGTTCATTGCGAAAAATTCTGACGGAACTTCGTTTAGCAAACTTGTGCGTTATTGGCAGCAGTTCGACCAGTTTTGCATCGACTTTCATGGAGTAACGAAACTATCCGAAACGCCCCAAAACATGATTTATGGGTCCAATGGAGCGGATCGGGTGCGTTCGTTGCGAAAAATTCTGACGGAACTTCATTTAGCAAACTTGTGCGTTATTGGATCTAGTTCGACCAGTTTTTCATCAACTTTCATGCAATAACGAAACGGTCCGAAACGCCCCAAAACAAGAGTTTTGTGTCCAAAGGAGTGGATCGGGTGCTTTCGTTGCGAAAAATTCTGATGCAATTTCGTTTAGGAAACTTGTGCTTTAATGGCTCCAGTTCGGCCAGTTTTGCATCCACTTTCGTGCAGTAACAAAACGGTCTGAAACGCTCCAAAACATCAGTTTTGGGTCCAATGGAGTGGATCGGGTGCGTTCGTTGCGAAAAATTCTGATGCAACTTAGTATAGCGAACTTGTGCAGTGATGGAACCAGTTTGGCCAGTTTTGCATCAACTTTCGTGTAGTAACGAAATGTTCCAAATCGCCCCAAAACATGAGTTTTGGGTCCAATGTGATGTGGACATCACCAGAATGGATACACCCACATGTAATAAACACACATGGAAGGTATGGAGGACCAAAGAAGTTGATTGGGGACCAAGCCTAAGTCTTCCCAATGTTCTCCATCAGGCCACCACGTCACTTTTGGTGCAAGGAAAGAAAGAGTCCATGTCCAACACGTTTTGGAGGCTGGATTCGGACTGCAGAACAACACCAACTTGTGACGGACACCACGGTCGCATACGGACTCGGATAGGGACGTTCAAGTACTTTGTGGAAAGCTTATGAAGTCTAGTTTCATATGGATCCGGACTCAAGTCCATATCTCTCGTGATTCGTCCGCAATGACCAAAATACTACCGACTGGTTTTCTGTCTAAAGGTGCTGCGACATCTTAATTTGGCCCGATGGGCTTTGTATCAAGTCGGGTCCATTAGGGACGCGTCCTAGGGTTGGAGTGCGACTCAAACACCCTCTTGGTCGTCCTCCTAGGTATTAATAAGGGTTAGAGCCGCCATGAACAGATTGGGGGTTTTTGTTTTGTTGAAAGTTTAGCCATTGCTACTTCCTTGTAGACGCGTGTGTCGACTAGACCATCCGTTCTACTCGATTCGGAACCCCACCTTGTTGATTCCAGATTGGTTATTATCTCTATATTTGCAATTGAGTTGCTTGTTCTACTTGTTCTTGCTGGTTCTTCGATTGCTTGCAGGACAGGTGCCCTAGTGGCCGGGTGTCGCGCTCCACAAGATCGCGGCAGCCATTGGAGGTGGTGTATCGGTTGCTAAGGCGCAGCGTCCTTGGAAGGCTGTAGTCGGGCCGTGAACGTCGCCTCCATCTCAAATCGAGTTATCCCCTGCCTCTCATCGAAAGATCGGGACAAAACCCTAGCGGGTTCACATCAGTTGGTAATCAGAGCAAGGTTTATCGGTGAGAGACTTATCTTTGCTATTTTTTTTTCCTATAGTCCAGAAAAACCAAAAAAAAAAGGTAGATTAGTTTGCCGGCAATCCTATAAACCCTTTGAGCCTTTGCTGGTACTACTTAGTTAGGGCTTGTTGAGTTTTCGGTTGCATTGGTTGCGTCGTGTTGCTGGTCTTAGTTTAGTCCTTTAGAGTTTCGAGTTCTTGTCACCTCTTTTTGTCTCGGAGTTTCAATTCATCAGTGGAAGAAAACTTTCATTGTTTCTGTGTCCGGTCTCCGATTTGCGAGTTTTAGTACAATCTGGAAAGCGTAACTCGTGATCTTTCCAACGGATCTGACCTGGGTCACAAACTCCATCTAAGTGCTCCAGAATCGACTTGGAGATTTGTGCGTCTGGCTGCGTGAAACAAGTTTCGTCAATCTGAGTTGGTAGCAGCTATATGCAGTAATCCTGTTGCGTTGTTTGTCAAACAAAGGATTTTAGTCCTCTACAAAAAAAAAGAAGAAGAAAAAAAGAAAACAAAGTGAAAAAAACAGAAAAGAAAAGAAAAGAAACGAAAAAGAAGAAAGGGGCTGATCCATCTTTTGTGTTCCTGCTGTTTCGGTTGGTGCTTTGTGACTTCATTTGTGTCCAGGCTCGCGCCTCTAGTACGGTCTATGCTAGGACCAGCACAGTACCACCGTTGAACAATTATTCAGCTTGCTTTTCTGACTAACGTGGTGCTAGTATTTTCCCTTGATCAGCCCACCTACAGCTCCACATACTCGACTATAGCTTAGACAGTTTTCTGTTGCTAAGGCACCGATACACTTCTTTCAAGGTGCTTGACTTGTTGGTTGCCGACTCATCCTGTTTTGCTTGGTAAGAACTGGTAAGAGCTCGTATTAAACAAGTTGAGTTTGAGAGAATTACAACCGACACATTCTAGTAGTTGACAGGAGGATACATATTATTTTTGTGTTCTTGTTTTCTACTGATCATGGCAGGTGATACAGTGATTTTTGAGTGGAGCAAACAACAACAAAATATTCTGGACATTATTCAATGCTTGCCTTTATATCCTGGTGAGTTTGATCCTAAAGCTTACATTGATTGGGAGCTAAAAGTAGATAATGAATTTGATGAGCATGACCTGTCGGAGAAACAAATGATTTATATTGCCTCTAATATTTTAACAGAAAATGCTTTGCTAGAATGGAAATATATTTGTAGGCATAACATTATTCCGCAAACTTGGAAAGAATTCAAAATACATTTTAGAGATGCCTATATTCCTGCATATTATGTTGATCATTTGCTTACCAAACTAGAGAAATTAAAACAGGGTAGTAGGACTGTGAAACAATACTACCATGATTTTAAAATTTGTATCATGTTTGGTGGATTGGATGAATGCATGGAAAATGTTATGAATAGGTTCATGAGAGGGATCAATTCTGAAATTCGAAACTTGTTAATTGGCAAGTCCTATTGCTATATCGGTCAATTGTTTTGTCTTGCTCTCCATGCTGAAAAAGAAATTCTTTCATTTGTGAATACTTGCAAGAATGATGTGACTCGTAGTGTCCAAACTTTGTCCACTCTACATGCTAACAAAGAGCAACGAATAGTGGAACCTGCTGCTGATTCAACTTTTTCACAAGATGAATTACTTGTTGTTTCTTATGATAAAGAGGACTTGTGTGCTAATACTTCTTTTACTCATATACCAGAATTAATGAATAAGTGTGATATTTTTGGTTTGGAACCATACGAATGTGCTGTAGATAATCCTTCTCATCCTATTACTTGTGTACAAGATGAACTGAAATTGTTGTCTTCTTTAAATACTTTGGGTTATATTGAATTTAATATTCTGTGTAATCTAAATTGTCTAAAAGAGAAGGTTCAATTAGATTCTAATTTGCCAAGTTTAAATCATTGTTCGCTTCATGCAATTGGAAAAAATGACATCAAAGGAGAATATTTGGTGCATAAAGTGTATATCTGTTCTAATCTGAAATATCCTTTTGGGCTATAATACCATGAGCAAATAGGGGGCTGCATTAACACTAATAATATCTTGCAAAGTTTTTCTAGTTTTTCTCTTATGCAACAGGATCAGCCTGAAGAACGGGAGCATTATTTGTTGTGCCCATGCAGCATAGTCGTCGCTCCATGTTCCAACAACAAAGCAAGCACCTTTGAATGCCGTTGGAGCAAGTCGAGGACGACTTGCAGCCAAGAAGGGGAGAATGATGTGGACATCACCAGAATGGATACACCCACATGTAATAAACACACATGGAAGGTATGGAGGACCAAAGAAGTTGATTGGGGACCAAGCCTAAGTCTTCCCAATGTTCTCCATCAGGCCACCACGTCACTTTTGGTGCAAGGAAAGAAAGAGTCCATGTCCAACACGTTTTGGAGGCTGGATTCGGACTGCAGAACAACACCAACTTGTGACGGACACCACGGTCGCATACGGACTCGGATAGGGACGTTCAAGTACTTTGTGGAAAGCTTATGAAGTCTAGTTTCATATGGATCCGGACTCAAGTCCATATCTCTCGTGATTCGTCCGCAATGACCAAAATACTACCGACTGGTTTTCTGTCTAAAGGTGCTGCGACATCTTAATTTGGCCCGATGGGCTTTGTATCAAGTCGGGTCCATTAGGGACGCGTCCTAGGGTTGGAGTGCGACTCAAACACCCTCTTGGTCGTCCTCCTAGGTATTAATAAGGGTTAGAGCCGCCATGAACAGATTGGGGGTTTTTGTTTTGTTGAAAGTTTAGCCATTGCTACTTCCTTGTAGACGCGTGTGTCGACTAGACCATCCGTTCTACTCGATTCGGAACCCCACCTTGTTGATTCCAGATTGGTTATTATCTCCATATTTGCAATTGAGTTGCTTGTTCTACTTGTTCTTGCTGGTTCTTCGATTGCTTGCAGGACAGGTGCCCTAGTGGCCGGGTGTCGCGCTCCACAAGATCGCGGCAGCCATTGGAGGTGGTGTATCGGTTGCTAAGGCGCAGCGTCCTTGGAAGGCTGTAGTCGGGCCGTGAACGTCGCCTCCACCTCAAATCGAGTTATCCCCCGCCTCTCATCGAAAGATCGGGACAAAACCTTAGCGGGTTCACATCACAATGTACTCGATTGGATGCGTTTGTTGCGAAAAAATCCGACGTAACTTCGTTTAGCAAACTTATGTGTTAATGGCACCAGTTCGGCCAGTTTTGCATCGACCTTCATGCAGTAACGAAACGGTACGAAACGCTCCGAAACATAAGTTTCGGGTCCAATGGAACGGATCGGGTGCGTTCGTTGCGAAAAATTCCTACACAACTTCGTTTAGCATACTTGTGCGTTAATGGCAGCAGTTCGGCCAGTTCTTCATCGAATTTTATGCAGTAATGAAACGGTCCGAAACGCCCCAAGACAAGAGTTTTGTGTCCAATGGAGTGGATCAGGTGCGTTCGTTGCAAAAAATTCCGAGGCAACTTCGTTTAGTGAACTTTTGCGTTAATGGCACTAGCTCGGCCAATTTTGCATCGACTTTCGTGCAGTAACGAAACGGTCCGAAACGCCCCAAAACATGAGTTTTGGGTCCAATGGAGTGGATCAGGTGTGTTTGCTGCGAAAATTTCCGACGCAACTTCCTTGAGCGAACTTGTGCAGTAATGGCACCAGTTCGGCCAGTTTTGCATCAACCTTCGTGCAATAACGAAACGGTATGAAGCGCCCGAAAACAAAAGTTTTGGGCCCAATGGAGTAGATCGGGTGCTTTCGTTGTGAAAAATTCCGACGTAACTTCGTTTAGTGAACTTGTGCGTTAATGGCACTAGTTCGGCCAGTTTTGCATCGACTTTCGTGCAGTAACTAAATGGTCCGAAACGCCCCAAAAACATGAGTGTTGGGTCCAATGGAGTGGATCGGGAGTGTTCATTGCGAAAAATTCTGATGCAACTTAGTATAGTGAACTTGTGCGTTGATGGCACCAGTTCGGCCAGTTTTGCATCAATTTTCGTGTAGTAACGAAATATTCCAAAACGCCCCAAAACATGAGTTTTGGGTCCAATGGAGTGGATCGGGTGCGTTCGTTGCGAAAAATTCCGACCCAACTTACTATAGCGAACTTGTGCATTAATGGCACCTGTTCGGCCAGTTTTGCGTCGACTTTCGTGCAGTAACGAAACGGTCCGAAACGCCCAAAAACATGAGTTTCGGGTCCACATGAGTTGATCGGGTGCGCTCGGTCCGAAACGCCCCAAAAACATGAGTTTTGGGTCCAATTGACTGGATCGGGTGTGTTCGCTGCTAAACTTTCCGACGCAACTTCCTTGAGCGAACTTGTGCACTAATGGCACCGGTTCGGCCAGTTTTGCATTGACTTTCATGAAGTAACGAAACGGTCCGAAACGCCCCAAAACATGAGTTTTTGGGCCAATGGAGTGGATCGGATGCGTTCGTTGCGAAAAATTCCGACGCAACTTTGTTTAGCGAACTTGTGTGATAATGACTCCTGTTCGGCTAGTTTTGCATCGACATTCGTGTAGTAATGAAATGGTCGGAAATGCCCCAAAACATGAGTTTTGGGTCGAATGGATTGGATCGGGTGCGTTCGTTGTGAAAAATTCCCACGCGACTTCAATTAGTGATCTTGTGCGTTAATGGCACTAGTTCGGCCAACTTTGCATCGACTTTCCTGCAGTAACGAAACTATCCGAAATGCCCCAAAACATGATTTATGGATCCAATGGAGCGGACCGGGTGCATTCGTTGCGAAAAATTCTGACGGAACTTCATTTAGCAAACTTGTGCGTTATTGGATCTAGTTCGACAAGTTTTTCATCAACTTTCATGCAGTAATGAAACGGTCCGAAACGCCCCAAAACATGAGTTTTGGGTCCAATGGAGTGGATCAGGTGTGTTCGCTGCGAAAATTTCCGACGCAACTTCCTTGAGCGAACTTGTGCAGTAATGGCACCAGTTCGGCCAGTTTTGCATTGACTTTCCTGCAGCAATGAAACGGTCCGAAATGCCCCAAAACATGAGTTTTGGGGCCAATGGAGTGGATCGGATGCGTTCGTTGCAAAAAATTTCGATGCAACTTCGTTTAGCGAACTTGTGTGATAATGACACCTGTTCGGCCAGTTTTGCTTCAAATTTCGTGTAGTAACGAAATGGAGTGGATCTGGTGCGTTCGTTGTGAAAAATTCGCACGGGACTTCAATTAGTGATCTTGTGCGTTAATGGCACTAGTTCGGCCAGTTTTGCATCGACTTTCGTGCAGTAACGAAACGGTCCGAAACGCCCAAAACATGAGTCTTGGGTCCAATGGAGTGGATCAGGTCCGTTCGTTGCGAAAATTTCTGGCGCAACTTCGTTGAGCGAACTTGTGCAGTAATTGCACCAGTTCGACAAGTTTTGTATCGAATTTCGTGCAGTATTGAAACGGTCTGAAACACCCCAAAACATGAGTTTCGGGTATAATGGAGCGGATCGGGTGCGTTCATTGCGAAAAATTCTGACGGAACTTCGTTTAGCAAACTTGTGCGTTATTGGCAGCAGTTCGACCAGTTTTGCATCGACTTTCATGGAGTAACGAAACTATCCGAAACGCCCCAAAACATGATTTATGGGTCCAATGGAGCGGATCGGGTGCGTTCGTTGCGAAAAATTCTGACGGAACTTCATTTAGCAAACTTGTGCGTTATTGGATCTAGTTCGACCAGTTTTTCATAAACTTTCATGCAGTAACGAAACGGTCCAAAACGCCCCAAAACAAGAGTTTTGTGTCCAAAGGAGTGGATCGGGTGCTTTCGTTGCAAAAAATTCTGATGCAATTTCGTTTAGGAAACTTGTGCTTTAATGGCTCCAGTTCGGCCAGTTTTGCATCCACTTTCATTGAGTAACAAAACGGTCCGAAACGCTCCAAAACATCAGTTTTGGGTCCAATGGAGTGGATCGGGTGCGTTCGTTGCGAACAGTTCTTATGCAACTTAGCATAGCGAACATGTGCATTGATGGCACCAGTTCGGCCAGTTTTGCATCAACTTTCGTGTAGTAACGAAATGTTCCAAATCGCCCCAAAACATGAGTTTTGGGTCCAATGGACTCGATCGGATGCGTTCGTTGCGAAAAATTCTGACGCAACTTCGTTTAGCGAACTTGTGCGTTAATGACACCAGTTCGGCCAGTTTTGCATCGACTTTCGCGCAGTATCGAAAGGGTCTGAAACACCCCAAAATATGAGTTTCGGGTCCAATGGAGCCGATCGGGTGCGTTCGTTGCGAAAAATTCCTACACAACTTCGTTTAGCATACTTGTGCGTTAATGGCAGCAGTTCGGCCAGTTCTTCATCGAATTTCATGCAGTAATGAAACGGTCCGAAACGCCCCAAAACAAGAGTTTTGTGTCCAATGGAGTGGATCAGGTGCGTTCGTTGCAAAAAATTCCGAGGCAACTTCGTTTAGTGAACTTTTGCGTTAATGGCACTAGCTCGGCCAATTTTGCATCGAATTTCATGCAGTAACGAAACGGCCCGAAACGCCCCAAAACATGAGTTTTGGGTCCAATGGAGTGGATCGGGTGCGTTTGTTGCGAATATTTCGGACATAACTTCGTTGAGCGAACTTGTGCAGTAATTGCACCAGTTCGGCCAGTTTTGTATCGACTTTCGTGCAGTATCAAAAAGGTCTGAAACACCCCAAAACATGAGTTTCGGCTATAATGGAGCGGATCGGGTGCGTTCGTTGCGAAAAATTCTGACGGAACTTCGTTTAGCAAACTTGTGCGTTATTGGCAGCAGTTCGACCAGTTTTGCATCGACTTTCATGGAGTAACGAAACTATCCGAAACGCCCCAAAACATGATTTTTGGGTCCAATGGACCGGATCGGGTGCGTTCGTTGCGAAAAATTCTAACGGAACTTCATTTAGCAAACTTGTGCGTTATTGGATCTAGTTCGACCAGTTTTTCATCAACTTTCATGCAGTAACGAAACGGTCCGAAACGCTCCAAAACAAGAGTTTTGTGTCCAAAGGAGTGGATCGGGTGCTTTCGTTGCGAAAAATTCTGATGCAATTTCGTTTAGGAAACTTGTGCTTTAATGGCTCCAGTTCGGCCAGTTTTGCATCCACTTTCGTGCAGTAACAAAACGGTCTGAAACGCTCCAAAACATCAGTTTTGGGTCCAATGGAGTGGATCGGGTGCGTTCGTAGCGAAAAATTCTGATGCAACTTAGTATAGCGAACTTGTGCAGTGATGGAACCAGTTTGGCCAGTTTTGCATCAACTTTCGTGTAGTAACGAAATGTTCCAAATCGCCCAAAACATGAGTTTTGGGTCCAATGGACTCGATTGGATGCGTTTGTTGCGAAAAAATCCGACGTAACTTCGTTTAGCAAACTTATGGGTTAATGGCACCAGTTCGGCCAGTTTTGCATCGACCTTCATGCAGTAACGAAACGGTACGAAACGCTCCGAAACATAAGTTTCGGGTCCAATGGAACGGATCGGGTGCGTTCGTTGCGAAAAATTCCTACACAACTTCGTTTAGCATACTTGTGCGTTAATGGCAGCAGTTCGTCCAGTTCTTCATCGAATTTTATGCAGTAATGAAACGGTCCGAAACGCCCCAAGAAAAGAGTTTTGTGTCCAATGGAGTGGATCAGGTGCGTTCGTTGCAAAAAATTCCGAGGCAACTTCGTTTAGTGAACTTTTGCGTTAATGGCACTAGCTCGGCCAATTTTGCATCGACTTTCGTGCAGTAACGAAACGGTCCGAAACGCCCCAAAACATGAGTTTTGGGTCCAATGGAGTGGATCAGGTGTGTTTGCTGCGAAAATTTCCGACGCAACTTCCTTGAGCGAACTTGTGCAGTAATGGCACCAGTTCGGCCTGTTTTGCATCGACCTTCGTGCAATAACGAAACGGTACGAAGCGCCCGAAAACAAAAGTTTTGGGCCCAATGGAGTAGATCGGGTGCTTTCGTTGTGAAAAATTCCGACGTAACTTCGTTTAGTGAACTTGTGCGTTAATGGCACTAGTTCGGCCAGTTTTGCATCGACTTTCGTGCAGTAACTAAATGGTCCGAAACGCCCCAAAAACATGAGTGTTGGGTCCAATGGAGTGGATCGGGAGTGTTCTTTGCGAAAAATTCTGATGCAACTTAGTATAGTGAACTTGTGCGTTGATGGCACCAGTTCGGCCAGTTTTGCATCAATTTTCGTGTAGTAACGAAATATTCCAAAACGCCCCAAAACATGAGTTTTGGGTCCAATGGAGTGGATCGGGTGCGTTCGTTGCGAAAAATTCCGACCCAACTTAGTATAGCGAACTTGTGCATTAATGGCACCTGTTCGGCCAGTTTTGCGTCGACTTTCGTGCAGTAACGAAACGGTCCGAAACGCCCAAAAACATGAGTTTCGGGTCCACATGAGTTGATCGGGTGCGCTCGGTCCGAAACGCCCCAAAAACATGAGTTTTGGGTCCAATGGACTGGATCGGGTGTGTTCGCTGCTAAACTTTCCGACGCAACTTCCTTGAGCGAACTTGTGCACTAATGGCACCAGTTCGGCCAGTTTTGCATTGACTTTCATGAAGTAACGAAACGGTCCGAAACGCCCCAAAACATGAGTTTTTGGGCCAATGGAGTGGATCGGATGTGTTCGTTGCGAAAAATTCCGACGCAACTTTGTTTAGCGAACTTGTGTGATAATGACTCCTGTTCGGCTAGTTTTGCATCGACAGTCGTGTAGTAATGAAATGGTCGGAAATGCCCCAAAACATGAGTTTTGGGTCGAATGGATTGGATCGGGTGCGTTCGTTGTGAAAAATTCCCACGCGACTTCAATTAGTGATCTTGTGCGTTAATGGCACTAGTTCGGCCAACTTTGCATCGACTTTCCTGCAGTAACGAAACTATCCGAAATGCCCCAAAACATGATTTATGGATCCAATGGAGCGGACCGGGTGCATTCGTTGCGAAAAATTCTGACGGAACTTCATTTAGCAAACTTGTGCGTTATTGGATCTAGTTCGACAAGTTTTTCATCAACTTTCATGCAGTAACGAAACGGTCCGAAACGCCCCAAAACATGAGTTTTGGGTCCAATGGAGTGGATCAGGTGTGTTCGCTGCGAAAATTTCCGACGCAACTTCCTTGAGCGAACTTGTGCAGTAATGGCACCAGTTCGGCCAGTTTTGCATTGACTTTCCTGCAGCAATGAAACGGTCCGAAATGCCCCAAAACATGAGTTTTGGGGCCAATGGAGTGGATCGGATGCGTTCGTTGCAAAAAATTTCGATGCAACTTCGTTTAGCGAACTTGTGTGATAATGACACCTGTTCGGCCAGTTTTGCTTCAAATTTCGTGTAGTAACGAAATGGAGTGGATCTGGTGCGTTCGTTGTGAAAAATTCGCACGGGACTTCAATTAGTGATCTTGTGCGTTAATGGCACTAGTTCGGCCAGTTTTGCATCGACTTTCGTGCAGTAACGAAACGGTCCGAAACGCCCAAAACATGAGTCTTGGGTCCAATGGAGTGGATCAGGTCCGTTCGTTGCGAAAATTTCTGGCGCAACTTCGTTGAGCGAACTTGTGCAGTAATTGCACCAGTTCGACAAGTTTTGTATCGACTTTCGTGCAGTATTGAAACGGTCTGAAACACCCCAAAACATGAGTTTCGGGTATAATGGAGCGGATCGGGTGCGTTCATTGCGAAAAATTCTGACGGAACTTCGTTTAGCAAACTTGTGCGTTATTGGCAGCAGTTCGACCAGTTTTGCATCGACTTTCATGGAGTAACGAAACTATCCGAAACGCCCCAAAACATGATTTATGGGTCCAATGGAGCGGATCGGGTGCGTTCGTTGCGAAAAATTCTGACGGAACTTCATTTAGCAAACTTGTGCGTTATTGGATCTAGTTCGACCAGTTTTTCATCAACTTTCATGCAGTAACGAAACGGTCCAAAACGCCCCAAAACAAGAGTTTTGTGTCCAAAGGAGTGGATCGGGTGCTTTCGTTGCAAAAAATTCTGATGCAATTTCGTTTAGGAAACTTGTGCTTTAATGGCTCCAGTTCGGCCAGTTTTGCATCCACTTTCATTGAGTAACAAAACGGTCCGAAACGCTCCAAAACATCAGTTTTGGGTCCAATGGAGTGGATCGGGTGCGTTCGTTGCGAACAGTTCTTATGCAACTTAGCATAGCGAACATGTGCATTGATGGCACCAGTTCGGCCAGTTTTGCATCAACTTTCGTGTAGTAACGAAATGTTCCAAATCGCCCCAAAACATGAGTTTTGGGTCCAATGGACTCGATCGGATGCGTTCGTTGCGAAAAATTCTGACGCAACTTCGTTTAGCGAACTTGTGCGTTAATGACACCAGTTCGGCCAGTTTTGCATCGACTTTCGCGCAGTATCGAAAGGGTCTGAAACACCCCAAAATATGAGTTTCGGGTCCAATGGAGCCGATCGGGTGCGTTCGTTGCGAAAAATTCCTACACAACTTCGTTTAGCATACTTGTGCGTTAATGGCAGCAGTTCGGCCAGTTCTTCATCGAATTTCATGCAGTAATGAAACGGTCCGAAACGCCCCAAAACAAGAGTTTTGTGTCCAATGGAGTGGATCAGGTGCGTTCGTTGCAAAAAATTCCGAGGCAACTTCGTTTAGTGAACTTTTGCGTTAATGGCACTAGCTCGGCCAATTTTGCATCGAATTTCATGCAGTAACGAAACGGCCCGAAACGCCCCAAAACATGAGTTTTGGGTCAAATGGAGTGGATCGGGTGCGTTTGTTGCGAATATTTCGGACATAACTTCGTTGAGCGAACTTGTGCAGTAATTGCACCAGTTCGGCCAGTTTTGTATCGACTTTCGTGCAGTATCGAAAAGGTCTGAAACACTCCAAAACATGAGTTTCGGCTATAATGGAGCGGATCGGGTGCGTTCGTTGCGAAAAATTCTGACGGAACTTCGTTTAGCAAACTTGTGCGTTATTGGCAGCAGTTCGACCAGTTTTGCATCGACTTTCATGGAGTAACGAAACTATCCGAAACGCCCCAAAACATGATTTTTGGGTCCAATGGACCGGATCGGGTGCGTTCGTTGCGAAAAATTCTAACGGAACTTCATTTAGCAAACTTGTGCGTTATTGGATCTAGTTCGACCAGTTTTTCATCAACTTTCATGCAGTAACGAAACGGTGCAAAACGCCCCAAAACAAGAGTTTTGTGTCCAAAGGAGTGGATCGGGTGCTTTCGTTGCGAAAAATTCTGATGCAATTTCGTTTAAGAAACTTGTGCTTTAATGGCTCCAGTTCGGCCAGTTTTGCATCCACTTTCATTGAGTAACAAAACGGTCCGAAACGCTCCAAAACATCAGTTTTGGGTCCAATGGAGTGGATCGGGTGCGTTCGTTGCGAACAGTTCTTATGCAACTTAGCATAGCGAACATGTGCATTGATGGCACCAGTTCGGCCAGTTTTGCATCAACTTTCGTGTAGTAACGAAATGTTCCAAATCGCCCCAAAACATGAGTTTTGGGTCCAATGGACTCGATCGGATGCGTTCGTTGCGAAAAATTCTGACGCAACTTCGTTTAGCGAACTTGTGCGTTAATGACACCAGTTCGGCCAGTTTTGCATCGACTTTCGCGCAATATCGAAAGGGTCTGAAACACCCCAAAATATGAGTTTCGGGTCCAATGGAGCCGATCGGGTGCGTTCGTTGCGAAAAATTCCTACACAACTTCGTTTAGCATACTTGTGCGTTAATGGCAGCAGTTCGGCCAGTTCTTCATCGAATTTCATGCAGTAATGAAAAGGTCCGAAACGCCCCAAAACAAGAGTTTTGTGTCCAATGGAGTGGATCAGGTGCGTTCGTTGCAAAAAATTCCGAGGCAACTTCGTTTAGTGAACTTTTGCATTAATGGCACTAGCTCGGCCAATTTTGCATCGAATTTTAATGCAGTAACAAAACGGCCCGAAACGCCCCAAAACATGAGTTTTGGGTCCAATGGAGTGGATCGGGTGCGTTCGTTGCGAATATTTCGGACATAACTTCGTTGAGCGAACTTGTGCAGTAATTGCACCAGTTCGGCCAGTTTTGTATCGACTTTCGTGCAGTATCGAAAAGGTCTGAAACACCCCAAAACATGAGTTTCGGCTATAATGGAGCGGATCGGGTGCGTTCGTTGCGAAAAATTCTGACGGAACTTCGTTTAGCAAACTTGTGCGTTATTGGCAGCAGTTCGACCAGTTTTGCATCGACTTTCATGGAGTAACGAAACTATCCGAAACGCCCCAAAACATGATTTTTGGGTCCAATGGACCGGATCGGGTGCGTTCGTTGCGAAAAATTCTAACGGAACTTCATTTAGCAAACTTGTGCGTTATTGGATCTAGTTCGACCAGTTTTTCATCAACTTTCATGCAATAACGAAACGGTCCGAAACGCCCCAAAACAAGAGTTTTGTGTCCAAAGGAGTGGATCGGGTGCTTTCGTTGCGAAAAATTCTGATGCAATTTCGTTTAGGAAACTTGTGCTTTAATGGCTCCAGTTCGGCCAGTTTTGCATCCACTTTCGTGCAGTAACAAAACGGTCTGAAACGCTCCAAAACATCAGTTTTGGGTCCAATGGAGTGGATCGGGTGCGTTCGTTGCGAAAAATTCTGATGCAACTTAGTATAGCGAACTTGTGCAGTGATGGAACCAGTTTGGCCAGTTTTGCATCAACTTTCGTGTAGTAACGAAATGTTCCAAATCGCCCCAAAACATGAGTTTTGGGTCCAATGTGATGTGGACATCACCAGAATGGATACACCCACATGTAATAAACACACATGGAAGGTATGGAGGACCAAAGAAGTTGATTGGGGACCAAGCCTAAGTCTTCCCAATGTTCTCCATCAGGCCACCACGTCACTTTTGGTGCAAGGAAAGAAAGAGTCCATGTCCAACACGTTTTGGAGGCTGGATTCGGACTGCAGAACAACACCAACTTGTGACGGACACCACGGTCGCATACGGACTCGGATAGGGACGTTCAAGTACTTTGTGGAAAGCTTATGAAGTCTAGTTTCATATGGATCCGGACTCAAGTCCATATCTCTCGTGATTCGTCCGCAATGACCAAAATACTACCGACTGGTTTTCTGTCTAAAGGTGCTGCGACATCTTAATTTGGCCCGATGGGCTTTGTATCAAGTCGGGTCCATTAGGGACGCGTCCTAGGGTTGGAGTGCGACTCAAACACCCTCTTGGTCGTCCTCCTAGGTATTAATAAGGGTTAGAGCCGCCATGAACAGATTGGGGGTTTTTGTTTTGTTGAAAGTTTAGCCATTGCTACTTCCTTGTAGACGCGTGTGTCGACTAGACCATCCGTTCTACTCGATTCGGAACCCCACCTTGTTGATTCCAGATTGGTTATTATCTCCATATTTGCAATTGAGTTGCTTGTTCTACTTGTTCTTGCTGGTTCTTCGATTGCTTGCAGGACAGGTGCCCTAGTGGCCGGGTGTCGCGCTCCACAAGATCGCGGCAGCCATTGGAGGTGGTGTATCGGTTGCTAAGGCGCAGCGTCCTTGGAAGGCTGTAGTCGGGCCGTGAACGTCGCCTCCATCTCAAATCGAGTTATCCCCCGCCTCTCATCGAAAGATCGGGACAAAACCCTAGCGGGTTCACATCAGTTGGTAATCAGAGAAAGGTTTATCGGTGAGAGACTTATCTTTGCTATTTTTTTTTCCTATAGTCCAGAAAAACCAAAAAAAAAGGTAGATTAGTTTGCCGGCAATCCTATAAACCCTTTGAGCCTTTGCTGGTACTACTTAGTTAGGGCTTGTTGAGTTTTCGGTTGCATTGGTTGCGTCGTGTTGCTGGTCTTAGTTTAGTCCTTTAGAGTTTCGAGTTCTTGTCACCTCTTTTTGTCTCGGAGTTTCAATTCATCAGTGGAAGAAAACTTTCATTGTTTCTGTGTCCTGTCTCCGATTTGCGAGTTTTAGTATAATCTGGAAAGCGTAACTCGTGATCTTTCCAACGGATCTGACCTGGGTCACAAACTCCATCTAAGTGCTCCAGAATCGACTTGGAGATTTGTGCGTCTGGCTGCGTGAAACAAGTTTCGTCAATCTGAGTTGGTAGCAGCTATATGCAGTAATCCTGTTGCGTTGTTTGTCAAACAAAGGATTTTAGTCCTCTACAAAAAAAAAGAAGAAGAAAAAAAGAAAACAAAGTGAAAAAAACAGAAAAGAAAAGAAAAGAAACGAAAAAGAAGAAAGGGGCTGATCCATCTTTTGTGTTCCTGCTGTTTCGGTTGGTGCTTTGTGACTTCATTTGTGTCCAGGCTCGCGCCTCTAGTACGGTCTATGCTAGGACCAGCACAGTACCACCGTTGAACAATTATTCAGCTTGCTTTTCTGACTAACGTGGTGCTAGTATTTTCCCTTGATCAGCCCACCTACAGCTCCACATACTCGACTATAGCTTAGACAGTTTTCTGTTGCTAAGGCACCGATACACTTCTTTCAAGGTGCTTGACTTGTTGGTTGCCGACTCATCCTGTTTTGCTTGGTAAGAACTGGTAAGAGCTCGTATTAAACAAGTTGAGTTTGAGAGAATTACAACCGACACATTCTAGTAGTTGACAGGAGGATACATATTATTTTTGTGTTCTTGTTTTCTACTGATCATGGCAGGTGATACAGTGATTTTTGAGTGGAGCAAACAACAACAAAATATTCTGGACATTATTCAATGCTTGCCTTTATATCCTGGTGAGTTTGATCCTAAAGCTTACATTGATTGGGAGCTAAAAGTAGATAATGAATTTGATGAGCATGACCTGTCGGAGAAACAAATGATTTATATTGCCTCTAATATTTTAACAGAAAATGCTTTGCTAGAATGGAAATATATTTGTAGGCATAACATTATTCCGCAAACTTGGAAAGAATTCAAAATACATTTTAGAGATGCCTATATTCCTGCATATTATGTTGATCATTTGCTTACCAAACTAGAGAAATTAAAACAGGGTAGTAGGACTGTGAAACAATACTACCATGATTTTAAAATTTGTATCATGTTTGGTGGATTGGATGAATGCATGGAAGATGTTATGAATAGGTTCATGAGAGGGATCAATTCTGAAATTCGAAACTTGTTAATTGGCAAGTCCTATTGCTATATCGGTCAATTGTTTTGTCTTGCTCTCCATGCTGAAAAAGAAATTCTTTCATTTGTGAATACTTGCAAGAATGATGTGACTCGTAGTGTCCAAACTTTGTCCACTCTACATGCTAACAAAGAGCAACGAATAGTGGAACCTGCTGCTGATTCAACTTTTTCACAAGATGAATTACTTGTTGTTTCTTATGATAAAGAGGACTTGTGTGCTAATACTTCTTTTACTCATATACCAGAATTAATGAATAAGTGTGATATTTTTGGTTTGGAACCATACGAATGTGCTGTAGATAATCCTTCTCATCCTATTACTTGTGTACAAGATGAACTGAAATTGTTGTCTTCTTTAAATACTTTGGGTTATATTGAATTTAATATTCTGTGTAATCTAAATTGTCTAAAAGAGAAGGTTCAATTAGATTCTAATTTGCCAAGTTTAAATCATTGTTCGCTTCATGCAATTGGAAAAAATGACATCAAAGGAGAATATTTGGTGCATAAAGTGTATATCTGTTCTAATCTGAAATATCCTTTTGGGCTATAATACCATGAGCAAATAGGGGGCTGCATTAACACTAATAATATCTTGCAAAGTTTTTCTAGTTTTTCTCTTATGCAACAGGATCAGCCTGAAGAACGGGAGCATTATTTGTTGTGCCCATGCAGCATAGTCGTCGCTCCATGTTCCAACAACAAAGCAAGCACCTTTGAATGCCGTTGGAGCAAGTCGAGGACGACTTGCAGCCAAGAAGGGGAGAATGATGTGGACATCACCAGAATGGATACACCCACATGTAATAAACACACATGGAAGGTATGGAGGACCAAAGAAGTTGATTGGGGACCAAGCCTAAGTCTTCCCAATGTTCTCCATCAGGCCACCACGTCACTTTTGGTGCAAGGAAAGAAAGAGTCCATGTCCAACACGTTTTGGAGGCTGGATTCGGACTGCAGAACAACACCAACTTGTGACGGACACCACGGTTGCATACGGACTCGGATAGGGACGTTCAAGTACTTTGTGGAAAGCTTATGAAGTCTAGTTTCATATGGATCCGGACTCAAGTCCATATCTCTCGTGATTCGTCCGCAATGACCAAAATACTACCGACTGGTTTTCTGTCTAAAGGTGCTGCGACATCTTAATTTGGCCCGATGGGCTTTGTATCAAGTCGGGTCCATTAGGGACGCGTCCTAGGGTTGGAGTGCGACTCAAACACCCTCTTGGTCGTCCTCCTAGGTATTAATAAGGGTTAGAGCCGCCATGAACAGATTGGGGGTTTTTGTTTTGTTGAAAGTTTAGCCATTGCTACTTCCTTGTAGACGCGTGTGTCGACTAGACCATCCGTTCTACTCGATTCGGAACCCCACCTTGTTGATTCCAGATTGGTTATTATCTCCATATTTGCAATTGAGTTGCTTGTTCTACTTGTTCTTGCTGGTTCTTCGATTGCTTGCAGGACAGGTGCCCTAGTGGCCGGGTGTCGCGCTCCACAAGATCGCGGCAGCCATTGGAGGTGGTGTATCGGTTGCTAAGGCGCAGCGTCCTTGGAAGGCTGTAGTCGGGCCGTGAACGTCGCCTCCACCTCAAATCGAGTTATCCCCCGCCTCTCATCGAAAGATCGGGACAAAACCCTAGCGGGTTCACATCACAATGTACTCGATCGGATGCGTTCGTTGCGAAAAATTCTGACGCAACTTCGTTTAGCGAACTTGTGCGTTAATGACACCAGTTCGGCCAGTTTTGCATCGACTTTCGCGCAGTATCGAAAGGGTCTGAAACACCCCGAAATATGAGTTTCGGGTCCAATGGAACGGATCGGGTGCGTTCGTTGCGAAAAATTCCTACACAACTTCGTTTAGCATACTTGTGCGTTAATGGCAGCAGTTCGGCCAGTTCTTCATCGAATTTTATGCAGTAATGAAACGGTCCGAAACGCCCCAAAACAAGAGTTTTGTGTCCAATGGAGTGGATCAGGTGCGTTCGTTGCAAAAAATTCCGAGGCAACTTCGTTTAGTGAACTTTTGCGTTAATGGCACTAGCTCGGCCAATTTTGCATCGACTTTCGTGCAGTAACGAAACGGTCCGAAACGCCCCAAAACATGAGTTTTGGGTCCAATGGAGTGGATCAGGTGTGTTTGCTGCGAAAATTTCCGACGCAACTTCCTTGAGCGAACTTGTGCAGTAATGGCACCAGTTCGGCCAGTTTTGCATCAACCTTCGTGCAATAACGAAACGGTATGAAGCGCCCGAAAACAAAAGTTTTGGGCCCAATGGAGTAGATCGGGTGCTTTCGTTGTGAAAAATTCCGACGTAACTTCGTTTAGTGAACTTGTGCGTTAATGGCACTAGTTCGGCCAGTTTTGCATCGACTTTCGTGCAGTAACTAAATGGTCCGAAACGCCCCAAAAACATGAGTGTTGGGTCCAATGGACCGGATCGGGTGCGTTCGTTGCGAAAAATTCTAACGGAACTTCATTTAGCAAACTTGTGCGTTATTGGATCTAGTTCGACCAGTTTTTCATCAACTTTCATGCAGTAACGAAACGGTCCGAAACGCCCCAAAACAAGAGTTTTGTGTCCAAAGGAGTGGATCGGGTGCTTTCGTTGCGAAAAATTCTGATGCAATTTCGTTTAGGAAACTTGTGCTTTAATGGCTCCAGTTCGGCTAGTTTTGCATCCACTTTCGTGCAGTAACAAAACGGTCTGAAACGCTCCAAAACATCAGTTTTGGGTCCAATGGAGTGGATCGGGTGCGTTCGTTGCGAAAAATTCTGATGCAACTTAGTATAGCGAACTTGTGCAGTGATGGAACCAGTTTGGCCAGTTTTGCATCAACTTTCGTGTAGTAACGAAATGTTCCAAATCGCCCAAAACATGAGTTTTGGGTCCAATGGACTCGATTGGATGCGTTTGTTGCGAAAAAATCCGACGTAACTTCGTTTAGCAAACTTATGTGTTAATGGCACCAGTTCGGCCAGTTTTGCATCGACCTTCATGCAGTAACGAAACGGTACGAAACGCTCCGAAACATAAGTTTCGGGTCCAATGGAACGGATCGGGTGCGTTCGTTGCGAAAAATTCCTACACAACTTCGTTTAGCATACTTGTGCGTTAATGGCAGCAGTTCGTCCAGTTCTTCATCGAATTTTATGCAGTAATGAAACGGTCCGAAACGCCCCAAGAAAAGAGTTTTGTGTCCAATGGAGTGGATCAGGTGCGTTCGTTGCAAAAAATTCCGAGGCAACTTCGTTTAGTGAACTTTTGCGTTAATGGCACTAGCTCGGCCAATTTTGCATCGACTTTCGTGCAGTAACGAAACGGTCCGAAACGCCCCAAAACATGAGTTTTGGGTCCAATGGAGTGGATCAGGTGTGTTTGCTGCGAAAATTTCCGACGCAACTTCCTTGAGCGAACTTGTGCAGTAATGGCACCAGTTCGGCCTGTTTTGCATCGACCTTCGTGCAATAACGAAACGGTACGAAGCGCCCGAAAACAAAAGTTTTGGGCCCAATGGAGTAGATCGGGTGCTTTCGTTGTGAAAAATTCCGACGTAACTTCGTTTAGTGAACTTGTGCGTTAATGGCACTAGTTCGGCCAGTTTTGCATCGACTTTCGTGCAGTAACTAAATGGTCCGAAACGCCCCAAAAACATGAGTGTTGGGTCCAATGGAGTGGATCGGGAGTGTTCATTGCGAAAAATTCTGATGCAACTTAGTATAGTGAACTTGTGCGTTGATGGCACCAGTTCGGCCAGTTTTGCATCAATTTTCGTGTAGTAACGAAATATTCCAAAACGCCCCAAAACATGAGTTTTGGGTCCAATGGAGTGGATCGGGTGCGTTCGTTGCGAAAAATTCCGACCCAACTTAGTATAGCGAACTTGTGCATTAATGGCACCTGTTCGGCCAGTTTTGCGTCGACTTTCGTGCAGTAACGAAACGGTCCGAAACGCCCAAAAACATGAGTTTCGGGTCCACATGAGTTGATCGGGTGCGCTCGGTCCGAAACGCCCCAAAAACATGAGTTTTGGGTCCAATGGACTGGATCGGGTGTGTTCGCTGCTAAACTTTCCGACGCAACTTCCTTGAGCGAACTTGTGCACTAATGGCACCAGTTCGGCCAGTTTTGCATTGACTTTCATGAAGTAACGAAACGGTCCGAAACGCCCCAAAACATGAGTTTTTGGGCCAATGGAGTGGATCGGATGCATTCGTTGCGAAAAATTCCGACGCAACTTTGTTTAGCGAACTTGTGTGATAATGACTCCTGTTCGGCTAGTTTTGCATCGACAGTCGTGTAGTAATGAAATGGTCGGAAATGCCCCAAAACATGAGTTTTGGGTCGAATGGATTGGATCGGGTGCGTTCGTTGTGAAAAATTCCCACGCGACTTCAATTAGTGATCTTGTGCGTTAATGGCACTAGTTCGGCCAACTTTGCATCGACTTTCCTGCAGTAACGAAACTATCCGAAATGCCCCAAAACATGATTTATGGATCCAATGGAGCGGACCGGGTGCATTCGTTGCGAAAAATTCTGACGGAACTTCATTTAGCAAACTTGTGCGTTATTGGATCTAGTTCGACAAGTTTTTCATCAACTTTCATGCAGTAACGAAACGGTCCGAAACGCCCCAAAACATGAGTTTTGGGTCCAATGGAGTGGATCAGGTGTGTTCGCTGCGAAAATTTCCGACGCAACTTCCTTGAGCGAACTTGTGCAGTAATGGCACCAGTTCGGCCAGTTTTGCATTGACTTTCCTGCAGCAATGAAACGGTCCGAAATGCCCCAAAACATGAGTTTTGGGGCCAATGGAGTGGATCGGATGCGTTCGTTGCAAAAAATTTCGATGCAACTTCGTTTAGCGAACTTGTGTGATAATGACACCTGTTCGGCCAGTTTTGCTTCAAATTTCGTGTAGTAACGAAATGGAGTGGATCTGGTGCGTTCGTTGTGAAAAATTCGCACGGGACTTCAATTAGTGATCTTGTGCGTTAATGGCACTAGTTCGGCCAGTTTTGCATCGACTTTCGTGCAGTAACGAAACGGTCCGAAACGCCCAAAACATGAGTCTTGGGTCCAATGGAGTGGATCAGGTCCGTTCGTTGCGAAAATTTCTGGCGCAACTTCGTTGAGCGAACTTGTGCAGTAATTGCACCAGTTCGACAAGTTTTGTATCGACTTTCGTGCAGTATTGAAACGGTCTGAAACACCCCAAAACATGAGTTTCGGGTATAATGGAGCGGATCGGGTGCGTTCATTGCGAAAAATTCTGACGGAACTTCGTTTAGCAAACTTGTGCGTTATTGGCAGCAGTTCGACCAGTTTTGCATCGACTTTCATGGAGTAACGAAACTATCCGAAACGCCCCAAAACATGATTTATGGGTCCAATGGAGCGGATCGGGTGCGTTCGTTGCGAAAAATTCTGACGGAACTTCATTTAGCAAACTTGTGCGTTATTGGATCTAGTTCGACCAGTTTTTCATCAACTTTCATGCAGTAACGAAACGGTCCAAAACGCCCCAAAACAAGAGTTTTGTGTCCAAAGGAGTGGATCGGGTGCTTTCGTTGCAAAAAATTCTGATGCAATTTCGTTTAGGAAACTTGTGCTTTAATGGCTCCAGTTCGGCCAGTTTTGCATCCACTTTCATTGAGTAACAAAACGGTCCGAAACGCTCCAAAACATCAGTTTTGGGTCCAATGGAGTGGATCGGGTGCGTTCGTTGCGAACAGTTCTTATGCAACTTAGCATAGCGAACATGTGCATTGATGGCACCAGTTCGGCCAGTTTTGCATCAACTTTCGTGTAGTAACGAAATGTTCCAAATCGCCCCAAAACATGAGTTTTGGGTCCAATGGACTCGATCGGATGCGTTCGTTGCGAAAAATTCTGACGCAACTTCGTTTAGCGAACTTGTGCGTTAATGACACCAGTTCGGCCAGTTTTGCATCGACTTTCGCGCAGTATCGAAAGGGTCTGAAACACCCCAAAATATGAGTTTCGGGTCCAATGGAGCCGATCGGGTGCGTTCGTTGCGAAAAATTCCTACACAACTTCGTTTAGCATACTTGTGCGTTAATGGCAGCAGTTCGGCCAGTTCTTCATCGAATTTCATGCAGTAATGAAACGGTCCGAAACGCCCCAAAACAAGAGTTTTGTGTCCAATGGAGTGGATCAGGTGCGTTCGTTGCAAAAAATTCCGAGGCAACTTCGTTTAGTGAACTTTTGCGTTAATGGCACTAGCTCGGCCAATTTTGCATCGAATTTCATGCAGTAACGAAACGGCCCGAAACGCCCCAAAACATGAGTTTTGGGTCCAATGGAGTGGATCGGGTGCGTTTGTTGCGAATATTTCGGACATAACTTCGTTGAGCGAACTTGTGCAGTAATTGCACCAGTTCGGCCAGTTTTGTATCGACTTTCGTGCAGTATCAAAAAGGTCTGAAACACCCCAAAACATGAGTTTCGGCTATAATGGAGCGGATCGGGTGCGTTCGTTGCGAAAAATTCTGACGGAACTTCGTTTAGCAAACTTGTGCGTTATTGGCAGCAGTTCGACCAGTTTTGCATCGACTTTCATGGAGTAACGAAACTATCCGAAACGCCCCAAAACATGATTTTTGGGTCCAATGGACCGGATCGGGTGCGTTCGTTGCGAAAAATTCTAACGGAACTTCATTTAGCAAACTTGTGCGTTATCGGATCTAGTTCGACCAGTTTTTCATCAACTTTCATGCCGTAACGAAACGGTCAAAAACGCCCCAAAACAAGAGTTTTGTGTCCAAAGGAGTGGATCGGGTGCTTTCGTTGCGAAAAATTCTGATGCAATTTCGTTTAGGAAACTTGTGCTTTAATGGCTCCAGTTCGGCCAGTTTTGCATCCACTTTCATTGAGTAACAAAACGGTCCGAAACGCTCCAAAACATCAGTTTTGGGTCCAATGGAGTGGATCGGGTGCGTTCGTTGCGAACAGTTCTTATGCAACTTAGCATAGCGAACATGTGCATTGATGGCACCAGTTCGGCCTGTTTTGCATCAACTTTCGTGTAGTAACGAAATGTTCCAAATCGCCCCAAAACATGAGTTTTGGGTCCAATGGACTCGATCGGATGCGTTCGTTGCGAAAAATTCTGACGCAACTTCGTTTAGCGAACTTGTGCGTTAATGACACCAGTTCGGCCAGTTTTGCATCGACTTTCGCGCAATATCGAAAGGGTCTGAAACACCCCAAAATATGAGTTTCGGGTCCAATGGAGCCGATCGGGTGCGTTCGTTGCGAAAAATTCCTACACAACTTCGTTTAGCATACTTGTGCGTTAATGGCAGCAGTTCGGCCAGTTCTTCATCGAATTTCATGCAGTAATGAAAAGGTCCGAAACGCCCCAAAACAAGAGTTTTGTGTCCAATGGAGTGGTTCAGGTGCGTTCGTTGCAAAAAATTCCGAGGCAACTTCGTTTAGTGAACTTTTGCATTAATGGCACTAGCTCGGCCAATTTTGCATCGAATTTCATGTAGTAACGAAACGGCCCGAAACGCCCCAAAACATGAGTTTTGGGTCCAATGGAGTGGATCAGGTGCGTTCGTTGCGAATATTTCGGACATAACTTCGTTGAGCGAACTTGTGCAGTAATTGCACCAGTTCGGCCAGTTTTGTATCGACTTTCGTGCAGTATCGAAAAGGTCTGAAACACCCCAAAACATGAGTTTCGGCTATAATGGAGCGGATCGGGTGCGTTCGTTGCGAAAAATTCTGACGGAACTTCGTTTAGCAAACTTGTGCGTTATTGGCAGCAGTTCGACCAGTTTTGCATCGACTTTCATGGAGTAACGAAACTATCCGAAACGCCCCAAAACATGATTTTTGGGTCCAATGGACCGGATCGGGTGCGTTCGTTGCGAAAAATTCTAACGGAACTTCATTTAGCAAACTTGTGCGTTATTGGATCTAGTTCGACCAGTTTTTCATCAACTTTCATGCAATAACGAAACGGTCCGAAACGCCCCAAAACAAGAGTTTTGTGTCCAAAGGAGTGGATCGGGTGCTTTCGTTGCGAAAAATTCTGATGCAATTTCGTTTAGGAAACTTGTGCTTTAATGGCTCCAGTTCGGCCAGTTTTGCATCCACTTTCGTGCAGTAACAAAACGGTCTGAAACGCTCCAAAACATCAGTTTTGGGTCCAATGGAGTGGATCGGGTGCGTTCGTTGCGAAAAATTCTGATGCAACTTAGTATAGCGAACTTGTGCAGTGATGGAACCAGTTTGGCCAGTTTTGCATCAACTTTCGTGTAGTAACGAAATGTTCCAAATCGCCCCAAAACATGAGTTTTGGGTCCAATGTGATGTGGACATCACCAGAATGGATACACCCACATGTAATAAACACACATGGAAGGTATGGAGGACCAAAGAAGTTGATTGGGGACCAAGCCTAAGTCTTCCCAATGTTCTCCATCAGGCCACCACGTCACTTTTGGTGCAAGGAAAGAAAGAGTCCATGTCCAACACGTTTTGGAGGCTGGATTCGGACTGCAGAACAACACCAACTTGTGACGGACACCACGGTCGCATACGGACTCGGATAGGGACGTTCAAGTACTTTGTGGAAAGCTTATGAAGTCTAGTTTCATATGGATCCAGACTCAAGTCCATATCTCTCGTGATTCGTCCGCAATGACCAAAATACTACCGACTGGTTTTCTGTCTAAAGGTGCTGCGACATCTTAATTTGGCCCGATGGGCTTTGTATCAAGTCGGGTCCATTAGGGACGCGTCCTAGGGTTGGAGTGCGACTCAAACACCCTCTTGGTCGTCCTCCTAGGTATTAATAAGGGTTAGAGCCGCCATGAACAGATTGGGGGTTTTTGTTTTGTTGAAAGTTTAGCCATTGCTACTTCCTTGTAGACGCGTGTGTCGACTAGACCATCCGTTCTACTCGATTCGGAACCCCACCTTGTTGATTCCAGATTGGTTATTATCTCCATATTTGCAATTGAGTTGCTTGTTCTACTTGTTCTTGCTGGTTCTTCGATTGCTTGCAGGACAGGTGCCCTAGTGGCCGGGTGTCGCGCTCCACAAGATCGCGGCAGCCATTGGAGGTGGTGTATCGGTTGCTAAGGCGCAGCGTCCTTGGAAGGCTGTAGTCGGGCCGTGAACGTCGCCTCCATCTCAAATCGAGTTATCCCCCGCCTCTCATCGAAAGATCGGGACAAAACCCTAGCGGGTTCACATCAGTTGGTAATCAGAGCAAGGTTTATCGGTGAGAGACTTATCTTTGCTATTTTTTTTTCCTATAGTCCAGAAAAACCAAAAAAAAAGGTAGATTAGTTTGCCGGCAATCCTATAAACCCTTTGAGCCTTTGCTGGTACTACTTAGTTAGGGCTTGTTGAGTTTTCGGTTGCATTGGTTGCGTCGTGTTGCTGGTCTTAGTTTAGTCCTTTAGAGTTTCGAGTTCTTGTCACCTCTTTTTGTCTCGGAGTTTCAATTCATCAGTGGAAGAAAACTTTCATTGTTTCTGTGTCCGGTCTCCGATTTGCGAGTTTTAGTACAATCTGGAAAGCGTAACTCGTGATCTTTCCAACGGATCTGACCTGGGTCACAAACTCCATCTAAGTGCTCCAGAATCGACTTGGAGATTTGTGCGTAATGTGAACCCGCTAGGGTTTGTTCCCGATCTTTCGATGAGAGGCGGGGGATAACTCGATTTGAGATGGAGGCGACGTTCACGGCCCGACTACAGCCTTCCAAGGACGCTGCGCCTTAGCAACCGATACACCACCTCCAATGGCTGCCGCGATCTTGTGGAGCGCGACACCCGGCCACTAGGGCACCGGTCCTGCAAGCAATCGAAGAACCAGCAAGAACAAGTAGAACAAGCAACTCAATTGCAAATATGGAGATAATAACCAATCTGGAATCAACAAGGTGGGGTTCCGAATCGAGTAGAACGGATGGTCTAGTCGACACACGCGTCTACAAGGAAGTAGCAATGGCTAAACTTTCAACAAAACAAAAACCCCCAATCTGTTCATGGCGGCTCTAACCCTTATTAATACCTAGGAGGACGACCAAGAGGGTGTTTGAGTCGCACTCCAACCCTATGACGCGTCCCTAATGGACCCGACTTGATACAAAGCCCATCGGGCCAAATTAAGATGTCGCAGCACCTTGAGACAGAAAACCAGTCGGTAGTCTTTTGGTCATTGCGGACGAATCAGGAGAGATATGGACTTGAGTCCGGATCCATATGAAACTAGACTTCATAAGCTTTCCACGAAGTACTTGAACGTCCCTATCCGAGTCCGTATGCGACCGTGGTGTCCGTCACAAGTTGGTGCTGTTCTGCAGTCCGAATCCAGCCTCCAAAACGTGTTGGACATGGACTCTTTCTTTCCTTGCACCAAAAGTGACGTGGTGGCCTGATAGAGAACATTGGGAAGACTTAGGCTTGGTCCCCAATCAACTTCTTTGGTTCTCCATACCTTCCATGTGTGTTTATTACATGTGGGTGTATCCATTCTGGTGATGTCCACATCATTCTCCCCTTCTTGGCTGCAAGTCGTCCTCGACTTGCTCCAACGGCATTCAAAGGTGCTTGCTTTGTAGTTGGAACATGGAGCGACGACTATGCTGCATGGGCACAACAAACAATGCTCCCGTTCTTCAGGCTGATCCTGTTGCATAAGAGAAAAACTAGAAAAACTTTGCAAGATATTATTAGTGTTAATGCAGCCCCCTATTTGCTCATGGTATTGTAGCCCAAAAGGATATTTCAGATTAGAACAGATATACACTTTATGCACCAAATATTCTCCTTTGATGTCATTTTTTTCAATTGCATGAAGCGAACAATGATTTAAACTTGGCAAATTAGAATCTAATTGAACCTTCTCTTTTAGACAATTTAGATTACACAGAATATTAAATTCAATATAACCCAAAGTATTTAAAGAAGACAACAATTTCAGTTCATCTTGTACACAAGTAATAGGATGAGAAGGATTATCTACAGCACATTCGTATGGTTCCAAACCAAAAATATCACACTTATTCATTAATTCTGGTATATGAGTAAAAGAAGTATTAGCACACAAGTCCTCTTTATCATAAGAAACAACAAGTAATTTATCTTGTGAAAAAGTTGAATCAGCAGCAGGTTCCACTATTCGTTGCTCTTTGTTAGCATGTAGAGTGGACAAAGTTTGGACACTATGAGTCACATCATTCTTGCAAGTATTCACAAATGAAAGAATTTCTTTTTCAGCATGGAGAGCAAGACAAAACAATTGACCGATATAGCAATAGGACTTGCCAATTAACAAGTTTCGAATTTCAGAATTGAGCCCTCTCATGAACCTATTCATAACATCTTCCATGCATTCATCCAATCCACCAAACATGATACAAATTTTAAAATCATGGTAGTATTGTTTCACAGTCCTACTACCCTGTTTTAATTTCTCTAGTTTGGTAAGCAAATGATCAACATAATATGCAGGAATATAGGCATCTCTAAAATGTATTTTGAATTCTTTCCAAGTTTGCGGAATAATGTTATGCCTACAAATATATTTCCATTCTAGCAAAGCATTTTCTGTTAAAATATTAGAGGCAATATAAATCATTTGTTTCTCCGACAGGTCATGCTCATCAAATTCATTATCTACTTTTAGCTCCCAATCAATGTAAGCTTTAGGATCAAACTCACCAGGATATAAAGGCAAGCATTGAATAATGTCCAGAATATTTTGTTGTTGTTTGCTCCGCTCAAAAATCACAGTATCACCTGCCATGATCAGTAGAAAACAAGAACACAAAAATAATATGTATCCTCCTGTCAACTACTAGAATGTGTCAGTTGTAATTCTCTCAAACTCAACTTGTTTAATACGAGCTCTTACCAGTTCTTACCAAGCATAACAGGATGAGTCGGCAACCAACAAGTCAAGCACCTTGAAAGAAGTGTATCGGTGCCTTAGCAACAGAAAACTGTCAAGCTATAGTCGAGTATGTGGAGCTGTAGGTGGGCTGATCAAGGGAAAATACTAGCACCACGTTAGTCAGAAAAGCAAGCTGAATAATTGTTCAACGGTGGTACTGTGCTGGTTCTAGCATAGACCGTACTAGAGGCGCGAGCCTGGACACAAATGAAGTCACAAAGCACCAACCGAAACAGCAGGAACACAAAAGATGGATCAGCCCCTTTCTTCTTTTTCGTTTCTTTTCTTTTCTTTTCTGTTTTTTTCACTTTGTTTTCTTTTTTTCTTCTTCTTTTTTTTTGTAGAGGACTAAAATCCTTTGTTTGACAAACAACGCAACAGGATTACTGCATATAGCTGCTACCAACTCAGATTGACGAAACTTGTTTCACGCAGCCAGACGCACAAATCTCCAAGTCGATTCTGGAGCACTTAGATGGAATTTGTGACCCAGGTCAGATCCGTTGGAAAGATCACGAGTTACACTTTCCAGATTGTACTAAAACTCGCAAATCGGAGACCGGACACAGAAACAATGAAAGTTTTCTTCCACTGATGAATTGAAACTCCGAGACAAAAAGAGGTGACAAGAACTCGAAACTCTAAAGGACTAAACTAAGACCAGAAACACGACGCAACCGATGCAACCGAAAATTCAACAAGCCCTAACTAAGTAGTACCAGCAAAGGCTCAAAGGGTTTATAGGATTGAAGGTAAACTAATCTACTATTTTTTTTGGCTTTTCTGGACTATAGGAAAAATAAAACAGCGAAGAATTAGAAGTCTCTCACCGATAAACCTTGCTCTGATTACCAACTAATGTGAACCCGCTAGGGTTTGTTCCCGATCTTTCGATGAGAGGCGGGGGATAACTCGATTTGAGATGGAGGCGACGTTCACGGCCCGACTACAGCCTTCCAAGGACGTTGCGCCTTAGCAACCGATACACCACCTCCAATGGCTGCCGCGATCTTGTGGAGCGCGACACCCGGCCACTAGGGCACCTGTCCTGCAAGCAATCGAAGAACCAGCAAGAACAAGTAGAACAAGCAACTCAATTGCAAATATGGAGATAATAACCAATCTGGAATCAACAAGGTGGGGTTCCGAATCGAGTAGAACGGATGGTCTAGTCGACACACGCGTCTACAAGGAAGTAGCAATGGCTAAACTTTCAACAAAACAAAAACCCCCAATCTGTTCATGGCGGCTCTAACCCTTATTAATACCTAGGAGGACGACCAAGAGGGTGTTTGAGTCGCACTCCAACCCTAGGACGCGTCCCTAATGGACCCGACTTGATACAAAGCCCATCGGGCCAAATTAAGATGTCGCAGCACCTTGAGACAGAAAACCAGTCGGTAGTCTTTTGGTCATTGCGGACGAATCAGGAGAGATATGGACTTGAGTCCGGATCCATATGAAACTAGACTTCATAAGCTTTCCACGAAGTACTTGAACGTCCCTATCCGAGTCCGTATGCGACCGTGGTGTCCGTCACAAGTTGGTGCTGTTCTGCAGTCCGAATCCAGCCTCCAAAACGTGTTGGACATGGACTCTTTCTTTCCTTGCACCAAAGTGACGTGGTGGCCTGATAGAGAACATTGGGAAGACTTAGGCTTGGTCCCCAATCAACTTCTTTGGTCCTCCATACCTTCCATGTGTGTTTATTACATGTGGGTGTATCCATTCTGGTGATGTCCACATCAGTGCGTCTGGCTGCGTGAAACAAGTTTCGTCAATCTGAGTTGGTAGCAGCTATATGCAGTAATCCTGTTGCGTTGTTTGTCAAACAAAGGATTTTAGTCCTCTACAAAAAAAAAGAAGAAGAAAAAAAGAAAACAAAGTGAAAAAAATAGAAAAGAAAAGAAAAGAAACGAAAAAGAAGAAAGGGGCTGATCCATCTTTTGTGTTCCTGCTGTTTCGGTTGGTGCTTTGTGACTTCATTTGTGTCCAGGCTCGCGCCTCTAGTACGGTCTATGCTAGGACCAGCACAGTACCACCGTTGAACAATTATTCAGCTTGCTTTTCTGACTAACGTGGTGCTAGTATTTTCTCTTGATCAGCCCACCTACAGCTCCACATACTCGACTATAGCTTAGACAGTTTTCTGTTGCTAAGGCACCGATACACTTCTTTCAAGGTGCTTGACTTGTTGGTTGCCGACTCATCCTGTTTTGCTTGGTAAGAACTGGTAAGAGCTCGTATTAAACAAGTTGAGTTTGAGAGAATTACAACCGACACATTCTAGTAGTTGACAGGAGGATACATATTATTTTTGTGTTCTTGTTTTCTACTGATCATGGCAGGTGATACAGTGATTTTTGAGTGGAGCAAACAACAACAAAATATTCTGGACATTATTCAATGCTTGCCTTTATATCCTGGTGAGTTTGATCCTAAAGCTTACATTGATTGGGAGCTAAAAGTAGATAATGAATTTGATGAGCATGACCTGTCGGAGAAACAAATGATTTATATTGCCTCTAATATTTTAACAGAAAATGCTTTGCTAGAATGGAAATATATTTGTAGGCATAACATTATTCCGCAAACTTGGAAAGAATTCAAAATACATTTTAGAGATGCCTATATTCCTGCATATTATGTTGATCATTTGCTTACCAAACTAGAGAAATTAAAACAGGGTAGTAGGACTGTGAAACAATACTACCATGATTTTAAAATTTGTATCATGTTTGGTGGATTGGATGAATGCATGGAAGATGTTATGAATAGGTTCATAAGAGGGATCAATTCTGAAATTCGAAACTTGTTAATTGGCAAGTCCTATTGCTATATCGGTCAATTGTTTTGTCTTGCTCTCCATGCTGAAAAAGAAATTCTTTCATTTGTGAATACTTGCAAGAATGATGTGACTCATAGTGTCCAAACTTTGTCCACTCTACATGCTAACAAAGAGCAACGAATAGTGGAACCTGCTGCTGATTCAACTTTTTCACAAGATGAATTACTTGTTGTTTCTTATGATAAAGAGGACTTGTGTGCTAATACTTCTTTTACTCATATACCAGAATTAATGAATAAGTGTGATATTTTTGGTTTGGAACCATACGAATGTGCTGTAGATAATCCTTCTCATCCTATTACTTGTGTACAAGATGAACTGAAATTGTTGTCTTCTTTAAATACTTTGGGTTATATTGAATTTAATATTCTGTGTAATCTAAATTGTCTAAAAGAGAAGGTTCAATTAGATTCTAATTTGCCAAGTTTAAATCATTGTTCGCTTCATGCAATTGGAAAAAATGACATCAAAGGAGAATATTTGGTGCATAAAGTGTATATCTGTTCTAATCTGAAATATCCTTTTGGGCTATAATACCATGAGCAAATAGGGGGCTGCATTAACACTAATAATATCTTGCAAAGTTTTTCTAGTTTTTCTCTTATGCAACAGGATCAGCCTGAAGAACGGGAGCATTATTTGTTGTGCCCATGCAGCATAGTCGTCGCTCCATGTTCCAACAACAAAGCAAGCACCTTTGAATGCCGTTGGAGCAAGTCGAGGACGACTTGCAGCCAAGAAGGGGAGAATGATGTGGACATCACCAGAATGGATACACCCACATGTAATAAACACACATGGAAGGTATGGAGGACCAAAGAAGTTGATTGGGGACCAAGCCTAAGTCTTCCCAATGTTCTCCATCAGGCCACCACGTCACTTTTGGTGCAAGGAAAGAAAGAGTCCATGTCCAACACGTTTTGGAGGCTGGATTCGGACTGCAGAACAACACCAACTTGTGACGGACACCACGGTCGCATACGGACTCGGATAGGGACGTTCAAGTACTTTGTGGAAAGCTTATGAAGTCTAGTTTCATATGGATCCGGACTCAAGTCCATATCTCTCGTGATTCGTCCGCAATGACCAAAATACTACCGACTGGTTTTCTGTCTAAAGGTGCTGCGACATCTTAATTTGGCCCGATGGGCTTTGTATCAAGTCGGGTCCATTAGGGACGCGTCCTAGGGTTGGAGTGCGACTCAAACACCCTCTTGGTCGTCCTCCTAGGTATTAATAAGGGTTAGAGCCGCCATGAACAGATTGGGGGTTTTTGTTTTGTTGAAAGTTTAGCCATTGCTACTTCCTTGTAGACGCGTGTGTCGACTAGACCATCCGTTCTACTCGATTCGGAACCCCACCTTGTTGATTCCAGATTGGTTATTATCTCCATATTTGCAATTGAGTTGCTTGTTCTACTTGTTCTTGCTGGTTCTTCGATTGCTTGCAGGACAGGTGCCCTAGTGGCCGGGTGTCGCGCTCCACAAGATCGCGGCAGCCATTGGAGGTGGTGTATCGGTTGCTAAGGCGCAGCGTCCTTGGAAGGCTGTAGTCGGGCCGTGAACGTCGCCTCCATCTCAAATCGAGTTATCCCCCGCCTCTCATCGAAAGATCGGGACAAAACCCTAGCGGGTTCACATCACAATGTACTCGATTGGATGCGTTTGTTGCGAAAAAATCCGACGTAACTTCGTTTAGCAAACTTATGTGTTAATGGCACCAGTTCGGCCAGTTTTGCATCGACCTTCATGCAGTAACGAAACGGTACGAAACGCTCCGAAACATAAGTTTCGGGTCCAATGGAACGGATCGGGTGCGTTCGTTGTGAAAAATTCCTACACAACTTCGTTTAGCATACTTGTGCGTTAATGGCAGCAGTTCGGCCAGTTCTTCATCGAATTTTATGCAGTAATGAAACGGTCCGAAACGCCCCAAGACAAGAGTTTTGTGTCCAATGGAGTGGATCAGGTGCGTTCGTTGCAAAAAATTCCGAGGCAACTTCGTTTAGTGAACTTTTGCGTTAATGGCACTAGCTCGGCCAATTTTGCATTGACTTTCGTGCAGTAACGAAACGGTCCGAAACGCCCCAAAACATGAGTTTTGGGTCCAATGGAGTGGATCAGGTGTGTTTGCTGCGAAAATTTCCGACGCAACTTCCTTGAGCGAACTTGTGCAGTAATGGCACCAGTTCGGCCAGTTTTGCATCAACCTTCGTGCAATAACGAAACGGTATGAAGCGCCCGAAAACAAAAGTTTTGGGCCCAATGGAGTAGATCGGGTGCTTTCGTTGTGAAAAATTCCGACGTAACTTCGTTTAGTGAACTTGTGCGTTAATGGCACTAGTTCGGCCAGTTTTGCATCGACTTTCGTGCAGTAACTAAATGGTCCGAAACGCCCCAAAAACATGAGTGTTGGGTCCAATGGAGTGGATCGGGAGTGTTCATTGCGAAAAATTCTGATGCAACTTAGTATAGTGAACTTGTGCGTTGATGGCACCAGTTCGGCCAGTTTTGCATCAATTTTCGTGTAGTAACGAAATATTCCAAAACGCCCCAAAACATGAGTTTTGGGTCCAATGGAGTGGATCGGGTGCGTTCGTTGCGAAAAATTCCGACCCAACTTAGTATAGCGAACTTGTGCATTAATGGCACCTGTTCGGCCAGTTTTGCGTCGACTTTCGTGCAGTAACGAAACGGTCCGAAACGCCCAAAAACATGAGTTTCGGGTCCACATGAGTTGATCGGGTGCGCTCGGTCCGAAACGCCCCAAAAACATGAGTTTTGGGTCCAATGGACTGGATCGGGTGTGTTCGCTGCTAAACTTTCCGACGCAACTTCCTTGATCGAACTTGTGCACTAATGGCACCAGTTCGGCCAGTTTTGCATTGACTTTCATGAAGTAACGAAACGGTCCGAAACGCCCCAAAACATGATTTTTTGGGCCAATGGAGTGGATCGGATGCGTTCGTTGCGAAAAATTCCGACGCAACTTTGTTTAGCGAACTTGTGTGATAATGACTCCTGTTCGGCTAGTTTTGCATCGACAGTCGTGTAGTAATGAAATGGTCGGAAATGCCCCAAAACATGAGTTTTGGGTCGAATGGATTGGATCGGGTGCGTTCGTTGTGAAAAATTCCCACGCGACTTCAATTAGTGATCTTGTGCGTTAATGGCACTAGTTCGGCCAACTTTGCATCGACTTTCCTGCAGTAACGAAACTATCCGAAATGCCCCAAAACATGATTTATGGATCCAATGGAGCGGACCGGGTGCATTCGTTGCGAAAAATTCTGACGGAACTTCATTTAGCAAACTTGTGCGTTATTGGATCTAGTTCGACAAGTTTTTCATCAACTTTCATGCAGTAACGAAACGGTCCGAAACGCCCCAAAACATGAGTTTTGGGTCCAATGGAGTGGATCAGGTGTGTTCGCTGCGAAAATTTCCGACGCAACTTCCTTGAGCGAACTTGTGCAGTAATGGCACCAGTTCGGCCAGTTTTGCATTGACTTTCCTGCAGCAATGAAACGGTCCGAAATGCCCCAAAACATGAGTTTTGGGGCCAATGGAGTGGATCGGATGCGTTCGTTGCAAAAAATTTCGATGCAACTTCGTTTAGCGAACTTGTGTGATAATGACACCTGTTCGGCCAGTTTTGCTTCAAATTTCGTGTAGTAACGAAATGGAGTGGATCTGGTGCGTTCGTTGTGAAAAATTCGCACGGGACTTCAATTAGTGATCTTGTGCGTTAATGGCACTAGTTCGGCCAGTTTTGCATCGACTTTCGTGCAGTAACGAAACGGTCCGAAACGCCCAAAACATGAGTCTTGGGTCCAATGGAGTGGATCAGGTCCGTTCGTTGCGAAAATCTCTGGCGCAACTTCGTTGAGCGAACTTGTGCAGTAATTGCACCAGTTCGACAAGTTTTGTATCGACTTTCGTGCAGTATTGAAACGGTCTGAAACACCCCAAAACATGAGTTTCGGGTATAATGGAGCGGATCGGGTGCGTTCATTGCGAAAAATTCTGACGGAACTTCGTTTAGCAAACTTGTGCGTTATTGGCAGCAGTTCGACCAGTTTTGCATCGACTTTCATGGAGTAACGAAACTATCCGAAACGCCCCAAAACATGATTTATGGGTCCAATGGAGCGGATCGGGTGCGTTCGTTGCGAAAAATTCTGACGGAACTTCATTTAGCAAACTTGTGCGTTATTGGATCTAGTTCGACCAGTTTTTCATCAACTTTCATGCAGTAACGAAACGGTCCAAAACGCCCCAAAACAAGAGTTTTGTGTCCAAAGGAGTGGATCGGGTGCTTTCGTTGCAAAAAATTCTGATGCAATTTCGTTTAGGAAACTTGTGCTTTAATGGCTCCAGTTCGGCCAGTTTTGCATCCACTTTCATTGAGTAACAAAACGGTCCGAAACGCTCCAAAACATCAGTTTTGGGTCCAATGGAGTGGATCGGGTGCGTTCGTTGCGAACAGTTCTTATGCAACTTAGCATAGCGAACATGTGCATTGATGGCACCAGTTCGGCCTGTTTTGCATCAACTTTCGTGTAGTAACGAAATGTTCCAAATCGCCCCAAAACATGAGTTTTGGGTCCAATGGACTCGATCGGATGCGTTCGTTGCGAAAAATTCTGACGCAACTTCGTTTAGCGAACTTGTGCGTTAATGACACCAGTTCGGCCAGTTTTGCATCGACTTTCGCGCAGTATCGAAAGGGTCTGAAACACCCCAAAATATGAGTTTCGGGTCCAATGGAGCCGATCGGGTGCGTTCGTTGCGAAAAATTCCTACACAACTTCGTTTAGCATACTTGTGCGTTAATGGCAGCAGTTCGGCCAGTTCTTCATCGAATTTCATGCAGTAATGAAACGGTCTGAAACGCCCCAAAACAAGAGTTTTGTGTCCAATGGAGTGGATCAGGTGCGTTCGTTGCAAAAAATTCCGAGGCAACTTCGTTTAGTGAACTTTTGCCTTAATGGCACTAGCTCGGCCAATTTTGCATCGAATTTCATGCAGTAACGAAACGGCCCGAAACGCCCCAAAACATGAGTTTTGGGTCCAATGGAGTGGATCGGGTGCGTTTGTTGCGAATATTTCGGACATAACTTCGTTGAGCGAACTTGTGCAGTAATTGCACCAGTTCGGCCAGTTTTGTATCGACTTTCGTGCAGTATCGAAAAGGTCTGAAACACCCCAAAACATGAGTTTCGGCTATAATGGAGCGGATCGGGTGCGTTCGTTGCGAAAAATTCTGACGGAACTTCGTTTAGCAAACTTGTGCGTTATTGGCAGCAGTTCGACCAGTTTTGCATCGACTTTCATGGAGTAACGAAACTATCCGAAACGCCCCAAAACATGATTTTTGGGTCCAATGGACCGGATCGGGTGCGTTCGTTGCGAAAAATTCTAACGGAACTTCATTTAGCAAACTTGTGCGTTATTGGATCTAGTTCGACCAGTTTTTCATCAACTTTCATGCAGTAACGAAACGGTCCGAAACGCCCCAAAACAAGAGTTTTGTGTCCAAAGGAGTGGATCGGGTGCTTTCGTTGCGAAAAATTCTGATGCAATTTCGTTTAGGAAACTTGTGCTTTAATGGCTCCAGTTCGGCCAGTTTTGCATCCACTTTCGTGCAGTAACAAAACGGTCTGAAACGCTCCAAAACATCAGTTTTGGGTCCAATGGAGTGGATCGGGTGCGTTCGTTGCGAAAAATTCTGATGCAACTTAGTATAGCGAACTTGTGCAGTGATGGAACCAGTTTGGCCAGTTTTGCATCAACTTTCGTGTAGTAACGAAATGTTCCAAATCGCCCAAAACATGAGTTTTGGGTCCAATGGACTTGATTGGATGCGTTTGTTGCGAAAAAATCCGACGTAACTTCGTTTAGCAAACTTGTGCTTTAATGGCTCCAGTTCGGCCAGTTTTGCATCCACTTTCATTGAGTAACAAAACGGTCCGAAACGCTCCAAAACATCAGTTTTGGGTCCAATGGAGTGGATCGGGTGCGTTCGTTGCGAACAGTTCTTATGCAACTTAGCATAGCGAACATGTGCATTGATGGCACCAGTTCGGCCAGTTTTGCATCAACTTTCGTGTAGTAACGAAATGTTCCAAATCGCCCCAAAACATGAGTTTTGGGTCCAATGGACTCGATCGGATGCGTTCGTTGCGAAAAATTCTGACGCAACTTCGTTTAGCGAACTTGTGCGTTAATGACACCAGTTCGGCCAGTTTTGCATCGACTTTCGCGCAGTATCGAAAGGGTCTGAAACACCCCAAAATATGAGTTTCGGGTCCAATAGAGCCGATCGGGTGCGTTCGTTGCGAAAAATTCCTACACAACTTCGTTTAGCATACTTGTGCGTTAATGGCAGCAGTTCGGCCAGTTCTTCATCGAATTTCATGCAGTAATGAAACGGTCCGAAACGCCCCAAAACAAGAGTTTTGTGTCCAATGGAGTGGATCAGGTGCGTTCGTTGCAAAAAATTCCGAGGCAACTTCGTTTAGTGAACTTTTGCGTTAATGGCACTAGCTCGGCCAATTTTGCATCGACTTTCGTGCAGTAACGAAACGGTCCGAAACGCCCCAAAACATGAGTTTTGGGTCCAATGGAGTGGATCAGGTGTGTTTGCTGCGAAAATTTCCGACGCAACTTCCTTGAGCGAACTTATGCAGTAATGGCACGAGTTCGGCCTGTTTTGCATCGACCTTCGTGCAATAACGAAACGGTACGAAGCGCCCGAAAACAAAAGTTTTGGGCCCAATGGAGTAGATCGGGTGCTTTCGTTGTGAAAAATTCCGACGTAACTTCGTTTAGTGAACTTGTGCGTTAATGGCACTAGTTCGGCCAGTTTTGCATCGACTTTCGTGCAGTAACTAAATGGTCCGAAACGCCCCAAAAACATGAGTGTTGGGTCCAATGGAGTGGATCGGGAGTGTTCATTGCGAAAAATTCTGATGCAACTTAGTATAGTGAACTTGTGCGTTGATGGCACCAGTTCGGCCAGTTTTGCATCAATTTTCGTGTAGTAACGAAATATTCCAAAACGCCCCAAAACATGAGTTTTGGGTCCAATGGAGTGGATCGGGTGCGTTCGTTGCGAAAAATTCCGACCCAACTTAGTATAGCGAACTTGTGCATTAATGGCACCTGTTCGGCCAGTTTTGCGTCGACTTTCGTGCAGTAACGAAACGGTCCGAAACGCCCAAAAACATGAGTTTCGGGTCCACATGAGTTGATCGGGTGCGCTCGGTCCGAAACGCCCCAAAAACATGAGTTTTGGGTCCAATGGACTGGATCGGGTGTGTTCGCTGCTAAACTTTCCGACGCAACTTCCTTGAGCGAACTTGTGCACTAATAGCACCAGTTCGGCCAGTTTTGCATTGACTTTCATGAAGTAACGAAATGGTCCGAAACGCCCCAAAACATGAGTTTTTGGGCCAATGGAGTGGATCGGATGCGTTCGTTGCGAAAAATTCCGACGCAACTTTGTTTAGCGAACTTGTGTGATAATGACTCCTGTTCGGCTAGTTTTGCATCGACAGTCGTGTAGTAATGAAATGGTCGGAAATGCCCCAAAACATGAGTTTTGGGTCGAATGGATTGGATCGGGTGCGTTCGTTGTGAAAAATTCCCACGCGACTTCAATTAGTGATCTTGTGCGTTAATGGCACTAGTTCGGCCAACTTTGCATCGACTTTCCTGCAGTAACGAAACTATCCGAAATGCCCCAAAACATGATTTATGGATCCAATGGAGCGGACCGGGTGCATTCGTTGCGAAAAATTCTGACGGAACTTCATTTAGCAAACTTGTGCGTTATTGGATCTAGTTCGACAAGTTTTTCATCAACTTTCATGCAGTAACGAAACGGTCCGAAACGCCCCAAAACATGAGTTTTGGGTCCAATGGAGTGGATCAGGTGTGTTCGCTGCGAAAATTTCCGACGCAACTTCCTTGAGCGAACTTGTGCAGTAATGGCACCAGTTCGGCCAGTTTTGCATTGACTTTCCTGCAGCAATGAAACGGTCCGAAATGCCCCAAAACATGAGTTTTGGGGCCAATGGAGTGGATCGGATGCGTTCGTTGCAAAAAATTTCGATGCAACTTCGTTTAGCGAACTTGTGTGATAATGACACCTGTTCGGCCAGTTTTGCTTCAAATTTCGTGTAGTAACGAAATGGAGTGGATCTGGTGCGTTCGTTGTGAAAAATTCGCACGGGACTTCAATTAGTGATCTTGTGCGTTAATGGCACTAGTTCGGCCAGTTTTGCATCGACTTTCGTGCAGTAACGAAACGGTCCGAAACGCCCAAAACATGAGTCTTGGGTCCAATGGAGTGGATCAGGTCCGTTCGTTGCGAAAATTTCTGGCGCAACTTCGTTGAGCGAACTTGTGCAGTAATTGCACCAGTTCGACAAGTTTTGTATCGACTTTCGTGCAGTATTGAAACGGTCTGAAACACCCCAAAACATGAGTTTCGGGTATAATGGAGCGGATCGGGTGCGTTCATTGCGAAAAATTCTGACGGAACTTCGTTTAGCAAACTTGTGCGTTATTGGCAGCAGTTCGACCAGTTTTGCATCGACTTTCATGGAGTAACGAAACTATCCGAAACGCCCCAAAACATGATTTATGGGTCCAATGGAGCGGATCGGGTGCGTTCGTTGCGAAAAATTCTGACGGAACTTCATTTAGCAAACTTGTGCGTTATTGGATCTAGTTCGACCAGTTTTTCATCAACTTTCATGCAGTAACGAAACGGTCCAAAACGCCCCAAAACAAGAGTTTTGTGTCCAAAGGAGTGGATCGGGTGCTTTCGTTGCAAAAAATTCTGATGCAATTTCGTTTAGGAAACTTGTGCTTTAATGGCTCCAGTTCGGCCAGTTTTGCATCCACTTTCATTGAGTAACAAAACGGTCCGAAACGCTCCAAAACATCAGTTTTGGGTCCAATGGAGTGGATCGGGTGCGTTCGTTGCGAACAGTTCTTATGCAACTTAGCATAGCGAACATGTGCATTGATGGCACCAGTTCGGCCAGTTTTGCATCAACTTTCGTGTAGTAACGAAATGTTCCAAATCGCCCCAAAACATGAGTTTTGGGTCCAATGGACTCGATCGGATGCGTTCGTTGCGAAAAATTCTGACGCAACTTCGTTTAGCGAACTTGTGCGTTAATGACACCAGTTCGGCCAGTTTTGCATCGACTTTCGCGCAGTATCGAAAGGGTCTGAAACACCCCAAAATATGAGTTTCGGGTCCAATGGAGCCGATCGGGTGCGTTCGTTGCGAAAAATTCCTACACAACTTCGTTTAGCATACTTGTGCGTTAATGGCAGCAGTTCGGCCAGTTCTTCATCGAATTTCATGCAGTAATGAAACGGTCCGAAACGCCCCAAAACAAGAGTTTTGTGTCCAATGGAGTGGATCAGGTGCGTTCGTTGCAAAAAATTCCGAGGCAACTTCGTTTAGTGAACTTTTGCGTTAATGGCACTAGCTCGGCCAATTTTGCATCGACTTTCGTGCAGTAACGAAACGGTCCGAAACGCCCCAAAACATGAGTTTTGGGTCCAATGGAGTGGATCAGGTGTGTTTGCTGCGAAAATTTCCGACGCAACTTCCTTGAGCGAACTTATGCAGTAATGGCACGAGTTCGGCCTGTTTTGCATCGACCTTCGTGCAATAACGAAACGGTACGAAGCGCCCGAAAACAAAAGTTTTGGGCCCAATGGAGTAGATCGGGTGCTTTCGTTGTGAAAAATTCCGACGTAACTTCGTTTAGTGAACTTGTGCGTTAATGGCACTAGTTCGGCCAGTTTTGCATCGACTTTCGTGCAGTAACTAAATGGTCCGAAACGCCCCAAAAACATGAGTGTTGGGTCCAATGGAGTGGATCGGGAGTGTTCATTGCGAAAAATTCTGATGCAACTTAGTATAGTGAACTTGTGCGTTGATGGCACCAGTTCGGCCAGTTTTGCATCAATTTTCGTGTAGTAACGAAATATTCCAAAACGCCCCAAAACATGAGTTTTGGGTCCAATGGAGTGGATCGGGTGCGTTCGTTGCGAAAAATTCCGACCCAACTTAGTATAGCGAACTTGTGCATTAATGGCACCTGTTCGGCCAGTTTTGCGTCGACTTTCGTGCAGTAACGAAACGGTCCGAAACGCCCAAAAACATGAGTTTCGGGTCCACATGAGTTGATCGGGTGCGCTCGGTCCGAAACGCCCCAAAAACATGAGTTTTGGGTCCAATGGACTGGATCGGGTGTGTTCGCTGCTAAACTTTCCGACGCAACTTCCTTGAGCGAACTTGTGCACTAATAGCACCAGTTCGGCCAGTTTTGCATTGACTTTCATGAAGTAACGAAATGGTCCGAAACGCCCCAAAACATGAGTTTTTGGGCCAATGGAGTGGATCGGATGCGTTCGTTGCGAAAAATTCCGACGCAACTTTGTTTAGCGAACTTGTGTGATAATGACTCCTGTTCGGCTAGTTTTGCATCGACAGTCGTGTAGTAATGAAATGGTCGGAAATGCCCCAAAACATGAGTTTTGGGTCGAATGGATTGGATCGGGTGCGTTCGTTGTGAAAAATTCCCACGCGACTTCAATTAGTGATCTTGTGCGTTAATGGCACTAGTTCGGCCAACTTTGCATCGACTTTCCTGCAGTAACGAAACTATCCGAAATGCCCCAAAACATGATTTATGGATCCAATGGAGCGGACCGGGTGCATTCGTTGCGAAAAATTCTGACGGAACTTCATTTAGCAAACTTGTGCGTTATTGGATCTAGTTCGACAAGTTTTTCATCAACTTTCATGCAGTAACGAAACGGTCCGAAACGCCCCAAAACATGAGTTTTGGGTCCAATGGAGTGGATCAGGTGTGTTCGCTGCGAAAATTTCCGACGCAACTTCCTTGAGCGAACTTGTGCAGTAATGGCATCAGCTCGGCCAGTTTTGCATTGACTTTCCTGCAGCAATGAAACGGTCCGAAATGCCCCAAAACATGAGTTTTGGGGCCAATGGAGTGGATCGGATGCGTTCGTTGCAAAAAATTTCGATGCAACTTCGTTTAGCGAACTTGTGTGATAATGACACCTGTTCGGCCAGTTTTGCTTCAAATTTCGTGTAGTAACGAAATGGAGTGGATCTGGTGCGTTCGTTGTGAAAAATTCGCACGGGACTTCAATTAGTGATCTTGTGCGTTAATGGCACTAGTTCGGCCAGTTTTGCATCGACTTTCGTGCAGTAACGAAACGGTCCGAAACGCCCAAAACATGAGTCTTGGGTCCAATGGAGTGGATCAGGTCCGTTCGTTGCGAAAATCTCTGGCGCAACTTCGTTGAGCGAACTTGTGCAGTAATTGCACCAGTTCGACAAGTTTTGTATCGACTTTCGTGCAGTATTGAAACGGTCTGGAACACCCCAAAACATGAGTTTCGGGTATAATGGAGCGGATCGGGTGCGTTCATTGCGAAAAATTCTGACGGAACTTCGTTTAGCAAACTTGTGCGTTATTGGCAGCAGTTCGACCAGTTTTGCATCGACTTTCATGGAGTAACGAAACTATCCGAAACGCCCCAAAACATGATTTATGGGTCCAATGGAGCGGATCGGGTGCGTTCGTTGCGAAAAATTCTGACGGAACTTCATTTAGCAAACTTGTGCGTTATTGGATCTAGTTCGACCAGTTTTTCATCAACTTTCATGCAGTAACGAAACGGTCCAAAACGCCCCAAAACAAGAGTTTTGTGTCCAAAGGAGTGGATCGGGTGCTTTCGTTGCAAAAAATTCTGATGCAATTTCGTTTAGGAAACTTGTGCTTTAATGGCTCCAGTTCGGCCAGTTTTGCATCCACTTTCATTGAGTAACAAAACGGTCCGAAACGCTCCAAAACATCAGTTTTGGGTCCAATGGAGTGGATCGGGTGCGTTCGTTGCGAACAGTTCTTATGCAACTTAGCATAGCGAACATGTGCATTGATGGCACCAGTTCGGCCAGTTTTGCATCAACTTTCGTGTAGTAACGAAATGTTCCAAATCGCCCCAAAACATGAGTTTTGGGTCCAATGGACTCGATCGGATGCGTTCGTTGCGAAAAATTCTGACGCAACTTCGTTTAGCGAACTTGTGCGTTAATGACACCAGTTCGGCCAGTTTTGCATCGACTTTCGCGCAGTATCGAAAGGGTCTGAAACACCCCAAAATATGAGTTTCGGGTCCAATGGAGCCGATCGGGTGCGTTCGTTGCGAAAAATTCCTACACAACTTCGTTTAGCATACTTGTGCGTTAATGGCAGCAGTTCGGCCAGTTCTTCATCGAATTTCATGCAGTAATGAAACGGTCCGAAACGCCCCAAAACAAGAGTTTTGTGTCCAATGGAGTGGATCAGGTGCTGATGTGAACCCGCTAGGGTTTGTTCCCGATCTTTCGATGAGAGGCAGGGGATAACTCGATTTGAGATGGAGGCGACGTTCACGGCCCGACTACAGCCTTCCAAGGACGCTGCGCCTTAGCAACCGTGATCTTGTGGAGCGCGACACCCGGCCACTAGGGCACCTGTCCTGCAAGCAATCGAAGAACCAGCAAGAACAAGTAGAACAAGCAACTCAATTGCAAATATGGAGATAATAACCAATCTGGAATCAACAAGGTGGGGTTCCGAATCGAGTAGAACGGATGGTCTAGTCGACACACGCGTCTACAAGGAAGTAGCAATGGCTAAACTTTCAACAAGACAAAAACCCCCCCAATCTGTTCATGGCGGCTCTAACCCTTATTAATACCTAGGAGGACGACCAAGAGGGTGTTTGAGTCACACTCCAACCCTAGGACGCGTCCCTAATGGACCCGACTTGATACAAAGCCCATCGGGCCAAATTAAGATGTCGCAGCACCTTTAGACAGAAAACCAGTCGGTAGTATTTTGGTCATTGCGGACGAATCAGGAGAGATATGGACTTGAGTCCGGATCCATATGAAACTAGACTTCATAAGCTTTCCACGAAGTACTTGAATGTCCCTATCCGAGTCCGTATGCGACCGTGGTGTCCGTCACAAGTTGGTGCTGTTCTGCAGTCCGAATCCAGCCTCCAAAACGTGTTGGACATGGACTCTTTCTTTCCTTGCACCAAAAGTGACGTGGTGGCCTGATGGAGAACATTGGGAAGACTTAGGCTTGGTCCCCAATCAACTTCTTTGGTCCTCCATACCTTCCATGTGTGTTTATTACATGTGGGTGTATCCATTCTGGTGATGTCCACATCATTCTCCCCTTCTTGGCTGCAAGTCGTCCTCGACTTGCTCCAACGGCATTCAAAGGTGATTGCTTTGTTTTTGGAACATGGAGCGACGACTATGCTGCATGGGCACAACAAACAATGCTCCCGTTCTTCAGGCTGATCCTGTTGCATAAGAGAAAAACTAGAAAAACTTTGCAAGATATTATTAGTGTTAATGCAGCCCCCTATTTGCTCATGGTATTGTAGCCCAAAAGGATATTTCAGATTAGAACAGATATACACTTTATGCACCAAATATTCTCCTTTGATGTCATTTTTTCCAATTGCATGAAGCGAACAATGATTTAAACTTGGCAAATTAGAATCTAATTGAACCTTCTCTTTTAGACAATTTAGATTACACAGAATATTAAATTCAATATAACCCAAAGTATTTAAAGAAGACAACAATTTCAGTTCATCTTGTACACAAGTAATAGGATGAGAAGGATTATCTACAGCACATTCGTATGGTTCCAAACCAAAAATATCACACTTATTCATTAATTCTGGTATATGAGTAAAAGAAGTATTAGCACACAAGTCCTCTTTATCATAAGAAACAACAAGTAATTCATCTTGTGAAAAAGTTGAATCAGCAGCAGGTTCCACTATTCGTTGCTCTTTGTTAGCATGTAGAGTGGACAAAGTTTGGACAGTATGAGTCACATCATTCTTGCAAGTATTCACAAATGAAAGAATTTCTTTTTCAGCATGGAGAGCAAGACAAAACAATTGACCGATATAGCAATAGGACTTGCCAATTAACAAGTTTCGAATTTCAGAATTGAGCCCTCTCATGAACCTATTCATAACATCTTCCATGCATTCATCCAATCCACCAAACATGATACAAATTTTAAAATCATGGTAGTATTGTTTCACAGTCCTACTACCCTGTTTTAATTTCTCTAGTTTGGTAAGCAAATGATCAACATAATATGCAGGAATATAGGCATCTCTAAAATGTATTTTGAATTCTTTCCAAGTTTGCGGAATAATGTTATGCCTACAAATATATTTCCATTCTAGCAAAGCATTTTCTGTTAAAATATTAGAGGCAATATAAATCATTTGTTTCTCCGACAGGTCATGCTCATCAAATTCATTATCTACTTTTAGCTCCCAATCAATGTAAGCTTTAGGATCAAACTCACCAGGATATAAAGGCAAGCATTGAATAATGTCCAGAATATTTTGTTGTTGTTTGCTCCGCTCAAAAATCACTGTATCACCTGCCATGATCAGTAGAAAACAAGAACACAAAAATAATATGTATCCTCCTGTCAACTACTAGAATGTGTCGGTTGTAATTCTCTCAAACTCAACTTGTTTAATACGAGCTCTTACCAGTTCTTACCAAGCAAAACAGGATGAGTCGGCAACCAACAAGTCAAGCACCTTGAAAGAAGTGTATCGGTGCCTTAGCAACAGAAAACTGTCAAGCTATAGTCGAGTATGTGGAGCTGTAGGTGGGCTGATCAAGGGAAAATACTAGCACCACGTTAGTCAGAAAAGCAAGCTGAATAATTGTTCAACGGTGGTACTGTGCTGGTCCTAGCATAGACCGTACTAGAGGCGCGAGCCTGGACACAAATGAAGTCACAAAGCACCAACCGAAACAGCAGGAACACAAAAGATGGATCAGCCCCTTTCTTCTTTTTCGTTTCTTTTCTTTTCTTTTCTGTTTTTTTTTCACTTTGTTTTCTTTTTTTTTCTTCTTCTTTTTTTTGTAGAGGACTAAAATCCTTTGTGTGACAAACAACGCAATAGGATTACTGCATATAGCTGCTACCAACTCAGATTGACGAAACTTGTTTCACGCAGCCAGACGCACAAATCTCCAAGTCGATTCTGGAGCACTTAGATGGAGTTTGTGACCCAGGTCAGATCCGTTGGAAAGATCACGAGTTACGCTTTCCAGATTGTACTAAAACTCGCAAATCGGAGACTGGACACAAAAATAATGAAAGTTTTCTTCCACTGATGAATTGAAACTCCGAGACAAAAAGAGGTGACAAGAACTCGAAACTCTAAAGGACTAAACTAAGACCAGCAACTCGACGCAACCGATGCAACCAAAAATTCAACAAGCCCTAACTAAGCAGTGCTAGCAAAGGCTCAAACGAGTTTATAGGACTGAAGGTAAACTAATCTACTATTTTTTTTTGGCTTTTCTGGACTATAGGAAAAATAAAACAGCGAAGAATTAGAAGTCTCTCACCGATAAACCTTGCTCTGATTACCAACTGATGTGAACCCGCTAGGGTTTGTTCCCGATCTTTCGATGAGAGGCAGGGGATAACTCGATTTGAGATGGAGGCGACGTTCACGGCCCGACTACAGCCTTCCAAGGACGCTGCGCCTTAGCAACCGATACACCACCTCCAATAGCTGCCGTGATCTTGTGGAGCGCGACACCCGGCCACTAGGGCACCTGTCCTGCAAGCAATCGAAGAACCAGCAAGAACAAGTAGAACAAGCAACTCAATTGCAAATATGGAGATAATAACCAATCTGGAATCAACAAGGTGGGGTTCCGAATCGAGTAGAACGGATGGTCTAGTCGACACACGCGTCTACAAGGAAGTAGCAATGGCTAAACTTTCAACAAGACAAAAACCCCCCCAATCTGTTCATGGCGGCTCTAACCCTTATTAATACCTAGGAGGACGACCAAGAGGGTGTTTGAGTCACACTCCAACCCTAGGACGCGTCCCTAATGGACCCGACTTGATACAAAGCCCATCGGGCCAAATTAAGATGTCGCAGCACCTTTAGACAGAAAACCAGTCGGTAGTATTTTGGTCATTGCGGACGAATCAGGAGAGATATGGACTTGAGTCCGGATCCATATGAAACTAGACTTCATAAGCTTTCCACGAAGTACTTGAATGTCCCTATCCGAGTCCGTATGCGACCGTGGTGTCCGTCACAAGTTGGTGCTGTTCTGCAGTCCGAATCCAGCCTCCAAAACGTGTTGGACATGGACTCTTTCTTTCCTTGCACCAAAAGTGACGTGGTGGCCTGATGGAGAACATTGGGAAGACTTAGGCTTGGTCCCCAATCAACTTCTTTGGTCCTCCATACCTTCCATGTGTGTTTATTACATGTGGGTGTATCCATTCTGGTGATGTCCACATCAGGTGCGTTCGTTGCAAAAAATTCCGAGGCAACTTCGTTTAGTGAACTTTTGCGTTAATGGCACTAGCTCGGCCAATTTTGCATCGAATTTCATGCAGTAACGAAACGGCCCGAAACGCCCCAAAACATGAGTTTTGGGTCCAATGGAGTGGATCGGGTGCGTTTGTTGCGAATATTTCGGACATAACTTCGTTGAGCGAACTTGTGCAGTAATTGCACCAGTTCGGCCAGTTTTGTATCGACTTTCGTGCAGTATCGAAAAGGTCTGAAACACCCCAAAACATGAGTTTCGGCTATAATGGAGCGGATCGGGTGCGTTCGTTGCGAAAAATTCTGACGGAACTTCGTTTAGCAAACTTGTGCGTTATTGGCAGCAGTTCGACCAGTTTTGCATCGACTTTCATGGAGTAACGAAACTATCCGAAACGCCCCAAAACATGATTTTTGGGTCCAATGGACCGGATCGGGTGCGTTCGTTGCGAAAAATTCTAACGGAACTTCATTTAGCAAACTTGTGCGTTATTGGATCTAGTTCGACCAGTTTTTCATCAACTTTCATGCAGTAACGAAACGGTCCGAAACGCCCCAAAACAAGAGTTTTGTGTCCAAAGGAGTGGATCGGGTGCTTTCGTTGTGAAAAATTCTGATGCAATTTCGTTTAGGAAACTTGTGCTTTAATGGCTCCAGTTCGGCCAGTTTTGCATCCACTTTCGTGCAGTAACAAAACGGTCTGAAACGCTCCAAAACATCAGTTTTGGGTCCAATGGAGTGGATCGGGTGCGTTCGTTGCGAAAAATTCTGATGCAACTTAGTATAGCGAACTTGTGCAGTGATGGAACCAGTTTGGCCAGTTTTGCATCAACTTTCGTGTAGTAACAAAATGTTCAAAATCGCCCAAAACATGAGTTTTGGGTCCAATGGACTCGATTGGATGCGTTTGTTGCGAAAAAATCCGACGTAACTTCGTTTAGCAAACTTATGTGTTAATGGCACCAGTTCGGCCAGTTTTGCATCGACCTTCATGCAGTAACGAAACGGTACGAAACGCTCCGAAACATAAGTTTCGGGTCCAATGGAACGGATCGGGTGCGTTCGTTGCGAAAAATTCCTACACAACTTCGTTTAGCATACTTGTGCGTTAATGGCAGCAGTTCGGCCAGTTCTTCATCGAATTTTATGCAGTAATGAAACGGTCCGAAACGCCCCAAGACAAGAGTTTTGTGTCCAATGGAGTGGATCAGGTGCGTTCGTTGCAAAAAATTCCAAGGCAACTTCGTTTAGTGAACTTTTGCGTTAATGGCACTAGCTCGGCCAATTTTGCATCGACTTTCGTGCAGTAACGAAACGGTCCGAAACGCCCCAAAACATGAGTTTTGGGTCCAATGGAGTGGATCAGGTGTGTTTGCTGCGAAAATTTCCGACGCAACTTCCTTGAGCGAACTTGTGCAGTAATGGCACCAGTTCGGCCTGTTTTGCATCGACCTTCGTGCAATAACGAAACGGTACGAAGCGCCCGAAAACAAAAGTTTTGGGCTCAATGGAGTAGATCGGGTGCTTTCGTTGTGAAAAATTCCGACGTAACTTCGTTTAGTGAACTTGTGCGTTAATGGCACTAGTTCGGCCAGTTTTGCATCGACTTTCGTGCAGTAACTAAATGGTCCGAAACGCCCCAAAAACATGAGTGTTGGGTCCAATGGAGTGGATCGGGAGTGTTCATTGCGAAAAATTCTGATGCAACTTAGTATAGTGAACTTGTGCGTTGATGGCACCAGTTCGGCCAGTTTTGCATCAATTTTCGTGAAGTAACGAAATATTCCAAAACACCCCAAAACATGAGTTTTGGGTCCAATGGAGTGGATCGGGTGCGTTCGTTGCGAAAAATTCCGACCCAACTTAGTATAGCGAACTTGTGCATTAATGGCACCTGTTCGGCCAGTTTTGCGTCGATTTTCGTGCAGTAACGAAACGGTCCGAAACGCCCAAAAACATGAGTTTCGGGTCCACATGAGTTGATCGGGTGCGCTCGGTCCGAAACGCCCCAAAAACATGAGTTTTGGGTCCAATGGAGTGGATCGGGTGTGTTCGCTGCTAAACTTTCCGACGCAACTTCCTTGAGCGAACTTGTGCACTAATGGCACCAGTTCGGCCAGTTTTGCATTGACTTTCATGAAGTAACGAAACGGTCCGAAACGCCCCAAAACATGAGTTTTTGGGCCAATGGAGTGGATCGGATGCGTTCGTTGCGAAAAATTCCGACGCAACTTTGTTTAGCGAACTTGTGTGATAATGACTCCTGTTCGGCTAGTTTTGCATCGACAGTCGTGTAGTAATGAAATGGTCGGAAATGCCCCAAAACATGAGTTTTGGGTCGAATGGATTGGATCGGGTGCGTTCGTTGTGAAAAATTCCCACGCGACTTCAATTAGTGATCTTGTGCGTTAATGGCACCAGTTCGGCCAGTTTTGCATCAACTTTCGTGTAGTAACGAAATGTTCCAAATCGCCCCAAAACATGAGTTTTGGGTCCAATGGACTCGATCGGATGCGTTCGTTGCGAAAAATTCTGACGCAACTTCGTTTAGCGAACTTGTGCGTTAATGACACCAGTTCGGCCAGTTTTGCATCGACTTTCGCGCAGTATCGAAACGGTCTGAAACACCCCAAAATATGAGTTTCGGGTCCAATGGAGCCAATCGGGTGCGTTCGTTGCGAAAAATTCCTACACAACTTCGTTTAGCATACTTGTGCGTTAATGGCAGCAGTTTGGCCAGTTCTTCATCGAATTTCATGCAGTAATGAAACGGTCCGAAATGCCCCAAAACATGAGTTTTGGGTCCAATGGAGTGGATCGGGTGCGTTCGTTGCGAATATTTCGAACATAACTTCGTTGAGCGAACTTGTGCAGTAATTGCACCAGTTCGGCCAGTTTTGTATCGACTTTCGTGCAGTATCGAAACGGTCTGAAACACCCCAAAACATGAGTTTCGGCTATAATGGAGCGGATTGGGTGCGTTCGTTGCGAAAAATTCTTACGCAACTTCGTTTAGCAAACTTGTGCATTAATGGCAGCAGTTCGTCCAGTTCTGCATCGAATTTCATGCAGTAACGAAACAGCCCGAAACGCCCCAAAACATGAGTTTTGGGTCCAATGGAGTGGATCGGGTGCGTTCGTTGCGAATATTTCGGACATAACTTCGTTGAGCGAACTTGTGCAGTAATTCCACCAGTTCGGCCAGTTTTGTATCGACTTTCGTGCAGTATCGAAACGGTCTGAAACACCCCAAAACATTAGTTTCGGCTATAATGGAGCGGATCGGGTGCGTTCGTTGCGAAAAATTCTGACGGAACTTCGTTTAGCAAACTTGTGCGTTATTGGCAGCAGTTCCACCAGTTTTGCATCGACTTTCATGGAGTAACGAAACTATCCGAAACGCCCCAAAACATGATTTTTGGGTCCAATGGACCGGATCGGGTGCGTTCGTTGCGAAAAATTCTGACGGAACTTCATTTAGCAAACTTGTGCGTTATTGGATCTAGTTCGACCAGTTTTTCATCAACTTTCATGCAGTAACGAAACGGTCCGAAACGCCCCAAAACAAGAGTTTTGTGTCCAATGGAGTGGATCGGGTGCGTTCGTTGCGAAAAATTCTGATGCAATTTCGTTTAGGAAACTTGTGCTTTAATGGCACCTGTTCGCCAGTTTTGCGTCGACTTTCGTGTAGTAACGAAATGTTCCAAATCGCCCCAAAACATGAGTTTCGGGTCCACATGAGTTGATCGGGTGCGTTCGGTCCGAAACGCCCCAAAAACATGAGTTTTCGGTCCAATGGAGTGGATCGGGTGTGTTCACTGCTAAAATTTCCGACGCAACTTCCTTGAGCGAACTTGTGCACTAATGGCACCAGTTCGGCCAGTTTTGCATTGACTTTCATGAAGTAACGAAACGGTCCGAAACGCCCCAAAACATGAGTTTTTTGGCCAATGGAGTGGATCGGATGCGTTCGTTGCAAAAAATTCCGACGCAACTTTGTTTAGCGAACTTGTGTGATAATGACTCCTGTTCGGCTAGTTTTGCATCGACAGTCGTGTAGTAATGAAATTGTCGGAAATGCCCCAAAACATGAGTTTTGGGTCGAATGCATTGGATCGGGTGCGTTCGTTGTGAAAAATTCCCACGCGACTTCAATTAGTGATCTTGTGCGTTAATGGCACTAGTTCGGCCAACTTTGCATCGACTTTCGTGCAGTGACGAGACAGTCCGAAACGCCCCAAAATATGAGTCTTGGGTCCAATGGAGTGGATCGGTTGCGTTCGTTGCGAAAATTTCTGGCGCAACTTCGTTGAGCGAACTTGTGCAGTAATGGCACCAGTTCGACCAGTTCTGCATCGACCTTCGTGCAGTAACGAAACGGTACGAAACGCCCCAAAACATAAGTTTTGGGCCCAATGGAGTGGATCGGGTGCGTTCGTTGCGAAAAATTCTGGCGTAACTTCGTTTAGTGAAGTTGTGCGTTAATGGCACTAGTTCGGCCAGTTTTGCATCGACTTTTGTGCAGTAACGAAAGAGTCTGAAATGCCCCAAAACATGAGTTTTGGGTCCAATGGAGTGGATCAGGAGTGTTCGTTGCCTAAAATTCCGATGCAACTTCGTTTAGCAAACTTGTGCTTTAATGGCTCCAGTTCGGCAAGTTTTGCATCGACTTTGGTGCAGTAACAAAACGGTCCGAAACGCTCCAAAACGTGAGTTTTCGGTCCAATGGAGTGGATCGGGTGCGTTCGTTGCGAATAATTCCGATGCAACTTAGTATAGCGAACTTGTGCGTTGATGGCACCAGTTCGGCCAGTTTTGCATCAACTTTCGTGCAGTAACGAAATATTCCAAAACGCCCCAAAACATGAGTTTTGGGTCCAATGGACTCGATCGGATGCGTTCGTTGCAAAAAATTCCGACGCAACTTCGTTTAGCGAACTTGTGCGTTAATGGCACCAGTTCGGCCAGTTTTGCATCGACTTTCGTGCAGTATTGAAACGGTCTGAAACACCCCAAAACATGAGTTTGGGGTCCAATGGAGTGGATAGGGTGCGTTGGTTGTGTAAAATTCTGACGCAACTTCGTTTAGCAAACCTGTGCGTTAATGGCAGCAGTTTGGCCAATTTTGCATCGAATTTCATGCAGTAACGAAATGGTTCGAAACCCTCCAAAACATGAGTTTTGGGTCCACTAGAGCGGATCGGGTGCGTTCGTTGTGAAAAATTTCGATGCAACTTCGTTTAGCGAACTTGTGCGATATTGATACCTGTTCGGCTAGTTTTGCATCGACTTTCGTGCGGTAACGAAATGGTCCGAAACTCCCCAAAACATGATTTTTGGGTCCAATGGAGTGGATCAGGTGCTTTCCTTGCGGAAAATTCCGATGCAATTTCGTTTAGCGAACTTGTGCTTTAATGTCTCCAGTTCGGCCAATTTTGCATCCACTTTCGTGCAATAACGAAACGGTACGAAACGCCCCAAAATATAAGTTTCGGGTCCAATGGAACGGATCGGGTGCGTTCATTGCGAAAAATTCTTATGCAACTTCGTTTAGCAAACTTGTGCGTTAATGGCAGCAGTTCGGCCAGTTCTGCATCGAATTTCATGCAGTAACGAAACGGCCTGAAACGAACCAAAACATGAGTTTTGGGTCCAATGGAGTGGATCGGGTGCGTTCGTTGCGAATATTTCCAACGCAACTTCGTTGAGCGAACTTGTGTAGTAATGGCACCAGTTCGCCTAGTTTTGTATCGACTTTCTTGCAGTATTGAAACGGTCCGAAACATCCCAAAACATGAGTTTCGGGTCGAATGGAGCAGATCGGGTGCGTTCGTTGCGAAAAATTCTGACGCAACTTCATTTAGCAAATTTGTGCGTTATTGGCAGCAGTTCGACCAGTTTTGCATCGACTTTCATGGAGTAACGAAACTATCTGAAACGCACAGAAACATGAGTTCTGGGTCGAATGGAGTGGATCAGGTGCGTTCGTTGCGAAAAATTCCGACGCAACTTCGTTTTGTGAACTTGTGCGTAAATGGCACCAGTTCGGCCAGTTTTGCATCGACTTTCGAGCAGTAACGAAACGGTCCGAAACGCCCCAAAACATGAGTTTTGGGTGTAATGGAGTGGATCGGGTTGCTAAAAATTCCGATGCAACTTAGTATAGCGAACTTGTGCGTTGATGGCACCATTTCGGCCAGTTTTGCATCAACTTTTGTGTAGTAATGAAATGTTCCAAAACGCCCCAAAACATGAGTTTTGGGTCCAATGGACTCGATCGGATGCATTCGTTGCGAAAAATTCAGACGCAACTTCGTTTAGCGAACTTGTGCGTTAATGGCAGCAGTTTGGCCAGTTCTGCATCAAATTTCATGCAGTAACGAAACGGTCCGAAACGCCCCAAAACAAGAGTTTTGTGTGCAATGGAGTGGATCAGGTGCGTCCGTTGTGAAAAATTCTGACGCAACTTCGTTTAGTGAACTTGTGCGTTAATGGCACTAGCTCGGCCAGTTTTGCATCAACTTTCGTGCAATAACAAAACGGTCCGAAATGCCCAAAAACCTGAGTTTTGGGTCCAATGGAGTGGTTCGAGTGTGTTCGCTGCGAAAATTTCCGACGCAACTTCGTTGAGCGAACTTGTGCCGTAATGGCACCAGTTCGGCCAGTTTTGCATCGACCTTCGTGCAGTAACAAAACGGTACAAAACGCCCCGAGATATAGGTTTTGGGTCCAATGGAGTGGATCGGGTGCGTTTGTTGCGAAAAAATCCGACGTAACTTCGTTTAGTGAACTCGTGCGTTAATGGCACTAGTTCGGCCAGTTTTGCATCGACTTTCGTGCAATAATGAAATGGTCCAAAACGCCCCAAAACATGAGTTTTGGGTCCAATGGAGTGGATCGGGAGCGTTCGTTGCGAAAAATTTTGATGCAACTTCGTTTAGCGAACTAGTGCTTTAATGGCTCAAGTTCGGCCAGTTTTGCATAGACTTTCGTGCAGTATCGAAACGGTCAGAAACACCCTAAAACATGAGTTTCGGGTCCAATGGAGCGGATCGGGTGCGTTCGTTGCGGAAAGTTCTGACGCAACTTCGTTTAGCAAACTTGTGCATTAATGGCAACAGTTCGGCCAGTTTTGCATCGACTTTCGTGCAGTATCGAAATGGTCGGAAACACCCCAAAACATGAGTTTCGGGTCGAATGGAGCGGATCGGGTGCGTTCGTTGCGAAAAATTCTGACGCAACTTCATTTAGCAAATTTGTGCGTTATTGGCAGCAGTTCGACCAGTTTTGCATCGACTTTCATGGAGTAACGAAACTATCTGAAACGCACAGAAACATGAGTTCTGGGTTAAATGGAGTGGATCAGGTGCGTTCGTTGCGAAAAATTCCGACGCAACTTCGTTTTGTGAACTTGTGCGTAAATGGCACCAGTTCGGCCAGTTTTGCATCGACTTTCGAGCAGTAACGAAACAGTCCGAAACGCCCCAAAACATGAGTTTTGGGTCTAATGGAGTGGATCAGGTTGCAAAAAATTCTGATGCAACTTAGTATAGCGAACTTGTGCGTTGATGGCACCATTTCGGCCAGTTTTGCATCCACTTTTGTGTAGTAATGAAATGTTCCAAAACGCCCCAAAACATGAGTTTTGGGTCCAATGGACTCGATCGGATGCGTTCGTTGCGAAAAATTCAGACGCAACTTCGTTTAGCGAACTTGTGCGTTAATGGCAGCAGTTCGGCCAGTTCTGCATCAAATTTCATGCAGTAACGAAACGGTCCGAAACGCCCCAAAACAAGAGTTTTGTATGCAATGGAGTGGATCAGGTGCGTCCGTTGCGAAAAATTCCGACGCAACTTCGTTTAGTGAACTTGTGCATTAATGGCTCCAGTTCGGCCAGTTTTGCATCGACTTTCGTGCAGTAACAAAACGGTCCGAAACGCTCCAAAACATCAGTTTTGGGTCCAATGGAGTGGATCGGGTGCGTTCGCTGCGAAAAATTCTGATGCAACTTAGTATAGCGAACTTGTGCAGTGATGGAACCAGTTTGGCCAGTTTTGCATCGACCTTCGTGCAGTAATGAAATGTTCCAAAACGCCCCGAGACATAGGTTTTGGGTCCAATGGACTCGATTGGATGCGTTCGTTGCGAAAAATTCTGACGCAACTTCGTTTAGCGAACTTGTGCATTAATGGCACCAGTTCGGCCAGTTTTGCATCGACTTTCGCGCAGTATCGAAACGGTCTGAAACACCCCAAAATATGAGTTTCGGGTCCAATGGAGCCGATCGGGTGCGTTCGTTGTGAAAAATTCCTACACAACTTCGTTTACCATACTTGTGCGTTAATGGCAGCAGTTCGGCCAGTTCTTCATCGAATTTCATGCAGTAATGAAACGGTCCGAAACGCCCCAAAACAAGAGTTTTGTGTCCAATGGAGTGGATCAGGTGCGTTCGTTGCAAAAAATTCCGAGGCAACTTCGTTTAGTGAACTTTTTGCGTTAATGGCACTAGCTCGGCCAATTTTGCATCGACTTTCGTGCAGTAACGAAACGGTCCGAAACGCCCCAAAACATGAGTTTTGGGTCCAATGGAGTGGATCAGGTGTGTTTGCTGCGAAAATTTCCGACGCAACTTCCTTGAGCGAACTTGTGCAGTAATGGCACCAGTTCGGCCAGTTTTGCATCGACCTTCGTGCAATAACGAAACGGTACGAAGCGCCCCAAAACAAAAGTTTTGGGCCCAATGGAGTAGATCGGGTGCGTTCGTTGTGAAAATTCCGACGTAACTTCGTTTAGTGAACTTGTGCGTTAATGGCACTAGTTCGGCCAGTTTTGCATCGACTTTCGTGCAGTAACTAAATGGTCCGAAACACCCCAAAACATGAGTGTTGGGTCCAATGGAGTTGATCGGGAGCGTTCATTGCGAAAAATTCTGATGCAACTTAGTATAGTGAACTTGTGCGTTGATAGCACCAGTTCGGCCAGTTTTTGCATCAATTTTCGTGTAGTAATGAAATATTCCAAAACGCCCCAAAACATGAGTTTTGGGTCCAATGGAGTGGATCGGGTGCGTTCGTTGCGAAAAATTCCGACCCAACTTAGTATAGCGAACTTGTGCATTAATGGCACCTGTTCGCCCAGTTTTGCGTCGACTTTCGTGCAGTAATGAAACGGTCCGAAACGCCCAAAAACATGAGTTTCGGGTCCACATGAGTTGATCGGGTGCGTTCGGTCCGAAACGCCCCAAAAACATGAGTTTTGGGTCCAATGGAGTGGATCGGGTGTGTTCACTGCTAAAATTTCCGACGCAACTTCCTTGAGCGAACTTGTGCACTAATGGCACCAGTTCGGCCAGTTTTGCATTGACTTTCATGAAGTAACGAAACGGTCCGAAACGCCCCAAAACATGAGTTTTTGGGCCAATGGAGTGGATCGGATGCGTTCGTTACGAAAAATTCCGACGCAACTTTTTTTAGCGAACTTGTGTGATAATGACTCCTGTTCGGCTAGTTTTGCATTGACAGTCGTGTAGTAATGAAATGGTCGGAAATGCCCCAAACATGAGTTTTGGGTCGAATGGATTGGATCGGGTGCGTTTGTTGTGAAAAATTCCCACGCGACTTCAATTAGTGATCTTGTGCGTTAATGGCACTAGTTCGGCCAACTTTCCATCGACTTTCGTGCAGTAACGAAACGGTCCGAAACGCCCCAAAACATGAGTCTTGGGTCCAATGGAGTGGATCGGTTGCGTTCGTTGCGAAAATTTCTGGCGCAACTTCGTTGAGCGAACTTGTGCAGTAATGGCACCAGTTCGACCAGTTCTGCATCGACCTTCGTGCAGTAACGAAACGGTACGAAATGCCCCAAAACATAAGTTTTGGGTCCAATGGAGTGGATCGGGTGCGTTCGTTGCGAAAAATTCTGGCGTAACTTCGTTTAGTGGAGTTGTGCGTTAATGGCACTAGTTCGGCCAGTTTTGCATCGACTTTTGTGCAGTAACGAAATAGTCTGAAATGCCCCAAAACATGAGTTTTGGGTCCAATGGAGTGGATCGGGAGCGTTCGTTGCCTAAAATTCCGATGCAACTTGGTTTAGCAAACTTGTGCTTTAATGGCTCCAGTTCGGCAAGTTTTGCATCGACTTTTGTGCAGTAACGAAATAGTCTGAAATGCCCCAAAACATGAGTTTTGGGTCCAATGGAGTGGATCGGGAGCGTTCGTTGCCTAAAATTCCGATGCAACTTCGTTTAGCAAACTTGTGCTTTAATGGCTCCAGTTCGGCAAGTTTTGCATCGACTTTGGTGCAGTAACAAAACGGTCCGAAACGCTCCAAAACATGAGTTTTCGGTCCAATGGAGTGGATCGGGTGCGTTCGTTGCGAAAGATTCCGATGCAACTTAGTATAGCAAACTTGTGCGTTGATGGCACCAGTTCGGCCAGTTTTGCATCAACTTTCGTGCAGTAACGAAATATTCCAAAACGCCCCAAAACATGAGTTTTGGGTCCAATGGACTCTATCGGATGCGTTCGTTGCAAAAAATTCCGACGCAACTTCGTTTAGTGAACTTGTGCGTTAATGGCACTAGTTCGGCCAGTTTTGCATCTACTTTCGAGCAGTATCGAAACGGTCCGAAACGCCCCAAAACATGAGTTTTGGGTCTAATGGAGTGGATCGGGTGCGATCGTTGCAAAAAATTCCGATGCAACTTAGTATAGCGAACTTGTGCGTTGATGGCACCATTTCGGCCAGTTTTGCATCAACTTTTGTGTAGTAATGAAATGTTCCAAAACGCCCCAAAACATGAGTTTTGGGTCCAATGGACTCGATCGGATGCGTTCGTTGCGAAAAATTAAGACGCAACTTCGTTTAGCGAACTGGTGCGTTAATGGCACCAGTTCGGCCAGTTTTGCATCGACCTTCATGCAGTAACGAAACGGTACGAAACGCTCCAAAACATAAGTTTTGGGTCCAATGGAACGGATCGGGTGCGTTCGTTGCGAAAAATTCTTACGCAACTTCGTTTAGCAAACTTGTGCGTTAATGGCAGCAGTTCGGCCAGTTCTGCATCGAATTTCATGCAGTAACGAAACGGTCCGAAACGCCCCAAAACAAGAGTTGTCCAATGGAGTGGATCGGGTGCGTTCGTTGCAAAAAATGTCGATGCAACTTCGTTTAGCGAACTTGTGCTTCAATGGCTCAAGCTCGGCCAATTTTGCATAGACTTTCGTGCAGTATCGAAACGGTCGGAAACACCCCGAAACATGAGTTTTGGGTCCAATGGAGCGGATCGGGTACGTTCGTTGCGGAAAGTTCTGACGCAACTTCATTTAGCAAACTTGTCCATTAATGGCAACAGTTCGGCCAGTTTTGCATCGACTTTCGTCCAGTATCGAAACGGTCGGAAACACCCCAAAACATGAGTTTCGGGTCCAATGGAGCGGATCAGGTGCGTTCGTTGCGAAAAATTCTTACGCAACTTCGTTTAGCAAACTTGTGCGTTAATGGCAGCAGTTCGGCCAGTTCTGCATCGAATTTCATGCAGTAACGAAACGGTCCGAAACGCCCCAAAACAAGAGTTTTGTGTCCAATGGAGTGGATCGGGAGCGTTCGTTGCGAAAAATTTCGATGCAACTTCGTTTAGCGAACTTGTGCGTTAATGGCACTAGCTCGGCCAGTTTAGCATCGACTTTCGTGCAGTAACGAAACGGTCCGAAACGCCCCAAAACATGAGTTTTGGGTCCAATGGAGTGGATCGAGTGTGTTCGCTGCGAAAATTTCCGACGCAACTTCGTTGTGCGAACTAGTGCCGTAATGGCACCAGTTCGGCCAGTTTTGCATCGACCTTCGTGCAGTACAGAAACGGTACGAAACGCCCCAAAACATAAGTTCTGGGTCCAATGGAGTGGATCGGGTGCGTTTGTTGTGAAAATTCCGACGTAACTTCATTTAGCGAACTTGTGCTTTAATGTCTCCAGTTCGGCCAGTTTTGCGTAGACTTTCGTGCCGTATCGAAACGGTCGGAAACACCCCAAAACATGAGTTTCGGGTCCAATGGAGCGGATCGGGTGCCTTCGTTGCGGAAAGTTCGGACGCAACTTTGTTTAGCAAACTTGTGCATTAATGGCAATAGTTCGGCCAGTTTTGCATCGACTTTCGTGCAGTATCGAAACGGTCGGAAACACCCCAAAACATGAGTTTTAGGTCGAATGGAGTGGATCAGGTGTGTTCGCTGCGAAAATTTCCGACGCAACTTCGTTGAGCGAACTTGTGCCGTAATAGCACCAGTTCGGCCAGTTTTGCATCGACCTTTATGCAGTAACGAAACGCTCCAAAATATAAGTTTCGGGTCCAGTGGAACGGATCGGGTGCGTTCGTTGCGAAAAATTCTTACGCAACTTCGTTTAGCAAACTTATGTGTTAATGGCAGCAGTTCGGCCAGTTCTGCATCAAATTTCATGCAGTAACGAAACGGTCCGAAACGCCCCAAAACAAGAGTTTTGTGTGCAATGGAGTGGATCAGGTGCGTCCGTTGTGAAAAATTCCGACGCAACTTCGTTTAGTGAACTCGTGCGTTAATGGCACTATCTCGGCCAGTTTTGCATCGACTTTCGTGCAATAACAAAATGGTCCGAAATGCCCCAAAACCTAAGTTTTGGGTCCAATGGAGTGGTTCGAGTGTGTTCGCTGCGAAAATTTCCGACGCAACTTCGTTGAGCGAACTTGTGCCGTAATGGCACCAGTTCGGCCAGTTTTGCATCGACCTTCGTGCAGTAACGAAACGGTACAAAACGCCCCAAGACATAGGTTTTGGGTCCAATGGAGTGGATCGGGTGCGTTTGTTGCGAAAAAATCCGACGTAACTTCGTTCAGTGAACTCCTGCGTTAAAGGCACTAGTTCGGCAAGTTTTGCATCGACTTTCGTGCAATAACGAAATGGTCCGAAACGCCCCAAAACATGTGTTTTGGGTCCAATGGAGTGGATCGGAAGCGTTCGTTGCGAAAAATTTCGATGCAACTTCGTTTAGCGAACTTGTGCTTTAATGGCTCAAGTTCGGCCAGTTTTGCATAGACTTTCGTGCAGTATCGAAACGGTCGGAAACACCCCAAAACATGAGTTTCGGGTCCAATGGAGCGGATCGGGTGCATTCGTTGCGGAAAGTTCTGACGCAACTTCGTTTAGCAAACTTGTGGATTAATGGCAACAGTTCGGCCAGTTTTGCATCGACTTTCGTACAGTATCGAAACGGTCGGAAACACCCCAAAACATGAGTTTCGGGTCCAATGGAGCGGATCGGGTGCGTTCGTTGCGAAAAATTCTTACGCAACTTCGTTTAGCAAACTTGTGCGTTAATGGCAGCAGTTCGGCCAGTTCTGCATCGAATTTCATGCAGTAACAAAACGGCCCGAAACGAACCAAAACATGAGTTTTGGGTCCAATGGAGTGGATCGGGTGCGTTCGTTGCGAATATTTCCGATGCAACTTCGTTGAGCGAACTTGTGTAGTAATGGCACCAGTTCGCCCAGTTTTGTATCGACTTTCTTGCAGTATTGAAACGGTCCGAAACACCCCAAAACATGAGTTTCGGGTCCAATGGAGCGGATCGGGTGCGTTCGTTGCGAAAAATTCTGACGCAACTTCGTTTAGCAAATTTGTGCGTTATTGGCAGCAGTTCGACCAGTTTTGCATCGACTTTCATGGTGTAACGAAACTATCTGACACGCACAGAAACATGAGTTCTGGGTCCAATGGAGTGGATCAGGTGCGTTCGTTGCGAAAAATTCCGACGCAACTTCGTTTTGTGAAATTGTGCGTAAATGGCACCAGTTCGGCCAGTTTTGCATCGATTTTTGTGGAGTAATGAAATGGTCCAAAACGCCCCAAAACGTGAGTCTTTGGCACAATAGAGTGGATCGGGTGCGTTCGTTGCGAAAAATTCCGACGCAACTTCTTTTACTGAACTTGTGCGTTAATGGCACTAGTTCGGCCAGTTTTGCATCTACTTTCGAGCAGTATCGAAACGGTCCGAAACACCCCAAAACCTAAGTTTTGGGTCCAATGAAGTTGATCGAGTGTGTTCGCTGCGAAAATTTCTGACGCGACTTCGTTGAGCGAACTTGTGCCGTAATGGCACCAGTTCGGCCAATTCTGCATCGAATTTCATGCAGTAACGAAACGGTACGAAACGCCCCAAAACAAGAGTTTTGTGTGCAATGCAGTGGATCCGGTGCGTTCGTTGCGAAAAATTCCGACGCAACTTCGTTTGGTGAACTTGTGCGTTAATGGCACTAGCTCGGCCAGTTTTGCATCGATTTTCGTGCAGTAACGAAACGGTCCGAAACGCCCCAAAACCTGAGTTTTGGGTCCAATGAAGTGGATCGAGTGTGTTCGCTGCGAAAATTTCCGACGCGACTTCGTTGAGCGAACTTGTGCCGTAATGGCACCAGTTCGGCCAGTTTTGCATCGACCTTCATGCAGTAACGAAACGGTACGAAACGCTCCAAAACATAAGTTTCGGGTCCAATGGAACGGATCGGGTGCTAATGGCGACCCGCTAGGGTTTGATTCCCGATCTTTCGATGAGAGGCGTGGATAACTCGATTGGTCGATGGAGGCGACGTTCACGGCCCGACTACAGCCTTCCAAGCTGCGCCTTAGCAACCGATACACCCCCTCCAATGGCTGTCGCGATCTTGTGGAGCGCGGCACCCGGCCACTAGGGCACTCGTCCTGCAAGCAATCGAAGAACTAGCAAGAACAAGTATGACAAGTACTGAATTTACTAGATATAAATGAAGGTTTCACACGCAATCTCAATAATGGTGGGGTTCCGAAGACAAGAAGACGGGCGGCTGATCCAGCACGCGCGCTTGCAAGCAAGTAGCGAAGGCTAAACTTGATCTAAACAAAACCCAAGCATCCTTGGCGGCGGCTAAGGGGTATAAGTACGTGGGAGGACGACCACAGGGGTGTTGGGGTCGTACTCCAACCCTAGGACGCGTCCGTAATGGACTCAACTTGATACACGGCCCATTGGACCAAAACAGGGTGACGCAGCACCATGGGCAGAAAAGGACTCTGTATTAATTTAACGATTGCGGCCGACTCGTAATAGATATGGCTATGAGGCCGGATCCGTTTGAAAGAAGACTTCATAAGCTTTCCACGAAGTACTTGAACGCCCCAATCCGAGTTCATATGCGACCGTGGTGTCCGTCACAAGTTGGTACTGTTCTGCAGTCCGAATCCAGCTTGCGCGAATCCGTTTCCCTTTCGGCCGCCTCCTTGGTTCCTAAGCAAAACAAGAGTACACGGGTCTCCATGGTCTAAAAATGATGCACCTGAGCTTAGATTTGAACTCACCTGATGATTAAGTTGATGCGCACGAGCACGAGTAATAGGACCAGCAATAGGTACTTGTGTCGGAGTGGATGTATCGTTGGTGTTGGTGTCCTCATCATCCTCCCCTTCTTGCATTTGAGTCGTCCTCGACTCAAGCTCATCTTCCTCTCCCAAATATGGCTTCAAATCTGCAATGTTAAATGTGGGACTAACCCCAAAATCCGCAGGCAGATCGAGCTTATATGCATTATCATTGACTTTCTCTAGCACTTTAAATGGTCCATCAGCCCGAGGTAGCAATTTAGATTTTCTCAATTCAGGAAACCTTTCCTTTCTCAAATGCAGCCAAACTAAATCTCCAGGTTCAAACTTTAGTTCCTTCCTACCTTTATCACCAGCAATCTTGTATTTAGCATTCATGCGCTCTATGTTTTCTTTAGTTGTTTCATGCAGTTTTAACATCAATTCGGCACGCTTAGTAGCATCAAAATTCGTTTTTTCAGAAAATGGCAAAGGCATTAAATCAATAGGAGCACGAGGCAAGAAACCATATACAATCTGAAATGGGCACATCTTTGTAGTAGAATGCAGCGATCGATTATAAGCGAATTCAATATGAGGCAAACAATCTTCCCACATCTTAATGTTCTTCTTTAAAACAGCCCTTAACATAGTAGACAAAGTCCTATTAACCACTTCAGTTTGACCATCAGTTTGCGGATGACATGTAGTAGAAAACAACAATTTAGTTCCCAATTTAGCCCATAAAGTCTTCCAAAAATAACTAAGAAATTTAGCATCACGATCAGAAACAATTGTGTTGGGCACACCATGCAAACGAACAATTTCCCGAAAGAACAAATCAGCAATGTGAGAAGCATCATCAGTTTTATGACATGGTATGAAATGGGCCATCTTAGAAAATCTATCAACAACCACAAACACACTATCACGTCCCTTCCTAGTCCTAGGCAATCCTAACACAAAATCCATAGAAATATCTTCCCAAGGAGCACTAGGAACAGGTAGAGGCAAATACAAACCATGTGGATTCAATCGTGATTTAGCCTTTTGACATGTCATGCAGCGAGCAACAAATCTCTCCATATCTCTTCTCATCTTTGGCCAAAAGAAATGACCAGCAAGTATATCTTCCGTTTTCTTTGCTCCAAAATGCCCCATTAAGCCACCTCGATGCGCTTCCTGCAACAATAACAAGCGAACGGAGCTAGCTGGAATGCATAGCTTGTTAGCTCTAAAGACAAACCCATCACTAACGATGAATTTGTTCCATCCCTTCCCCTCTTTACAATGCAGCAACACATCTTTAAAATCAGCATCATTAACATATTGATCTTTAATCGTTTCCAATCCAAATATTTTGTAATCAAGTTGGTTCAACAAGGTGTATCTCCTAGACAATGCATCAGCAATTATATTCTCTTTCCCTTTCTTGTGCTTAATAATATAAGGAAAAGATTCAATAAATTCAACCCACTTAGCATGTCTACGGTTCAATTTTCCTTGACTACGAATATGTTTTAAAGATTCATGATCTGAATGAATAACAAACTCTTTGGGCCATAGATAATGCTGCCATGTTTCTAATGTGCGAACAAGAGCATACAATTCCTTATCATAAGTAGAATAATTCAGAACAGGCCCGCTCAATTTTTCACTGAAATAAGCAATAGGTTTGCCTTCTTGTAACAAAACACCACCCAAACCAATGCCACTAGCATCACATTCAAGCTCAAAGGTTTTATTAAAATCAGGGAGTTGGAGGAGAGGTGCATGTGTCAACTTATCTTTCAGCGTGTTGAAGGAGTTCTCTTGTGTTTTACCCCAACTAAAAGGCACTCCCTTCTTTGTAAGCTCATTCAAAGGCGCGGCAATGGTGCTGAAGTCCTTCACAAAACGACGATAGAAACCAGCAAGTCCTAGGAAACTCCGCACTTGCGTGATAGTCTTCGGTATAGGCCATCCATGTATAGCTTCCACCTTGGCTTGATCAACCTCGATTCCCTGTGGAGTCACGACATAGCCAAGAAAAGACACTCGATCGGTGCAAAAGGTGCATTTCTCAAGGTTACCAAATAAACGTGCATCTCGTAAAGCATTAAAAATAGCACGTAAGTGATCAAGATGTTCATCGAAAGATTTGCTGTAAATCAATATATCATCAAAGTAGACAACAACAAATTTCCCAATGAAAGCACGCAGAACCTCATTCATTAATCTCATGAAAGTACTCGGTGCATTAGTTAACCCAAAAGGCATGACCAACCACTCATATAACCCGAACTTAGTTTTGAAAGCAGTTTTCCATTCATCTCCCAATTTCATACGAATCTGGTGGTACCCACTACGCAAATCAACTTTGGAAAACACAATAGCACCACTCAATTCATCAAGCATATCATCCAAACGAGGGATAGGGTGTCGATATCGAATTGTAATATTATTAATAGCCCTACAATCAACACACATACGCCATGTTCCATCCTTTTTAGGCACTAAAATAACTGGAACAGCACAAGGACTAAGAGACTCACGCACATAACCTTTGTCGAGTAGTTCTTGCACTTGTCGCTGAATTTCCTTAGTTTCTTCCGGATTTGTCCTGTATGGCGCACGGTTTGGCAATGATGCACCAGGAATAAGGTCAATTTGGTGCTCAATCCCTCGTATTGGTGGCAGCCCCGCTGGTATCTCACTTGCAAACACATCAGAATACTCCTGCAAAAGGTTAGCAACAGCCGGGGGCAAAGAATGCTGCATATCGTGAACTGAAATCAAAGCATTCTTGCACACCAAAGCATAGGCAACAGAAGTGGAAGCAATCAATTCATTAATATCAGACTTAGTAGCAAGCAAGCAATGTCCTTTCAATCTTATCTCATCTTCCCTGCTACTAACAGATTTGGCATTCTTATCGATATCAGTTTTAGTTCTCTTAGCTTTAGCAACATCATCACGCACAATAGATTCAGGTGACATAGGAAGCAAAACGATTTTCTTATCATGATGTATAAGAGAATATTGATTTGATCTACCATGATGCATGCTATCGGTATCAAATTGCCATGGTCTACCTAGCAGAATATGACAAGCTTCCATAGGCACAACATCGCATTCAACAACATCATGATATGAACCAATAGCGAAATTAATTCGTACCAATCTCGTTACCTTGACCTTACCACTATTGTTGAGCCACCGAATGTGATATGGATGTGGGTGCGGTTTTGTTGTAAGTGCAAGCTTCTCGACCATATCGCTGCTAGCCAAGTTGTTGCAGCTACCTCCATCAATTATCAAACGGCATGAACGCTCTTTAATAACACACTTTGTTTGGAATAGTGTATGCCGTTGATTTTGCTCCGCCTTTTCCATTTGTGCACTAAGTACACGCTGCACAATGAGGCTCTCATAATGATCTGCATCCTCTGCACCAATCTGCTCTTCTGGTTGTTCCTTAGTACCTGCATGGTCAGCAGCAAGCAAAGCAAGTGTATCTTCATCAAAATCACTAGCAGAGGAATACCCACCATCTCCTTTGACCACCAAAACGCGCTTGTTAGGGCAGTCACGTTGCACGTGGCCAAAGCCCTTGCATCGATGGCACTGAATATCTCTTGTCCTTCCCGTGGAGGCAACCGAAGATGCACTCGTGGCTGGTTTCTGGACAGTCGTGGTTGCTGAATTTGTCGGGGGAGCACGTGTCTTATCGTTGGATGGAGCGGGTATTGTCGACCGACTCGGGAATGTAGAAGGTGCAGGAGCTCGTCCGGTCAATGAGGTAGATGTGCGCGGCTGCCATGATGAAGGTTTTCCTGCAGAAATATTAGTTCTTGTACTAGCACGTCGTCCCAGCACTTCCCTTTCAGCTTTACAAGCAAGATGGAACAAACGGGTTACGTTAGTATAATCTTTATAAGCAAGAATGTCCTGAATTTCTCGATTCAAACCTCCTAAAAATCTAGCCATAGCAGGTTCCTCATCCTCCACTAAATTACAACGCAACACACCCATTTGTAATTCCTGATAGTATTCTTCTACACTTTTATTACCCTGTCTCAATTGTTGCAATCTATGTAACAGATCACGCGCATAGTAAGAAGGAACAAATCTAGCCCGCATGACCCGTTTCAAGGCATCCCAGGTTTGTGGAATATTATTAGGATTTTTCTTAGCATGTTCTATCCACCAAACAGAGGCAAAATCAGTAAATTCACTAGTAGCAGCCCTAACACGTATATTCTCTGGAAATTCATGACATGCAAACTTTTGATCAACAGCAATTTCCCAAGTAATGTATGCATCAGGATCGTATTTTCCATCGAAAGAAGGTATCTTAAATTTTATTTTACTGAAAGCATCATCGTTATTATGTACCTCACGTCGTCGATGTCCACCCATACCTCTCCGATTAGTTCGCAGTCGTCGGCGACTAGGAGCATCTTGGTCATCTAGTTCAGTATCAGCGACATAATCATCCCAATTATCCTCGACACGCTCATCCTTCTTGTTTTCTCCCTCATGCCCATTTGCAGTTCTGGCATGCATCTCATCAAAACGCCTCAAAAGAGCAGCAAGGCTTTGGTCAATATGAGCGACCGACGTCTCCAGCCTTGTAAGCTTGGTGTTGGTGGCAAGCTGCGTGGCCTCCAACTGCCCAATCTTATCATTTGACACCAGCATATCTTCAGCAAGCCCATCTACATGCCTCCTCATCTTATTTTCAAAATGTTGTATGATTCCCTTTGTACGAGGAGAGTGACCTAAACTCCCATCACCCTCTGATCCTGTCATGGTTAGATGAACAAAGGAAACACGAAAATAGGTGAAGAAATAAGATCCTACAACTAATGGGATGTAGCTACTGCAAGGCGCTCACACTCAACCTGTTACACAAGCTCTTACCAATTCTTACCTTGCTCAACAGGAGGGGACGGCAACCAACAAGTCTGCAACCGTGGGATGAAGTGTATCGGTGCCGCAACAACAGGACCTGTCAAGCTGTAGTCGGATATGTGGAGCTATAGGTGGGCTGAAGCAAGGATGAACTAGCACCACGTTAGTTACAAAAGCAAGCTGAAAAATCGTTCAACGGCGGTACTATGCTGGTCCTAGCCTAGACCGTGCTAGAGACGCGAGCCTGGGCACAAATGAAGTCACGAGACACCACCGAAGAACAAAAAAGATGCACAAAGAACAGCCCCTTTTTCTTCCCCTCTTTTTCTTCTTCTTCTTTTTTTTTCTTTTTTTTTCCTTTCTTTTTTTTCCTTCTTTTTTTTCTCTTTTTTTCTTTTTTTTTCCTTTCTTTTTTTTCCTTCTTTTTTTTCTCTTTTTTTTCTTTTTTTTTCAGGGGATCCTCAAAACTGATTATATAACCTAAAAGACTTCAAAAGAGCCACACAGCACACAAACTTTTCTCTCTCTCTCTCTCTCTCTGGAGTAAGCCGAGGCTATATGTATTCGTGAAAAGTTGTGGTTTGAGTAAGCCGAGACTACTTCTGCCTTTCTGGAGCGTTACAAAATATGCAGTACAAGTGCGAAAAGCAATGGAATTTTATAACACGGCACAATAACCAATTGGGACTAGGAAATCGATCCCTACTCGAATCACAGCACCGCGTGCGATTCGGTCACAAACCAACACAGAATCTAACTCGGACTTGAACACGAATATGGACTCGGATTCCACCAACACGGAGTATGTATGGTAGCGCACGGTTGTGACTAGAACGTGACAAGAACTCGAAACTCTAAAGGACTAAAACTAAGACCAGCAACTCGACGCAACCGATGCAACCGAAAATTCAACAAGCCCTAACTAAGCAGTGCTAGCAAAGGCTCAAACAAGTTTATAGGACTGAAGGTAAACTAATCTACTTTTTTTTTTTGGCTTTTCTGGACTATAGGAAAAATAAAACAGCGAAGAATTAGAAGTCTCTCACCGATAAACCTGGCTCTGATTACCAACTGATGGCGACCCGCTAGGGTTTGATTCCCGATCTTTCGATGAGAGGCGTGGATAACTCGATTGGTCGATGGAGGCGACGTTCACGGCCCGACTACAGCCTTCCAAGCTGCGCCTTAGCAACCGATACACCCCCTCCAATGGCTGTCGCGATCTTGTGGAGCGCGGCACCCGGCCACTAGGGCACTCGTCCTGCAAGCAATCGAAGAACTAGCAAGAACAAGTATGACAAGTACTGAATTTACTAGATATAAATGAAGGTTTCACACGCAATCTCAATAATGGTGGGGTTCCGAAGACAAGAAGACGGGCGGCTGATCCAGCACGCGCGCTTGCAAGCAAGTAGCGAAGGCTAAACTTGATCTAAACAAAACCCAAGCATCCTTGGCGGCGGCTAAGGGGTATAAGTACGTGGGAGGACGACCACAGGGGTGTTGGGGTCGTACTCCAACCCTAGGACGCGTCCGTAATGGACTCAACTTGATACACGGCCCATTGGACCAAAACAGGGTGACGCAGCACCATGGGCAGAAAAGGACTCTGTATTAATTTAACGATTGCGGCCGACTCGTAATAGATATGGCTATGAGGCCGGATCCGTTTGAAAGAAGACTTCATAAGCTTTCCACGAAGTACTTGAACGCCCCAATCCGAGTTCATATGCGACCGTGGTGTCCGTCACAAGTTGGTACTGTTCTGCAGTCCGAATCCAGCTTGCGCGAATCCGTTTCCCTTTCGGCCGCCTCCTTGGTTCCTAAGCAAAACAAGAGTACACGGATCTCCATGGTCTAAACATGATGCACCTGAGCTTAGATTTGAACTCACCTGATGATTAAGTTGATTCGCACGAGCACGAGTAATAGGACCAGCAATAGGTACTTGTGTCGGAGTGGATGTATCGTTGGTGTTGGTGTCCTCATCAGGTGCGTTCGTTGCGAAAATTTCTTACGCAACTTCGTTTAGCAAACTTGTGCGTTAATGGCAGCAGTTCGGCCAGTTCTGCATCAAATTTCATGCAGTAACGAAACGGTCCGAAACGCCCCAAATCAAGAGTTTTGTGTGCAATGGAGTGGATCAGGTGCGTCCGTTGTGAAAAATTCCGACGCAACTTCGTTTAGTGAACTCGTGCGTTAATGGCACTAGCTCGGCCAGTTTTGCATCGACTATCGTGCAGTAACGAAACGGTCCGAAACGCCCCAAAACCTGTGTTTTGGGTCCAATGGAGTGGATTGAGTGTGTTCGCTGCGAAAATTTCCGACGCAACTTCGTTAAGCGAACTTGTGCCGTAATGGCACCAGTTCGGCCAGTTTTGCATCGACCTTCGTGCAGTAACTAAACGGTACAAAACGCCCCAAGACATAGGTTTTGGGTCCAATGGAGTGGATCGGGTGCGTTTGTTGCGAAAAAATCCGACGTAACTTCGTTTAGTGAACTCGTGCGTTAATGGCAATAGTTCGGCCAGTTTTGCATCGACTTTCGTGCAATAACGAAATGGTCTGAAACGCCCCAAAACTTGAGTTTTCGGTCCAATGGAGTGGATCAGGAGCGTTCGTTGCGAAAAATTTTGATGCAACTTCGTTTAGCGAACTTGTGCTTTAATGGCTCAAGTTCGGCCAGTTTTGCATAGACTTTCGTGCAGTATCGAAACGGTCGGAAACACCCCGAAACATGAGTTTTGGGTCCAATGGAGCGGATCGTGTGCGTTCGTTGCGGAAAGCTCTGACACAACTTCGTTTAGAAAACTTGTGCATTAATGGCAACAGTTCGGCCAGTTTTGCATCGACTTTCGTGCAGTATCGAAACGGTCGGAAACACCCCAAAACATGAGTTTCGGGTCCAATGGAGCGGATCGGGTGCGTTCGTTGCGAAAAATTCTTACGCAACTTCGTTTAGCAAACTTGTGCGTTAATGGCAGCAGTTCGGCCAGTTCTGCATCGAATTTCATGCAGTAACGAAACGGTCCGAAACGCCCCAAAACAAGAGTTTTGTGTCCAATGGAGTGGATCGGGTGCGTTTGTTGCGAAAAAATCCGACGTAACTTCGTTTAGTGAACTCGTGCGTTAATGGCACTAGCTCAGCCAGTTTTGCATCGACTATCGTGCAGTAACGAAACGGTTCGAAACGCCCCAAAACAAGAGTTTTGTGTCCAACGGAGTGGATCGGGTGCGTTTGTTGCGAAAAAATCCGACGTAACTTCGTTTAGTGAACTCGTGCGTTAATGGCACTAGTTCGGCCAGTTTTGCATCGACTTTCGTGCAATAACAAAATGGTCCGAAACGCCCCAAAACTTGAGTTTTCGGTCCAATGGAATGGATCGGGAGCGTTCGTTGCGAAAAATTTCGATGCAACTTCGTTTAGGGAACTTGTGCTTTAATGGCTCAAGTTCGGCCAGTTTTGCATAGACATTCGTGTAGTATCGAAACGGTCGGAAACACCCCAAAACATGAGTTTCGGGTCCAATGGAGCGGATCGGGTGCGTTCGTTGCAGAAAGTTCTGACGCAACTTCGTTTAGCTAACTTGTGCATTAATGGCAACAGTTCGGCCAGTTTTGCATCGACTTTCGTGCAGTATCGAAACGGTCGGAAACACCCCAAAACATGAGTTTCGGGTCCAATGGAGCGGATCGGGTGCGTTCGTTGCGAAATGTTCTGACGCAATTTCGATTAGCAAACTTGTGCGTTAATGGCAGCAGTTCGGCCAGTTTTGCATCGACTTTCGTGCAGTATCGAAACGGTCGGAAACACCCCAAAACATAAGTTTCGGGTCCAATGGAACGGATCGGGTGCGTTCGTTGCGAACAATTCTTACGCAACTTCGTTTAGCAAACTAGTGCGTTAATGGCAGCAGTTCGGCCAGTTCTGCATCAAATTTCATGCAGTAACGAAACGGCCCAAAACAAACCAAAACATGAGTTTTGGGTCCAATGGAGTGGATCGGGTGCGTTCGTTGCGAATATTTCCGACGCAACTTCGTTGAGCGAACTTGTGTAGTAATGGCACCTGTTCGCCCAGTTTTGTACGGACTTTCTTGCAGTATTGAAACGGTCCGAACACCCCAAAACATGAGTTTCAAGTCCAATGGAGCGGATCGGGTGCGTTCGTTGCGAAAAATTCTGACGCAACTTCGTTTAGCAAATTTGTGCGTTATTTGCAGCAGTTTGACCAGTTTTGCATCGAATTTCATGGTGTAACGAAACTATCTGAAATGCACAGAAACATGAGTTCTGGGTCCAATGGAGTGGATCAGATGCGTTCGTTGCGAAAAATTCCGACGCAACTTCGTTTTGTGAACTTGTGCGTAAATGGCACAAGTTCGGCCAGTTTTGCATCGATTTTTGTGGAGTAATGAAATGGTCCAAAACGCCCCAAAACGTGAGTCTTCGGCACAATAGAGTGGATCGGGTGCGTTCATTGCGAAAAATTCCGACGCAACTTTTTTTAGTGAACTTGTGCGTTAATGGCACTAGTTCAGCCAGTTTTGCATCTACTTTCGAGCAGTATCGAAACGGTCCGAAACGCCCCAAAACATGAGTTTTGGGTCTAATGGAGTGGATCGGGTGCGATCGTTGCAAAAAATTCTGATGCAACTTAGTATAGCGAACTTGTGCGTTGATGGCACCATTTCGGCCAGTTTTGCATCAACTTTTGTGTAGTAATGAAATGTTCCAAAACGCGCCAAAACATGAGTTTTGGGTCCAATGGACTCGATCGGATGCGTTCGTTGCGAAAAATTCAGACGCAACTTCGTTTAGCGAACTTGTGCGTTAATGGCACCAGTTTCGGCCAGTTTTGCATCGACTTTCGTGCAGTATCGAAACGGTCGGAAACACCCCAAAACATGAGTTTTGGGTCCAATGGAGCGGATCGGTTGCGTTCGTTGCGAAAAATTCTTACGCAACTTCGTTTAGCAAACTTGTGCGTTAATGGCAGCAGTTCGGCCAGTTCTGCTTCGAATTTCATGCAGTAACGAAACGGTCCGAAACGCCCCAAAACAAGAGTTTTGTGTCCAATGGAGTGGATCGGGTGCGTTTGTTGCGAAAAAATCCGACGTAACTTCGTTTAGTGAACTCGTGCGTTAATGGCACTAGTTCGGCCAGTTTTGCATCGACTTTCATGCAATAGCGAAATGGTCCGAAACTCCCCAAAACTTGAGTTTTCGGTCCAATGGAGTGGATCGGGAGCGTTCGTTGTGAAAAATTTCGATGCAACTTCGTTTAACGAACTTGTGCTTTAATGGCTCAAGTTCGGCCAGTTTTGCGTAGACTTTCGTGCAGTATCGAAACGGTCGGAAACACCCCAAAACATGAGTTTCGGGTCCAATGGAGCGGATCGGGTGCGTTCGTTGCGGAAAGTTCTGACGCAACTTCGTTTAGCAAACTTGTGCATTAATGGCAACAGTTCGGCCAGTTTTGCATCTACTTTCGTGCAGTATCGAAACGGTCGGAAACACCCCAAAACATGAGTTTCGGGTCCAATGGAGCGGATCGGGTGCGTTCGTTGCGAAAAGTTCTGACGCAATTTCGTTTAGAAAACTTGTGCACTAACGGCAACAGTTCGGCCAGTTTTGCATCGACTTTCGTGTAGTATCGAAACGGTCGGAAACACCCCAAAACATGAGTTTCGGGTCCAATGGAGCGGATTGGGTGCGTTCGTTGCGAAAATTTATTACGCAACTTCGTTTAGCAAACTAGTGCGTTAATATCAGCAGTTCGGCCAGTTCCGCATCGAATTTCATGCAGTAACGAAACGGTCCAAAACGGCCCAAAACAAGAGTTTTGTGTCCAATAGAGTGGATCGGGAGCGTTCGTTGCGAAAAATTTCGATGCAACTTCGTTTAGCGGACTTGTGCGTTAATGGCACTAGCTCGGCCAGTTTTGCATCGACTTTCGTGCAGTAACGAAACGGTCCGAAACACCCCAAAACCTGAGTTTTGGGTCCAATGGAGTGGATCGACTGTGTTCGCTGCGAAAATTTTCGACGCAACTTCGTTGAGCGAACTAGTGCCGTAATGGCACCAGTTTGGCCAGTTTTGCATCGACCTTCGTGCAGTAACGAAACGGTACGAAACGCCCCAAAACATAAGTTCTGGGTCCAATGGAGTGGATCGGGTGCGTTTGTTGTGAAAAATTCCGATGTAACTTCGTTTAGCTAACTTATGCTTTAATGGCTCCAGTTCGGCCAGTTTTGCATAGACTTTCGTGCCGTATCGAAACGGTCGGAAACACCCCAAAACATGAGTTTCGGGTCCAATGGAGCAGATCGGGTGCCTTCGTTGCGAAAAGTTCGGACGCAACTTCGTTTAGCAAATTTGTGCGTTAATGGCAGCAGTTCGGCAAGTTTTGCATGGACTTTCGTGCAGTATCGAAATGGTCGGAAACACCCCAAAACATGAGTTTTGGGTCGAATGGAGTGGATCAGGTGCGTTCGTTGCGAAAAATTTCGACGCAACTTCGTTTAATGAACTTGTGCGATAATGGCACAAGCTCGGCCAGTTTTGCATCGACTTTCATGCAGTAACGAAACGGTCCGAAACACCCCAAAACCTAAGTTTTGGGTCCAATGAAGTGGATCGAGTGTTGTCGCTGCGAAAATTTCCGACGCGACTTCGTTGAGCGAACTTGTGCCGTAATGGCACCAGTTCGGCCAGTTTTGCATCGACCTTCATGCAGTAACGAAACGGTACGAAACGCTCCAAAACATAAGTTTCGGGTCCAATGGAATGGATCGGGTGCGTTCGTTGCGAAAATTTCTTACGCAACTTCGTTTAGCAAACTTGTGCGTTAATGGCAGCAGTTCGGCCAGTTCTGCATCAAATTTCATGCAGTAACGAAACGGTCCGAAACGCCCCAAAACAAGAGTTTTGTGTGCAATGGAGTGGATCAGGTGCGTCCGTTGTGAAAAATTCCGACGCAACTTCGTTTAGTGAACTCGTGCGTTAATGGCACTAGCTCGGCCAGTTTTGCATCGACTATCGTGCAGTAACGAAACGGTCCGAAACGCCCCAAAACCTGTGTTTTGGGTCCAATGGAGTGGATTGAGTGTGTTCGCTGCGAAAATTTCCGACGCAACTTCGTTAAGCGAACTTGTGCCGTAATGGCACCAGTTCGGCCAGTTTTGCATCGACCTTCGTGCAGTAACTAAACGGTACAAAACGCCCCAAGACATAGGTTTTGGGTCCAATGGAGTGGATCGGGTGCGTTTGTTGCGAAAAAATCCGACGTAACTTCGTTTAGTGAACTCGTGCGTTAATGGCAATAGTTCGGCCAGTTTTGCATCGACTTTCGTGCAATAACGAAATGGTCTGAAACGCCCCAAAACTTGAGTTTTCGGTCCAATGGAGTGGATCAGGAGCGTTCGTTGCGAAAAATTTTGATGCAACTTCGTTTAGCGAACTTGTGATTTAATGGCTCAAGTTCGGCCAGTTTTGCATAGACTTTCGTGCAGTATCGAAACGGTCGGAAACACCCCCGAAATAGGAGTTTCGGGTCCAATAGAGCGGATCATGTGCGTTCGTTGCGGAAAGCTCTGACACAACATCGTTTAGAAAACTTGTGCATTAATGGCAAAAGTTCGGCCAGTTTTGCATCGACTTTCGTGCAGTATCGAAACGGTCGGAAACACCCCAAAACATGAGTTTCGGGTCCAATGGAGCGGATCGGGTGCGTTCGTTGCGAAAAATTCTTACGCAACTTCGTTTAGCAAACTTGTGCGTTAATGGCAGCAGTTCGGCCAGTTCTGCATCGAATTTCATGCAGTAACGAAACGGTCCGAAACGCCCCAAAACAAGAGTTTTGTGTCCAATGGAGTGGATCGGGTGCGTTTGTTGCGAAAAAATCCGACGTAACTTCGTTTAGTGAACTCGTGCGTTAATGGCACTAGCTCAGCCAGTTTTGCATCGACTATCGTGCAGTAACGAAACGGTTCGAAACGCCCCAAAACAAGAGTTTTGTGTCCAACGGAGTGGATCGGGTGCGTTTGTTGCGAAAAAATCCGACGTAACTTCGTTTAGTGAACTCGTGCGTTAATGGCACTAGTTCGGCCAGTTTTGCATCGACTTTCGTTCAATAACGAAATGGTCCGAAACGCCCCAAAACTTGAGTTTTCGGTCCAATGGAATGGATCGGGAGCGTTCGTTGCGAAAAATTTCGATGCAACTTCGTTTAGCGAAATTGTGCTTTAATGGCTCAAGTTCGGCCAGTTTTGCATAGACATTCGTGTAGTATCGAAACGGTCGGAAACACCCCAAAACATGAGTTTCGGGTCCAATGGAGCGGACCGGGTGCGTTCGTTGCGGAAAGTTCTGACGCAACTTCGTTTAGCTAACTTGTGCATTAATGGCAACAGTTCCGCCAGTTTTGCATCGACTTTCGTGCAGTATCGAAACGGTTAGAAACACCCCAAAACATGAGTTTCGGGTCCAATGGAGCGGATCGGGTGCGTTCGTTGCGAAAAGTTCTGACGCAATTTCGTTTAGCAAACTTGTGCGTTAATGGCAGCAGTTCGGCCAGTTTTGCATCGACTTTCGTGCAGTATCGAAACGGTCGGAAACACCCCAAAACATAAGTTTCGGGTCCAATGGAACGGATCGGGTGCGTTCGTTGCGAACAATTCTTACGCAACTTCGTTTAGCAAACTAGTGCGTTAATGGCAGCAGTTCGGCCAGTTCTGCATCAAATTTCATGCAGTAACGAAACGGCCCGAAACAAACCAAAACATGAGTTTTGGGTCCAATGGAGTGGATCGGGTGCGTTCGTTGCGAATATTTCCGACGCAACTTCGTTGAGCGAACTTGTGTAGTAATGGCACCAGTTCGCCCAGTTTTGTACGGACTTTCTTGCAGTATTGAAACGGTCCGAAACACCCCAAAACATGAGTTTCGAGTCCAATGGAGCGGATCGGGTGCGTTCGTTGCGAAAAATTCTGACGCAACTTCGTTTAGCAAATTTGTGCGTTATTGGCAGCAGTTTGACCAGTTTTGCATCGACTTTCATGGTGTAACGAAACTATCTGAAATGCACAGAAACATGAGTTCTGGGTCCAATGGAGTGGATCAGATGCGTTCGTTGCGAAAAATTCGGACGCAACTTCGTTTTGTGAACTTGTGCGTAAATGGCACAAGTTCGGCCAGTTTTGCATCGATTTTTGTGGAGTAATGAAATGGTCCAAAACGCCCCAAAACGTGAGTCTTCGGCACAATAGAGTGGATCGGGTGCGTTCATTGCGAAAAATTCCGACGCAACTTTTTTTAGTGAACTTGTGCGTTAATGGCACTAGTTCAGCCAGTTTTGCATCTACTTTCGAGCAGTATCGAAACGGTCCGAAACGCCCCAAAACATGAGTTTTGGGTCTAATGGAGTGGATCGGGTGCGATCGTTGCAAAAAATTCTGATGCAACTTAGTATAGCGAACTTGTGCGTTGATGGCACCATTTCGGCCAGTTTTGCATCAACTTTTGTGTAGTAATGAAATGTTCCAAAACGCGCCAAAACATGAGTTTTGGGTCCAATGGACTCGATCGGATGCGTTCGTTGCGAAAAATTCAGACGCAACTTCGTTTAGCGAACTTGTGCGTTAATGGCACCAGTTTCGGCCAGTTTTGCATCGACTTTCGTGCAGTATCGAAACGGTCGGAAACACCCCAAAACATGAGTTTTGGGTCCAATGGAGCGGATCGGGTGCGTTCGTTGCGAAAAATTCTTACGCAACTTCGTTTAGCAAACTTGTGCGTTAATGGCAGCAGTTCGGCCAGTTCTGCTTCGAATTTCATGCAGTAACGAAACGGTCCGAAACGCCCCAAAACAAGAGTTTTGTGTCCAATGGAGTGGATCGGGTGCGTTTGTTGCGAAAAAATCCGACGTAACTTCGTTTAGTGAACTCGTGCGTTAATGGCACTAGTTCGGCCAGTTTTGCATCGACTTTCGTGCAATAACGAAATGGTCCGAAACTCCCCAAAACTTGAGTTTTCGGTCCAATGGAGTGGATCGGGAGCGTTCGTTGCGAAAAATTTCGATGCAACTTCGTTTAGCGAACTTGTGCTTTAATGGCTCAAGTTCGGCCAGTTTTGCGTAGACTTTCGTGCAGTATCGAAACGGTCGGAAACACCCAAAACATGAGTTTCGGGTCCAATGGAGCGGATCGGGTGCGTTCGTTGCGGAAAGTTCTGACGCAACTTCGTTTAGCAAACTTGTGCATTAATGGCAACAGTTCGGCCAGTTTTGCATCTACTTTCGTGCAGTATCGAAACGGTCGGAAACACCCCAAAACATGAGTTTCGGGTCCAATGGAGCGGATCGGGTGCGTTCGTTGCGAAAAGTTCTGACGCAATTTCGTTTAGAAAACTTGTGCACTAACGGCAACAGTTCGGCCAGTTTTGCATCGACTTTCGTGCAGTAACGAAACGGTCCGAAACACCCCAAAACCTGAGTTTTGGGTCCAATGGAGTGGATCGAGTGTGTTCGCTGCGAAAATTTTCGACGCAACTTCGTTGAGCGAACTAGTGCCGTAATGGCACCAGTTTGGCCAGTTTTGCATCGACCTTCGTGCAGTAACGAAACGGTACGAAACGCCCCAAAACATAAGTTCTGGGTCCAATGGAGTGGATCGGGTGCGTTTGTTGTGAAAAAATCCGACGTAACTTCGTTTAGCGAACTTGTGCTTTAATAGCTCCAGTTCGGCCAATTTTGCATAGACTTTCGTGCCGTATCGAAACGGTCGGAAACACCCCAAAACATGAGTTTCGGGTCTAATAGAGCGGATCGGGTGCCTTTGTTGCGAAAAGTTCTGATGCAACTTCGTTTAGCAAACTTGTGCGTTAATGGCAGCAGTTCGGCAAGTTTTGCATGGACTTTCGTGCAGTATCGAAATGGTCAGAAACACCCCAAAAACATGAGTTTTGGGTCGAATGGAGTAGATCAGGTGCGTTCGTTGCAAAAAATTCCGACGCAACTTCGTTTAATGAACTTGTGCGTTAATGGCACAAGCTCGGCCAGTTTTGCATCGACTTTCATGCAGTAACGAAACGGTCCGAAACACCCCAAAACCTGAGTTTTGGGTCCAATGGAGTGGATCGAGTGTGTTCGCTGTGAAAATTTCCGACGCAACTTCGTTGAGCGAACTTGTGCCGTAATGGCACCAGTTCGGCCAGTTTTGCATCGACCTTCATGCGGTAACAAAACGGTACGAAACGCTCCAAAACATAAGTTTCGGGTCCAATGGAACGGATCGGGTGCGTTCGTTGCAAAAATTTCTTACGCAACTTCGTTTAGCAAATTTGTGCGTTATTGGCAGCTGTTCGACCAGTTTTGCATCGACTTTCATGGTGTAACGAAACTATCTGAAACGCACAGAAACAAGAGTTTTGGGTCCAATGGAGTGGATCGAGTGTGTTCGCTGCGAAAATTTCCGACGCAACTTCGTTGAGCGAACTAGTGCCGTAATGGCACCACTTCGGCCAGTTTTGCATCGACCTTCGTGCCGTAACGAAATGGTACGAAACGCCCCAAAACATAAGTTTTGGGTCCAATGGAGTGGATCGGGTGCGTTTGTTGTGAAAAATTCTGACGTAACTTCATTTAGCGAACTTGTGCTTTAATGGCTCCAGTTCGGCCAGTTTTGCATAGACTTTCGTGCCGTATCGAAACGGTCGGAAACACCCCAAAACATGAGTTTCGGGTCCAATGTGATGTGGACATCACCAGAATGGATACACCCACATGTAATAAACACACATGGAAGGTATGGAGGACCAAAGAAGTTGATTGGGGACCAAGCCTAAGTCTTCCCAATGTTCTCCATCAGGCCACCACGTCACTTTTGGTGCAAGGAAAGAAAGAGTCCATGTCCAACACGTTTTGGAGGCTGGATTCGGACTGCAGAACAGCACCAACTTGTGACGGACACCACGGTCGCATACGGACTCGGATAGGGACGTTCAAGTACTTCGTGGAAAGCTTATGAAGTCTAGTTTCATATGGATCCGGACTCAAGTCCATATCTCTCCTGATTCGTCCGCAATGACCAAAATACTACCGACTGGTTTTCTGTCTAAATGTGCTGCGACATCTTAATTTGGCCCGATGGGCTTTGTATCAAGTCGGGTCCATTAGGGACGCGTCCTAGGGTTGGAGTGCGACTCAAACACCCTCTTGGTCGTCCTCCTAGGTATTAATAAGGTTTAGAGCCGCCATGAACAGATTGGGGGGTTTTTGTTTTGTTGAAAGTTTAGCCATTGCTACTTCCTTGTAGACGCGTGTGTCGACTAGACCATCCGTTCTACTCGATTCGGAACCCCACCTTGTTGATTCCAGATTGGTTATTATCTCCATATTTGCAATTGAATTGCTTGTTCTACTTGTTCTTGCTGGTTCTTCGATTGCTTGCAGGACAGGTGCCCTAGTGGCCGGGTGTCGCGCTCCACAAGATCGCGGCAGCCATTGGAGGTGGTGTATCGGTTGCTAAGGCGCAGCGTCCTTGGAAGGCTGTAGTCGGGCCGTGAATGTCGCCTCCATCTCAAATCGAGTTATCCCCCGCCTCTCATCGAAAGATCAGGAACAAACCCTAGCGGGTTCACATCAGTTGGTATCAGAGCAAGGTTTATCGGTGAGAGATTTATCTTTGCTATTTTTTTTCCTATAGTCCAGAAAAACCAAAAAAGAAGGTAGATTAGTTTGCCGGCAATCCTATAAACCCTTTGAGCCTTTGCTGGTACTACTTAGTTAGGGCTTGTTGAGTTTTCGGTTGCATCGGTTGCGTCGTGTTGCTGGTCTTAGTTTAGTCCTTTAGAGTTTCGAGTTCTTGTCACCTCTTTTTGTCTCGGAGTTTCAATTCATCAGTGGAAGAAAACTTTCATTGTTTCTGTGTCCGGTCTCCGATTTGCGAGTTTTAGTACAATCTGGAAAGCGTAACTCGTGATCTTTCCAACGGATCTGACCTGGGTCACAAACTCCATCTAAGTGCTCCAGAATCGACTTGGAGATTTGTGCGTCTGGCTGCGTGAAACAAGTTTTGTCAATCTGAGTTGGTAGCAACTATATGCAGTAATCCTGTTGCGTTGTTTGTCAAACAAAGGATTTTAGTCCTCTACAAAAAAAAGAAGAAGAAAAAAAGAAAACAAAGTGAAAAAAAACAGAAAAGAAAAGAAAAGAAACGAAAAAGAAGAAAGGGGCTGATCCATCTTTTGTGTTCCTGCTGTTTCGGTTGGTGCTTTATGACTTCATTTGTGTCCAGGCTCGCGCCTCTAGTACGGTCTATGCTAGGACCAGCACAGTACCACCGTTGAACAATTATTCAGCTTGCTTTTCTGACTAACGTGGTGCTAGTATTTTCCCTTGATCAGCCCACCTACAGCTCCACATACTCGACTATAGCTTGACAGTTTTCTGTTGCTAAGGCACTAATACACTTCTTTCAAGGTGCTTGACTTGTTGGTTGCCGACTCATCCTGTTTTGCTTGGTAAGAACTGGTAAGAGCTCGTATTAAACAAGTTGAGTTTGAGAGAATTACAACCGACACATTCCAGTAGTTGACAGGAGGATACATATTATTTTTGTGTTCTTGTTTTCTACTGATCATGGCAGGTGATACATTGATTTTTGAGCGGAGCAGACAACAACAAAATATTCTGGACATTATTCAATGCTTGCCTTTATATCCTGGTGAGTTTGATCCTAAAGCTTACATTGATTGGGAGCTAAAAGTAGATAATGAATTTGATGAGCATGACCTGTCGGAGCAACAAATGATTTATATTGCCTCTAATATTTTAACAGAAAATGCTTTGCTAGAATGGAAATATATTTGTAGGCATAACATTATTCCGCAAACTTGGAAAGAATTCAAAATACATTTTAGAGATGCCTATATTCCTGCATATTATGTTGATCATTTGCTTACCAAACTAGAGAAATTAAAACAGGGTAGTAGGACTGTGAAACAATACTACCATGATTTTAAAATTTGTATCATGTTTGGTGGATTGGATGAATGCATGGAAGATGTTATGAATAGGTTCATGAGAGGGCTCAATTCTGAAATTCGAAACTTGTTAATTGGCAAGTCCTATTGCTATATCGGTCAATTGTTTTGTCTTGCTCTCCATGCTGAAAAAGAAATTCTTTCATTTGTGAATACTTGCAAGAATGATGTGACTCATAGTGTCCAAACTTTGTCCACTCTACATGCTAACAAAGAGCAACGAATAGTGGAACCTGCTGCTGATTCAACTTTTTCACAAGATGAATTACTTGTTGTTTCTTATGATAAAGAGGACTTGTGTGCTAATACTTCTTTTACTCATATACCAGAATTAATGAATAAGTGTGATATTTTTGGTTTGGAACCATACGAATGTGCTGTAGATAATCCTTCTCATCCTATTACTTGTGTACAAGATGAACTGAAATTGTTGTCTTCTTTAAATACTTTGGGTTATATTGAATTTAATATTCTGTGTAATCTAAATTGTCTAAAAGAGAAGGTTCAATTAGATTCTAATTTGCCAAGTTTAAATCATTGTTCGCTTCATGCAATTGGAAAAAATGACATCAAAGGAGAATATTTGGTGCATAAAGTGTATATCTGTTCTAATCTGAAATATCCTTTTGGGCTACAATACCATGAGCAAATAGGGGGCTGCATTAACACTAATAATATCTTGCAAAGTTTTTCTAGTTTTTCTCTTATGCAACAGGATCAGCCTGAAGAACGGGAGCATTGTTTGTTGTGCCCATGCAGCATAGTCGTCGCTCCATGTTCCACCAACAAAGCAAGCACCTTTGAATGCCGTTGGAGCAAGTCGAGGACGACTTGCAGCCAAGAAGGGGAGAATGATGTGGACATCACCAGAATGGATACACCCACATGTAATAAACACACATGGAAGGTATGGAGGACCAAAGAAGTTGATTGGGGACCAAGCCTAAGTCTTCCCAATGTTCTCCATCAGGCCACCACGTCACTTTTGGTGCAAGGAAAGAAAGAGTCCATGTCCAACACGTTTTGGAGGCTGGATTCGGACTGCAGAACAGCACCAACTTGTGACGGACACCACGGTCGCATACGGACTCGGATAGGGACGTTCAAGTACTTCGTGGAAAGCTTATGAAGTCTAGTTTCATATGGATCCGGACTCAAGTCCATATCTCTCCTGATTCGTCCGCAATGACCAAAATACTACCGACTGGTTTTCTGTCTAAATGTGCTGCGACATCTTAATTTGGCCCGATGGGCTTTGTATCAAGTCGGGTCCATTAGGGACGCGTCCTAGGGTTGGAGTGCGACTCAAACACCCTCTTGGTCGTCCTCCTAGGTATTAATAAGGTTTAGAGCCGCCATGAACAGATTGGGGGGTTTTTGTTTTGTTGAAAGTTTAGCCATTGCTACTTCCTTGTAGACGCGTGTGTCGACTAGACCATCCGTTCTACTCGATTCGGAACCCCACCTTGTTGATTCCAGATTGGTTATTATCTCCATATTTGCAATTGAATTGCTTGTTCTACTTGTTCTTGCTGGTTCTTCGATTGCTTGCAGGACAGGTGCCCTAGTGGCCGGGTGTCGCGCTCCACAAGATCGCGGCAGCCATTGGAGGTGGTGTATCGGTTGCTAAGGCGCAGCGTCCTTGGAAGGCTGTAGTCGGGCCGTGAATGTCGCCTCCATCTCAAATCGAGTTATCCCCCGCCTCTCATCGAAAGATCAGGAACAAACCCTAGCGGGTTCACATCACAATGGAGCGGATCGGGTGCATTCGTTGCGAAAAGTTCTGACGCAACTTCGTTTAGAAAACTTGTGCACTAACGGCAACAGTTCGGCCAGTTTTCCATCGACTTTCGTGCAGTATCGAAACGGTCGGAAAAACCCCAAAACATGAGTTTCGGGTCCAATGGAGCGGATCGGGTGCGTTCGTTGCGAAAAATTATTACGCAACTTCGTTTAGCAAACATGTGCGTTAATATCAGCAGTTCGGCCAGTTCTGCATCGAATTTCATGCAGTAACGAAATGGCCCGAAACGAACGAAAACATGAGTTTTGGGTCCAATGGAGTGGATCGGGTGCGTTCGTTGCGAATATTTCCGACGCAACTTCGTTGAGCGAACTTGTGTAGTAATGGCACCAGTTCGCCCAGTTTTGTATCGACTTTCTTGCAGTATTGAAACGGTCCGAAACACCCCAAAACATGAGTTTCGGGTCCAATGGAGCGGATCGGGTGCGTTCGTTGCGAAAAATTCTGACGCAACTTCGTTTAGCAAATTTGTGCGTTATTGGTCGCAGTTCGACCAGTTTTGCATCGACTTTCATGGTGTAACGAAACTATCTGAAATGCACAGAAACATGAGTTCTGGGTCCAATGGAGTGGATCAGGTGTGTTCGTTGCGAAAAATTCCGACGCAACTTCGTTTTGTGAACTTGTGCGTAAATGGCACTAGTTCGGCCAGTTTTGCATCGACTTTCGAGCAGTATCGAAACGGTCCGAAACGCCCCAAAACATGAGTTTTGGGTCTAATGGAGTGGATCGGGTGCGATCGTTGCAAAAAATTCTGATGCAACTTAGTATAGCGAACTTGTGCGTTGATGGCACCATTTCGGCTAGTTTTGCATCAACTTTTGTGTAGTAATGAAATGTTCCAAAACGCGCCAAAACATGAGTTTTGGGTCCAATGGACTCGATCGGATGCGTTCGTTGCGAAAAATTCAGACGCAACTTCGTTTAGCGAACTTGTGCGTTAATGGCACCAGTTTTGGCCAGTTTTGCGTCGACTTTCGTGCAGTATAGAAACGGTCGGAAACACCCCAAAACATGAGTTTTGGGTCCAATGGAGCGGATCGGGTGCATTCGTTGCGAAAAATTCTTACGCAACTTCGTTTAGCAAACTTGTGCGTTAATGGGAGCAGTTCGGCCAGTTCTGCATCAAATTTCATGCAGTAATGAAACGGTCCAAAACGCCCCAAAACAAGAGTTTTGTGTGCAATGGAGTGGATCAGGTGCGTCCGTTGTGAAAAATTCCGACGCAACTTCGTTTAGTGAACTTGTGCGTTAATGGCACTAGCTCGGCCAGTTTTGCATCGACTTTCGTGCAATAACAAAACGGTCCGAAATGCCCCAAAACCTGAGTTTTGGGTCCAATGGAGTGGTTCGAGTGTGTTCGCTGCCAAAATTTCCAACGCAACTTCGTTGAGCGAACTTGTGCCGTAATGGCACCAGTTCGGCCAGTTTTGCATCGATCTTCGTGCAGTAACGAAACGGTACAAAACGCCCCAAGACATAGGTTTTGGGTCCAATGGAGTGGATCGGGTGCGTTTGTCGCGCAAAAATCCGACGTAACTTCGTTTAGTGAACTCGTGCGTTAATGGCACTAGTTCGGCCAGTTTTGCATCGACTTTCGTGCAATAACGAAATGGTCTGAAACGCCCCAAAACATGAGTTTTGGTTCCAATGGAGTGGATCGGGAGCGTTCGTTGCGAAAAATTTTGATGCAACTTCGTTTAGCGAACTTGTGCTTTAATGGCTCAAGTTCGGCCAGTTTTGCATAGACTTTCGTGGAGTATCGAAACGGTCGGAAACACCCCAAAACATGAGTTTCGGGTCCAATGGAGCGGATCGGGTGCTTTCGTTGCGGAAAGTTCTGACGCAACTTCGTTTAGAAAACTTGTGCACTAACGGCAACAGTTCGGCCAGTTTTGCATCGACTTTCGTGTAGTATCGAAACGGTCGGAAACACCCCAAAACATGAGTTTCGGGTCCAATGGAGCGGATTGGGTGCGTTCGTTGTGAATAATTATTACGCAACTTCGTTTAGCAAACATGTGCGTTAATATCAGCAGTTCGGCCAGTTCTGCATCGAATTTCATGCAGTAACGAAACGGTCTGAAACGGCCCAAAACAAGAGTTTTGTGTGCAATGGAGTGGATCGGGAGCGTTCGTTGCGAAAAATTTCGATGCAACTTCGTTTAGAGAACTTGTGCGTTAATGGCACGAGTTCGGCCAGTTTTGCATAGACTTTCGTGCAGTATCGAAACGGTCGGAAACACCCCAAAACATGAGTTTCGGGTCCAATGGAGCGGATCGGGTGCGTTCGTTGCGAAAAGTTCTGACGCAATTTCGTTTAGCAAACTTGTGCGTTAATGGCAGCAGTTCGGCCAGTTTTGCATCGACTTTCGTGCAGTATCGAAACGGTCGGAAACACCCCAAAACATAAGTTTCGGGTCCAATGGAACGGATCGGGTGCGTTCGTTGCGAACAATTCTTACGCAACTTCGTATAGCAAACTAGTGCGTTAATGGCAGCAGTTCGGCCAGTTCTGCATCAAATTTCATGCAGTAACGAAACGGCCCGAAACAAACCAAAACATGAGTTTTGGGTCCAATGGAGTGGATCGGGTGCGTTCGTTGCGAATATTTCCGACGCAACTTCGTTGAGCGAACTTGTGTAGTAATGGCACCAGTTCGCCCAGTTTTGTACGGACTTTCTTGCAGTATTGAAACGGTCCGAAACACCCCAAAACATGAGTTTCGAGTCCAATGGAGCGGATCGGGTGCGTTCGTTGCGAAAAATTCTGACGCAACTTCGTTTAGCAAATTTGTGCGTTATTGGCAGCAGTTTGACCAGTTTTGCATAGACTTTCATGGTGTAACGAAACTATCTGAAATGCACAGAAACATGAGTTCTGGGTCCAATGGAGTGGATCAGATGCGTTCGTTGCGAAAAATTCCGACGCAACTTCGTTTTGTGAACTTGTGTGTAAATGGCACCAGTTCGGCCAGTTTTGCATCGATTTTTGTGGAGTAATGAAATGGTCCAAAACGCCCCAAAACGTGAGTCTTCGGCACAATAGAGTGGATCGGGTGCGTTCATTGCGAAAAATTCCGACGCAACTTTTTTTAGTGAACTTGTGCGTTAATGGCACTAGTTCAGCCAGTTTTGCATCTACTTTCGAGCAGTATCGAAACGGTCCGAAACGCCCCAAAACATGAGTTTTGGGTCTAATGGAGTGGATCGGGTGCGATCGTTGCAAAAAATTCTGATGCAACTTAGTATAGCGAACTTGTGCGTTGATGGCACCATTTCGGCCAGTTTTGCATCAACTTTTGTGTAGTAATGAAATGTTCCAAAACGCGCCAAAACATGAGTTTTGGGTCCAATGGACTCGATCGGATGCGTTCGTTGCGAAAAATTCAGACGCAACTTCGTTTAGCGAACTTGTGCGTTAATGGCACCAGTTTCGGCCAGTTTTGCATCGACTTTCGTGCAGTATCGAAACGGTCGGAAACACCCCAAAACATGAGTTTTGGGTCCAATGGAGCGGATCGGGTGCGTTCGTTGCGAAAAATTCTTACGCAACTTCGTTTAGCAAACTTGTGCGTTAATGGCAGCAGTTCGGCCAGTTCTGCTTCGAATTTCATGCAGTAACGAAACGGTCCGAAACGCCCCAAAACAAGAGTTTTGTGTCCAATGGAGTGGATCGGGTGCGTTTGTTGCGAAAAAATCCGACGTAACTTCGTTTAGTGAACTCGTGCGTTAATGGCACTAGTTCGGCCAGTTTTGCATCGACTTTCGTGCAATAACGAAATGGTCCGAAACTCCCCAAAACTTGAGTTTTCGGTCCAATGGAGTGGATCGGGAGCGTTCGTTGCGAAAAATTTCGATGCAACTTCGTTTAGCGAACTTGTGCTTTAATGGCTCAAGTTCGGCCAGTTTTGCGTAGACTTTCGTGCAGTATCGAAACGGTCGGAAACACCCCAAAACATGAGTTTCGGGTCCAATGGAGCGGATCGGGTACGTTCGTTGCGGAAAGTTTTGACGCAACTTCGTTTAGCAAACTTGTGCATTAATGGCAACAGTTCGGCCAGTTTTGCATCGACTTTCGTGCAGTATCGAAACGGTCGGAAACACCCCAAAACATGAGTTTCGGGTCCAATGGAGCGGATCGGGTGCGTTCGTTGCGAAAAGTTCTGACGCAATTTCGTTTAGAAAACTTGTGCACTAACGGCAACAGTTCGGCCAGTTTTGCATCGACTTTCGTGTAGTATCGAAACGGTCGGAAACACCCCAAAACATGAGTTTCGGGTCCAATGGAGCGGATTGGGTGCGTTCGTTGCGAAAATTTATTACGCAACTTCGTTTAGCAAACTAGTGCGTTAATATCAGCAGTTCGGCCAGTTCCGCATCGAATTTCATGCAGTAACGAAACGGTCCGAAACGGCCCAAAACAAGAGTTTTGTGTCAAATAGAGTGGATCGGGAGCGTTCGTTGCGAAAAATTTCGATGCAACTTCGTTTAGCGAACTCGTGCGTTAATGGCACCAGTTCGGCTAGTTTTGCATCGACTTTCGTGCAATAACGAAATGGTCTGAAACTCCCCAAAACTTGAGTTTTCGGTCCAATGGAGTGGATCGGGAGCGTTCGTTGCGAAAAATTTCGATGCAACTTCGTTTAGCGAACTTGTGCTTTAATGGCTCAAGTTCGGCCAGTTTTGCATAGACTTTCGTGCAGTATCGAAACGGTCGGAAACACCCCAAAACATGAGTTTCGGGTCCAATGGAGCGGATCGGGTGCGTTTGTTGCGGAAAGTTCTGACGCAACTTCGTTTAGCAAACTTGTGCATTAATGGCAACAGTTCGGCCAGTTTTGCATCTACTTTCGTGCAGTATCGAAACGGTCGGAAACACCCCAAAACATGAGTTTCGGGTCAAATGGAGCGGATCGGGTGCGTTCGTTGCGAAAAGTTCTGACGCAATTTCGTTTAGAAAACTTGTGCACTAACGGTAACAGTTCGGCCAGTTTTGCATCGACTTTCGTGCAGTAACGAAACGGTCGGAAACACCCCAAAACATGAGTTTTGGGTCCAATGGAGTGGATCGAGTGTGTTCGCTGCGAAAATTTTCGACGCAACTTCGTTGAGCGAACTAGTGCCGTAATGGCACCAGTTTGGCCAGTTTTGCATCGACCTTCGTGCAGTAACGAAACGGTACGAAACGCCCCAAAACATAAGTTCTGGGTCCAATGGAGTGGATCGGGTGCGTTTGTTGTAAAAAATTCCGACGTAACTTCGTTTAGCGAACTTGTGCTTTAATGGCTCCAGTTCGGCCAATTTTGCATAGACTTTCGTGCCGTATCGAAACGGTCGGAAACACCCCAAAACATGAGTTTCGGGTCTAATGGAGCGGATCGTGTGCCTTTGTTGCGAAAAGTTCTGATGCAACTTCGTTTAGCAAACTTGTGCGTTAATGGCAGCAGTTCGGCAAGTTTTGCATGGACTTTCGTGCAGTATCGAAATGGTCAGAAACACCCCAAAAACATGAGTTTTGGGTTGAATGGAGTTGATCAGGTGCGTTCGTTGCGAAAAATTCTGACGCAACTTCGTTTAATGAACTTGTGCGTTAATGGCACAAGCTCGGCCAGTTTTGCATCGACTTTCATGCAGTAACGAAACGGTCCGAAACACCCCAAAACCTGAGTTTTGGGTCCAATGGAGTGGATCGAGTGTGTTCGCTGTGAAAATTTCCGACGCAACTTCGTTGAGCGAACTTGTGCCGTAATGGCACCAGTTCGGCCAGTTTTGCATCGACCTTCATGCGGTAACAAAACGGTACGAAACGCTCCAAAACATAAGTTTCGGGTCCAATGGAACGGATCGGGTGCGTTCGTTGCAAAAATTTCTTACGCAACTTCGTTTAGCAAATTTGTGCGTTATTGGCAGCTGTTCGACCAGTTTTGCATCGACTTTCATGGTGTAACGAAACTATCTGAAACGCACAGAAACAGGAGTTTTGGGTCCAATGGAGTGGATCGAGTGTGTTCGCTGCGAAAATTTCCGACGCAACTTCGTTGAGCGAACTAGTGCCGTAATGGCACCACTTCGGCCAGTTTTGCATCGACCTTCGTGCCGTAACGAAATGGTACGAAACGCCCCAAAACATAAGTTTTGGGTCCAATGGAGTGGATCGGGTGCGTTTGTTGTGAAAAATTCTGACGTAACTTCATTTAGCGAACTTGTGCTTTAATGGCTCCAGTTCGGCCAGTTTTGCATAGACTTTCGTGCCGTATCGAAACGGTCGGAAACACCCCAAAACATGAGTTTCGGGTCCAATGGAGCGGATCGGGTGCATTCGTTGCGAAAAGTTCTGACGCAACTTCGTTTAGAAAACTTGTGCACTAACGGCAACAATTCGGCCAGTTTTCCATCGACTTTCGTGCAGTATCGAAACGGTCGGAAACACCCCAAAACATGAGTTTCGGGTCCAATGGAGCGGATCGGGTGCGTTCGTTGCGAAAAATTATTACGCAACTTCGTTTAGCAAACATGTGCGTTAATATCAGCAGTTCGGCCAGTTCTGCATCGAATTTCATGCAGTAACGAAACGGCCCGAAACGAACGAAAACATGAGTTTTGGGTCCAATGGAGTGGATCGGGTGCGTTCGTTGCGAATATTTCCGACGCAACTTCGTTCAGCGAACTTCTGTAGTAATGGCACCAGTTCGCCCAGTTTTGTATCGACTTTCTTGCAGTATTGAAACGGTCCGAAACACCCCAAAACATGAGTTTCGGGTCCAATGGAGCGGATCGGGTGCGTTCGTTGCGAAAAATTCTGACGCAACTTCGTTTAGCAAATTTGTGCGTTATTGGCAGCAGTTCGACCAGTTTTGCATCGACTTTCATGGTGTAACGAAACTATCTGAAATGCACAGAAACATGAGTTCTGGGTCCAATGGAGTGGATCAGGTGTGTTCGTTGCGAAAAATTCCGACGCAACTTCGTTTTGTGAACTTGTGCGTAAATGGCACTAGTTCGGCCAGTTTTGCATCGACTTTCGAGCAGTATCGAAACGGTCCGAAACGCCCCAAAACATGAGTTTTGGGTCTAATGGAGTGGATGGGGTGCGATCGTTGCAAAAAATTCTGATGCAACTTAGTATAGCGAACTTGTGTGTTGATGGCACCATTTCGGCTAGTTTTGCATCAACTTTTGTGTAGTAATGAAATGTTCCAAAACGCGCCAAAACATGAGTTTTGGGTCCAATGGACTCGATCGGATGCGTTCGTTGCGAAAAATTCAGACGCAACTTCGTTTAGCGAACTTGTGCGTTAATGGCACCAGTTTTGGCCAGTTTTGCGTTGACTTTCGTGCAGTATAGAAACGGTCGGAAACACCCCAAAACATGAGTTTTGGGTCCAATGGAGCGGATCGGGTGCGTTCGTTGCGAAAAGTTCTTACGCAACTTCGTTTAGCAAACTTGTGCGTTAATGGGAGCAGTTCGGCCAGTTCTGCATCAAATTTCATGCAGTAATGAAACTGTTGGCGCTAAAATCGGCCGGATAGGAATCGGCCGATGGGTCTTCAGCGTCGGACACACGACCCGGGAGAATCTGCTTAGCTCCTGTTCGGGTATCGCCCTGGTGCGGTTCGCGCGGCGTGCCAGTCAATCTGACCTGTTGATTGACAAGGAAATAGAGTATTAAATTCCAGGCGCGTCGATCGGCTAGATTTCCGATCTGTCCTGAGGAGCGCGTCGGCGGTAAATCGGCCGATTTGCTGTAGAGATGATCGGCTATGAGTCAGCCGATGATCGTATAGTAATTGTAAAGAGAACTGCTGGAGCAATCTAAACAATTACTATAGAAGCAACACTTGAAACAGATCTAATCGGCTGTATGGCGATGAATCGAAGGAGAACGATGACGAAGCCGATTACCCTGATCTCAAGCTGGATAACTGGTGATAATACTAGAATAACAGGTAAAACTTGCAATTCTAGTAAATATCGATAACTTGTGAATAAATCCAAACGAAACCACAGCGATGCGCCCGTAGTTAAAGCTCGGATATTACTCGATAAGCGGAACCTACCAATTGGCCGGAGATCAGGTTGATGCAGCCCTGCCAATCCGTACGAACTCGTGAAAGAAAAAGATATTGGCGAAGTCACCGACTTGAAAGGTAAAGTACTGGTAAAAAGTAGAAGTATTTTGTTGATTGATGTTGGTTGTTTTTTTGCAAAACCCTAGCAACTCCTATTTATACCCTGAAACTAGGACTCCTGGTCGATTACGACTTGTTACAACCTTATTTAAAACAGGAAAACTACTATATCTATAATAACTTTAAAAAGGAAACGGACTCCCGCAGAATCTTCCGCTGCCGCTTCCTAATCCAATCAGGACCTCTTCAATTGCTTTCCGGCCGACTTAACATGCCGCGTTGACCAGCTTTTGACTAGGATCTTCTGGAATAATCCTATCCTGTTGGCATAGGCGGCGCCGCCAATCGGCCGATTTTCAACTGTTACCCCGATCGGCCGATTCCTTACTGTAGCTCTCAGATCTTCTACATCGGCCAACCTTCTTCTCCTGACGCCGATTCAATACGTGTCAAAATCTGGCGTCAACACATGCCCCCCAGTTTCGGAGTAAAATATAACTTTTCTTCGAAACTCCCTCTTTAATCCTTTTTTCCGAAACGGGTGCAGTAAAAGTCTCCTTCCGTTCCGCGGCACAATGATTGCAATTTCCTCGATCCGAGCACGCGAAACGACCGCTCCCCTGGAACTCGTGTAGACGGTGCGGTAAGAATACCATCTTTGCCCTTACCCCCTTATCTTAAGTACTGGTTTTCTCCACCTTTTCTCCTCCACAAATCCAGCATCCTTTCTGCCGCATTACTGTTCATCTTCCCCCAAGTTCTTTCGATTTCCAAGCGCTTCCCCTTCTCCGACGACCTCGTCCGCAGCTTGCTCCGAACCCAATGGCGTCTCCATCAGCGACCACCCCATCTACAGAGGCTCCATCGGCTGCTCCTCTGGCGGCGGCGGCCCAATCGGCGGCTTCTCCAGCAGCGTCAGCGACGATGGCTTCCATCCCAGAGGTAAATGTCCGAAAAATCTTTTCCTTTTCGCCTTGCTGCTTCAGTATTTTCCGGTCCCTTTCTTAGTTTCTTCCCTTTTTCCCTTTCTTTTTAGGCCCTTAGGCACAGGATCACCATTCCCCTCTCAGAGTCTCCTGACCTCATCTGCCTAGGCCCTATGGGGAATCCTGATCCAACAGATCTAATTAGCTTAGAAACTCACAGAATCCCCTTCAAGCAGTCACCTATGGATTTAGATCACTGGGTAGGCGCATTCAGATCCTGGCCGAACGAAACACCCGGGTGGAGAGAGTGGTACCAGAGGGTAGCTGGGTCTTGGAAAGTCCAATGGGAAGAACTTAAAATCGGCCAGTGCATAGATCTGTCCCTGTCTCAGATGGAAAAGAACGAACCTTTGGTCATGGCGGCCTCTTACTTTTGGTCTGATGCGCTCAACGCATTTCTTTTTGGACACAGACCTATGACCCCGACCTTGGCCGATGTCTTGCTGCTGACCGGCCTAGATGTTTCCTCCGCCGATACCCCTTTCAACTACCTGTTCAAACCATCTCATAGGCTAGATACCAAAGGAATCGGCGGGTGGAAAGGATACATCAGCAAGAACATGAAGACAGGGACAGTCTCACAGAGAGAGCACACCGCCTTCCTGATGATGTGGCTGGAGAAACATCTCTTCTGTGGCAGAGCGGTCGGCCCCTCTTCCAACACTCAAGCTTTGGCAGAATCTCTCACACAAGGATCGGCCGCTCCCCTCGGCAAACATTTGCTGGGATCGGCATATCATATGATGCATCAAATCGGCGCCAAGCTGTCGAAAGGAGAGCCGATAGGGAATCCAGGTTGTCCTTGGTGGTTCATCACCCTCTGGCTCAATCTATACATGAGCAAGGTCTCTAAGCAGAGGATAGAGACAAAGACCTTTCCCAACATTGAGTCAGAGGAGAACCCATCGGTCCGTCGCTGCTGCAGATCTGTCGGAGAGGCGGCATCGGCCTTTCCTGGCTGCCAGTTCACCGCTACCCGGGTAGCCGAATATTTCAGATGCTTCTATAATGGACTTAGCGAGGAGATGATCACCTGGTATCCATATCAAACCGCGGAGCCGATTTTTGAATTGCCTATATGCTTCGACTTCTCCACCCACACATTTGACAGAGAGTTGATGGATGTCCTGATTAAGCCGGGAATTCTGCCGGCTAACTTCTTTTCGGGGAAGGACTCACCCACTTATGAGTTCTACTGCCCATCAGCTGCAGCAAGGCAACTAGGTTTCGGCCAATTGCCGATCCGAGTCTATTTCGCCGGCCAAGCAAAATTCAGAGACGGATTAACCTCTAGTCTCGACTATAGCCGATTGTGCGATTTAGTACCTGACTCCAGCACTATTGACTTGAACGGCTGGTCAGTTGCCTCTTTCGCCACCCAACAGTACAAATTATAGTGGGCAGAATGGAAGCAGCATCTTTTCTGTAAATCCCCATCAATTTACTGCAACATTCTGGACCCAGAGAACATCGACCCAAATGCTGCGGTATGTCCTTTTCTTTTCAGCCGATTTCAATGTTGCACTATCATCTTGCTGTTAACTTATGTTTACCTCTTCAGTCTGAAAGCCATGCTCCCCCAACACGGAGCCGAAGCGGCCGGCCGATTGATAGCCATCATCGATACACAGTGCAGCCACTCATCGGCTTCCATGCTCCATCTATCAGAGATATCTCCACCGGCCGATCAAAACGAGCGCCCAAGAGACCAACACCAAAGATATCCAGCCATCGGATGCGGGCTCGCATTGAATCGGCCGATCAGACAACAATAGCATCGGCTGAAGTCTCTCGTATCGGATCGGCTAGCCAGATGGCAGCAGCATCGGCCGAGACTCCCCGTGTTGGATCGGCTGATCAGATGGGAGTGATGCGCACCGAGACCCCAGACCCTTCACCTCCATCAGTGGTCGAGACGGCCGATCCCCTAGTCGCCGCCGAAGCCGGGGCTACTGCAGCATCGCTCTTAGTAGAAGCTGTCCAGGTAACTTTATTTATCTCATGTATTCCCCAAAAACCTTCTGCTGACATCAATTTCGTCCCTCTACCAGGCGGCACGAGTTGTCCCACCACAATCTCCACGGCTGTCGGCCACGTCTCAAGTAGGGACTGAAACTATAGCAGCTCCTGTTGCCGAGGTAAATGATCTCTTACTCTGCATCCTCAATATTCAGGAAACTTAACCAATTCTGATGCAGGTTGACTTGGGTACGCCGATTGTAACTCCACAGCTGGAATCGGCCGGAGAACCCGCAGAGGCATGTCAAATTCCCATTACCATCTTATCTTATTTTCCATAGTACCTTCACGAGCATTTATATCTTTCTCAGGAAGCTGGCCCAAGCGGAGCACCAATAATGATCGAATCTTCTTCCTCTGGTGAACCCAGTGCACCAATCCCTGAAACAAGGGAAATACTTCCACCGGCGCAGGCAAGAGAGATTCGTTTCAAAGAGGTAACAATTTTACCATCAGAATCGGCTAATTTACTCCCACTACCTGCTTACCCTTTGCTTCCTTCCTTTACAGGAGCAAGATTCTCCTAACAATAGTATCTTTTCTTTCGCTGTCTCCTTGGCCGACGAAGAAGAAACTGCCTCACATGTGGTTCCACCGAGTCCTGCCTCCGATGATGTCCGCTCTAAGCTCGAGAGCATCCGTACTCTCCTCCAAGGTGACATCGGCCGACTGGTGAAGGATGCATCGCCGATCTGACAACTTTTCAATGAGGTCGTAGATCACATTCCGGAGGAAGTGTCGGAAGACTTGGGGTACGCTGCCTATATAGAGGGCATGCGGATTCCGGTCTCGCGGGCGCTGCGACGTATGGCCGATCATGCTCAGATGGCCAAAACTCAGGAGGAGGTTGACTCGTACAAACACCAGGCCCAGGAAGTACATCACAAAATCAACTTCCTCGAGAACTGCCGTCCGGACATTGTTGGCACAATAGATCGGCTGAAACGAAGGAGAGCAGAACTAGCCAAGGAGATGGAACAGATAACCAAAGAGATAGCCGCTGAAGAGAAAAAGCTCCAAGAACTCCCAACCATGATCAGCGAGCTGAAGCAAAAAAGACAACATCTGGCCCGTGAAGCAATAAGACTCCGTCGCCGCGTGTCAGAAATGTTAGGATCGGCCGAAAGTGATCAGAGGATATTAGAATCGGCCGATCGAATCAGACGACGAGCGATTGTAGCCATAGATACTTTCCTTGGGCTGTAAACAATATGTTAAACATTGTTGTTCCTTAATACCACCACGCCGATTTGATTTTGAACCGCTTCATATAATCTGTGCTTTCCACCTAACAATGGATCCCAATATCTCTTTCGCCGGATGTGTAGCCAGAAAACCGATGAGAAATCGGTCATGTTAACTCGACACATTTTCTTTTTGCACTCAGAATCCCCATCGGTACCAACGTACGTCGGCCTTGATCTGATGCTATCTCTTAAATCTCCCATCTCTAATGAATTGGCCGACGTGAACCCATGCCTCAGCTTCTCATTCCTTCGAACGAGCTGAATCCTCAGAGCCGACTGCTTGGATCAGCTGTAGACCGAAATCGGATACTTTCAAGAAGTCAGTGTCCCAAGTCCTGCCAGATATGCATTTGACGTGCTCGCAGCTCCACTGTTGAGTGTCGGCCGCTGCAACGCTGTAAACGGAATCGGCAGCTACCACCTCTGTACTGTCGTCGACCCATTGCACAAGGCATTGATGCATGGTAGATGGGACACAGCAGTTTGCATGTATCCAGTCGCGACCGAGCAGCATATTATAGGACCCTTTGCCATTAATGACGAAGAAAGTAGTGGGGAGGGTCTTACTGCCGATGGTGAGGTCGACGCAGTATGCCCCGCGGGCAGGCGACACGTTGCCTTCGAAGTCCTTCAGCATCATGTCCGTCTTGGTGAGGTCGTCCTCGCCCTCGCCCAGCTTGCGGAACATGGCATACGGCATGATGTTGACTGCCGCGCCTCCATCTACCAGTAGTCTGGTGACGGGTCTTCCGTTGACATAGCCCTTGAGAAACAGCGCTTTGAGGTGCTGTCGTTTTTCTTCCTCTGGCTTCTCAAACATAGCCGTCATCGGCTCTAACACCAGTTGTGCCATTTGCTCTTCCTCTGTATTTGTCACTTTGTCCCGATCGCTTCGCGCCATGAACTCCATCGGCAGTATGAAAACCATATTGATTTCGGCCGCCGATTCTTGGCTGTTTGCTTCCTGATCATTTTTCTTTGGGCGCCAAATTCGAGATTTCACATTCCTTCTTTCTGGCACGTGTCTTTGTTCTTCTTCTCGATGTTCCCACTGGCGTAGGCGTTGGATCCTTCGCTTCTGGGATCTGGATAAGCCGTCAGGACACCACCTGGGATTTACTGGTTTGGCCGATGATCTGGCGTGTTCCCACTTTGGTTCTTTCCCTAGGGGATCTTCGTCTGATACCCTATCATAGGCCACCTCTTCCAGCCGATCGTGCGCGCTGATCCTGCCCCCCAGTCCATCTTACTGGCCGATCTTGGTTTTTGACCTGCCGTACTGGTCAACTCTGCCCCCCAGCTGATCATGCACCGAAACGCGCCGTTCTTCGCGCCGATTTCTGTTGATCGGCTCTGATCCTCTGTCCCTAGAGTGTGGCTTCGGGCGATCGCTACGGTTTGATCCATTGCACTCCGGACAGTTATCGGCAGAGGGCAGTCTGATATCGTTCTCCCAGCAGTGGATGAAGAAGGGACACTGCCAGTGATCTTCATGCCGGCGTATCATCTCTTCTTGGTGTTGTGCTTGTTCTTGCTGCCGCCGATATTTATTGAGTAGAAATCGGGAGGTGACAGGCCTGTGTGGCCGTTCTGGTCCTCGCCTATCCCTTCTGATTTCTTCCGTCGTGATCTGCCTCTTGGGATCGACGACGCCACCTCTTCTCGCCGATTCTGATGTCAGCACCTTGGTTTGACTTGACTCTTCTCCAGCGTTGACCGTGTTGGCCGGGAAGGGATGCTGATCTATCTTCATCGGCATTGCCGATTTGGTTGGAGTCTCAAATTTGAGCCGCCCTTGTTCAATGGCCGATTGTATCTGCTGACGAAAGACTTTACATTCGTTGGTGTCATGAGAAGTAGCGTTGTGCCACTTGCAGTACTTCATCTTCTTTAGCTGATCGGCCGTAGGGATGGTGTGATGTTGCGACAGCTTGATCTGTCCCTCCTGAAGCAGTAGATCAAAAATTTTATCGGCTTTTGACGTGTCAAAGCCGAATGTCTCTGGCTCCTTCTTGCCAAAGGGGCAGGATATTGGTTTTTTCCCTTTTACCCATTCTGCCAGGCCGATTTCCTCCTCTGCGTCAGATTCAGATCCCTCCAAATACGCCACCTTCTTCTGAAAGCTCCTCCGCTGTTCAAACGGTCGGATCTCTTGCCCTGACAATCGGTGGACGATTTGACTCAGGCTCTCAAACTCTTGGGCGGCATATCTTTCTCTGATTTGCGGTAAGAGGCCCTGGAAAGCGATATCGGCCAACTGTGCATCGGTCAGGGCCAGGCTGTAGCACTTGTTTTTGATCTCTCTGAATCTCTGTATATACCCTGTCACCGGCTCATCGTTCCTCTGCCTGAGGCTGGTTAGATCCGAGAGCTTCATCTCGTGTATTCCCGCATAGAAATACTTGTGGAATTGTTTCTCCAGATCGGCCCACGTGACGATAGAATTTGGCGGTAAAGTGGTGAACCACTGGAAGGCCGATCCGGATAGAGATGATGAAAATAACCGTACCCTCAGAGCGTCTTGCGTGGCAGCTTCACCGCACTGGATGATGAATCTGTTGATGTGCTCCACAGTGGATGTGTCATCCGTCCCTGAGAACTTGGTGAAATCAGGAACCTTGTAGCGGTGTGGGAACGGCAACGAGTCATAGGCCGATGGATACGGCGTCTTGTAAGTATAAGTTTGAACTTTCGGCTTCAGCCCAAACTGATCTTGAATTACTTCTGCTATTCTTGCCGTCCAATCCACCTGCTGCTGATGAACAGTTGTTCGCGGTGCGGGCACGTGTTGAAGGGCTGGTTCGGCCAGGTGATGAATCGGCGAAGTTTGCTGAACGGCCGATAACTGCTGGCGAAACGCGTCCGCACCCCCTTCGTACGTTGCTGCTGGCGCCGCGGCTCTGAATGCCTCCACAGTGCTTGACCCCCTGCCGACTTCTGGTAAAATCGGCTGGTACTGGGAGACCGTCGGCCGGGCGGCCGATTGGTACGGCACCTGAAACGGATAAGTGCCATGCCCGTTCGCCGGCTCGGGAAAATGCGTCGTGGCTGATGCCCCCCTGCCGATCTCTGGTAAAATCGGCTGGTATTGGGAGACCGTTGGCCGGGCTGCCGATTGGTACGGCACCTGGAACGGGTAAGTGCGATGCCCGTCCGCTGGCTCGGGGAAATACGTCGTGGCTGATGCCCCCCAAGGCACTGAGCTTGTAGGCAGTGTTTGCACCGAAGCCATCTGGACGGGTTGAAGCGGCGCTCGCGACGGGAGACAGGGTGCACCGCTATATCTTGGAGACGCCGGAAGTGGTGGAGAGCTGTACCCCTCGCGCTGCGTCAACATCGGCTGAGAAGCCGATTGGGATGTGTAGGGTAAGCTTCTGGCCGGCAGGGTAGTTGGAGGGGCATATGCCGGTCCCTGATAACCTTGAACGGCTCCGCTGGCCAGAGAGTTGATGACGGCGTTGTACACTGTGTTGCTCATCACCGAGGATTGGTCAATGAACGCTTGATATACGGACTGCTGAATCATCTCTGACATCTTGCCCGAGTCTTCAGCAACGGTGATGTGGCGAGGTGCTGGAATAGGGGCCTTCCTAACTGCTTCCCCGCTTCTGGTACGACTGAACGACTGGAGGTATATCTTCTTGTAATCTTCTAGATGTTTGGCCAATTCCTCCCTCTGGTCGTCCTTGAGATCAGCTTCTGTGACCCCAATGATGTTGCTGTCAGAGATTTCTGCGTTGTTTGACATATCAGGTCCTGGATGGTCCCACTGGGCGTGCCAAAAGTGTGTTGGCGCTAAAATCGGCCGGATAGGAATCGGCCGACGGGTCTTCAGCATCGGACACACGACCCGGGAGAATCTGCTTAGCTCCTGTTCGGGTTATCGCCCTGGTGCGGTTCGCGCGGCGTGCCAGTCAATCTGACCTGTTGATTGACAAGGAAATAGAGTATTAAATTCCAGGCGCGTCGATCGGCTGGATTTCCGATCTGTCCTGAGGAGCGCGTCGGCGGTAAATCGGCCGATTTGCTGTAGAGATGATCGGCTATGAGTCAGCCGATGATCGTATAGTAATTGTAAAGAGAACTGCTGGAGCAATCTAAACAATTACTATAGAAGCAACACTTGAAACAGATCTAATCGGCTGTATGGCGATGAATCGAAGGAGAACGATGACGAAGCCGATTACCCTGATCTCAAGCTGGATAACTGGTGATAATACTAGAATAACAGGTAAAACTTGCAATTCTAGTAAATATCGATAACTTGTGAATAAATCCAAATGAAACCACAGCGATGCGCCCGTAGTTAAAGCTCGGATATTACTCGATAAGCGGAACCTACCAATTGGCTCGGATGCGTTCGTTGCGAAAAATTCAGACGCAACTTCGTTTAGCGAACTTGTGCGTTAATGGCACCAGTTTTGGCCAGTTTTGCGTCGACTTTCGTGCAGTATAGAAACGGTCGGAAACACCCCAAAACATGAGTTTTGGGTCCAATGGAGCGGATCGGGTGCATTCGTTGCGAAAAATTCTTACGCAACTTCGTTTAGCAAACTTGTGCGTTAATGGGAGCAGTTCGGCCAGTTCTGCATCAAATTTCATGCAGTAATGAAACGGTCCAAAACGCCCCAAAACAAGAGTTTTGTGTGCAATGGAGTGGATCAGGTGCGTCCGTTGTGAAAAATTCCGACGCAACTTCGTTTAGTGAACTTGTGCGTTAATGGCACTAGCTCGGCCAGTTTTGCATCAACTTTCGTGCAATAACAAAACGGTCCGAAATGCCCCAAAACCTGAGTTTTGGGTCCAATGGAGTGGTTCGAGTGTGTTCGCTGCGAAAATTTCGAAGGCAACTTCGTTGAGCGAACTTGTGCCGTAATGGCACCAGTTCGGCCAGTTTTGCATCGACCTTCGTGCTGTAACGAAATGGTACAAAACGCCCCAAGACATAGGTTTTGGGTCCAATGGAGTGGATCGGGTGCGTTTGTCGCGCAAAAATCCGACGTAACTTCGTTTAGTGAACTCGTGCGTTAATGGCACTAGTTCGGCCAGTTTTGCATCGACTTTCGTGCAATAACGAAATGGTCCAAAACGCCCCAAAACATGAGTTTTGGGTCCAATGGAGTGGATCGGGAGCGTTCATTGCGAAAAATTTCTATGCAACTTCGTTTAGCGAACTTGTGCTTTAATGGCTCAAGTTCGGCCAGTTTTGCATAGACTTTCGTGGAGTATCGAAACGGTCGGAAACACCCCAAAACATGAGTTTCGGGTCCAATGGAGCGGATCGGGTGCGTTCGTTGCGAAAAGTTCTGATGCAATTTCGTTTAGCAAACTTGTGCGTTAATGGCAGCAGTTCGGCCAGTTTTGCATCGACTTTCGTGCAGTATCGAAACGGTCGGAAACACCCCAAAACATAAGTTTCGGGTCCAATGGAACGGATCGGGTGCGTTCGTTGCGAACAATTCTTACGCAACTTCGTTTAGCAAACTAGTGCGTTAATGGCAGCAGTTCGGCCAGTTCTGCATCGAATTTCATGCAGTAACGAAACGGCCCGAAACAAACCAAAACATGAGTTTTGGGTCCAATGGAGTGGATCGGGTGCGTTCGTTGCGAATATTTCCGACGCAACTTCGTTGAGCGAACTTGTGTAGTAATGGCACCAGTTCGCCCAGTTTTGTATGGACTTTCTTGCAGTATTGAAACGGTCCGAAACACCCCAAAACATGAGTTTCGAGTCCAATGGAGCGGATCGGGTGCGTTCGTTGCGAAAAATTCTGACGCAACTTCGTTTAGCAAATTTGTGCGTTATTGGCAGCAGTTTGACCAGTTTTGCATCGACTTTCATGGTGTAACGAAACTATCTGAAATGCACAGAAACATGAGTTCTGGGTCCAATGGAGTGGATCAGATGCGTTCGTTGCGAAAAATTCCGACGCAACTTCGTTTTGTGAACTTGTGCGTAAATGGCACCAGTTCGGCCAGTTTTGCATCGATTTTTGTGGAGTAATGAAATGGTCCAAAACGCCCCAAAACGTGACTCTTCGGCACAATACAGTGGATCAGGTGCGTTCGTTGCGAAAAATTCCGACGCAACTTTTTTTAGTGAACTTGTGCGTTAATGGCACTAGTTCGGCCAGTTTTGCATCTACTTTCGAGCAGTATCGAAACGGTCCAAAACGCCCCAAAACATGAGTTTTGGGTCTAATGGAGTGGATCGGGTGCGATCGTTGCAAAAAATTCTGATGCAACTTAGTATAGCGAACTTGTGCGTTGATGGCACCATTTCGGCCAGTTTTGCATCAACTTTTGTGTAGTAATGAAATGTTCCAAAACGCGCCAAAACATGAGTTTTGGGTCCAATGGACTCGATCGGATGCGTTCGTTGCGAAAAATTCAGACGCAACTTCGTTTAGCGAACTTGTACGTTAATGGCACCAGTTTCGGCCAGTTTTGCATCGACTTTCGTGCAGTATCGAAACGGTCAGAAACACCCCAAAACATGAGTTTTGGGTCCAATGGAGCGGATCGGGTGCGTTCATTGCGAAAAATTCTTACGCAACTTTGTTTAGCAAACTTGTGCGTTAATGGCAGCAGTTCGGCCAGTTCTGCATCGAATTTCATGCAGTAACGAAACGGTCCGAAACGCCCCAAAACAAGAGTTTTGTGTCCAATGGAGTGGATCGGGTGCGTTTGTTGCGAAAAAATCCGACGTAACTTCGTTTAGTGAACTCCTGCGTTAATGGCACTAGTTCGGCCAGTTTTGCATCGACTTTCGTGCAATAACGAAATGGTCCGAAACGCCCCAAAACTTGAGTTTTCGGTCCAATGGAGTGGATCGGGAGCGTTCGTTGCGAAAAATTTCGATGCAACTTGGTTTAGCGAACTTGTGCTTTAATGGCTCCAGTTCGGCCAGTTTTGCATAGACTTTCGTGCCGTATCGAAATGGTCGGAAACACCCCAAAACATGAGTTTCGGGTCCAATGGAGCAGATCGGGTGCGTTCGTTGCGAAAAGTTCTGACGCAACTTCGTTTAGCAATCTTGTGCACTAACGGCAACAGTTCGGCCAGTTTTGCATCGACTTTCGTGCAGTATCGAAACGGTCGGAAACACCCCAAAATATGAGTTTCGGGTCCAATGGAGCGGATCGGGTGCGTTCGTTGCGAAAAGTTCTGACGCAATTTCGTTTAGAAAACTTGTGCACTAACGGCAACAGTTCGGCCAGTTTTGCATCGACTTTCGTGTAGTATCGAAACGGTCGGAAACACCCCAAAACATGAGTTTCGGGTCCAATGGAGCGGATTGGGTGCGTTCGTTGCGAAAAATTATTACGCAATTTCGTTTAGCAAACTAGTGCGTTAATATCAGCAGTTCGGCCAGTTCTGCATCGAATTTCATGCAGTAACGAAACGGTCCGAAACGGCCCAAAACAAGAGTTTTGTGTCCAATGGAGTGGATCGGGAGCGTTCGTTGCGAAAAATTTCGATGCAACTTCGTTTAGCGAACTTGTGCGTTAATGGCACTAGCTCGGCCAGTTTTGCATCGACTTTCGTGCAGTAACGAACCGGTCCGAAACGCCCCAAAACCTGAGTTTTGGGTCCAATGGAGTGGATCGAGTGTGTTCGCTGCGAAAATTTTCGACGCAACTTCGTTGAGCGAACTAGTGCCGTAATGGCACCAGTTTGGCCAGTTTTGCATCGACCTTCGTGCAGTAACGAAACGGTACGAAACGCCCCAAAACTTGGGTCCAATCGAGTGGATCGGGTGCGTTTGTTGTGAAAAATTCCGACGTAACTTCGTTTAGCGAACTTGTGCTTTAATGGCTCCAGTTCGGCCAATTTTGCATAGACTTTCGTGCCGTATCGAAACGGTCGGAAACACCCCAAAACATGAGTTTCGGGTCTAATGGAGCGGATCGGGTGCCTTTGTTGCGAAAAGTTCTGATGCAACTTCGTTTAGCAAACTTGTGCGTTAATGGCAGCAGTTCGGCAAGTTTTGCATGGACTTTCGTGCAGTATCGAAATGGTCAGAAACACCCCAAAAACATGAGTTTTGGGTCGAATGGAGTAGATCAGGTGCGTTCGTTGCGAAAAATTCCGACGCAACTTCGTTTAATGAACTTGTGCGTTAATGGCACAAGCTCGGCCAGTTTTGCATCGACTTTCATGCAGTAACGAAACGGTCCGAAACACCCCAAAACCTGAGTTTTGGGTCCAATGGAGTGAATCGAGTGTGTTCGCTGTGAAAATTTCCGACGCAACTTCGTTGAGCGAACTTGTGCCGTAATGGCACCAGTTCGGCCAGTTTTGCATCGACCTTCATGCAGTAACAAAACGGTACGAAACGCTCCAAAACATAAGTTTCGGGTCCAATGGAACGGATTGGCTGCGTTCGTTGCGAAAATTTCTTACGCAACTTCGTTTAGCAAATTTGTGCGTTATTGGCAGCAGCTCGACCAGTTTTGCATCGACTTTCATGGTGTAACGAAACTATCTGAAACGCACAGAAACATGAGTTTTGGGTACAATGGAGTGGATCGAGTGTGTTCGCTGCGAAAATTTCCGACGCAACTTCGTTGAGCGAACTAGTGCCGTAATGGCACCACTTCGGCCAGTTTTGCATTGACCTTCGTGCAGTAACGAAATGGTACGAAACGCCCCAAAATATAAGTTCTGGGTCCAATGGAGTGGATCAGGTGCGTTTGTTGTGAAAAATTCTGACGTAACTTCATTTAGCGAACTTGTGCTTTAATGCCTCCAGTTCGGCCAGTTTTGCATAGACTTTCGTGCCGTATCGAAACGGTCGGAAACACCCCAAAATATGAGTTTCGGGTCCAATGGAGCGGATCGAGTGCATTCGTTGCGAAAAGTTCTGACGCAACTTCGTTTAGAAAACTTGTGCACTAACGGCAACAGTTCGGCCAGTTTTCCATCGACTTTCGTGCAGTATCGAAACGGTCGGAAACACCCCAAAACATGAGTTTCGGGTCCAATGGAGCGGATCAGGTGCGTTCGTTGCGAAAAATTATTACGCAACTTCGTTTAGCAAACATGTGCGTTAATATCAGCAGTTCGGCCAGTTCTGCAACGAATTTCACGCAGTAACGAAACGGCCCGAAACGAACCAAAACATGAGTTTTGGGTCCAATGGAGCGGATCAGGTGCGTTCGTTGCGAAAAATTATTACGCAACTTCGTTTAGCAAACATGTGCGTTAATATCAGCAGTTCGGCCAGTTCTGCATCGAATTTCATGCAGTAACGAAACGGCCCGAAACGAACCAAAACATGAGTTTTGGGTCCAATGGAGTGGATCGGGTGCGTTCGTTGCGAATATTTCCGACGCAACTTCGTTGAGCGAACTTGTGTAGTAATGGCACCAGTTCGCCCAGTTTTGTATCGCCTTTCTTGCAGTATTGAAACGGTCCGAAACACCACAAAACATGAGTTTCGGGTCCAATGGAGCGGATCGGGTGCGTTCATTGCGAAAAATTCTGACGCAACTTCGTTTAGCAAATTTGTGCGTTATTGGCAGCAGTTCGACCAGTTTTGCATCGACTTTCATGGTGTAACGAAACTATCTGAAACGCACAGAAACATGAGTTCTGGGTCCAATGGAGTGGATCAGGTGTGTTCGTTGCGAAAAATTCCGACGCAACTTCGTTTTGTGAACTTGTGCGTAAATGGCACTAGTTCGGCCAGTTTTGCATCGACTTTCGAGCAGTATCGAAACGGTCCGAAACGCCCCAAAACATGAGTTTTGGGTCTAATGGAGTGGATCGGGTGCGATCGTTGCAAAAATTTCTGATGCAACTTAGTATAGCGAACTTGTGCGTTGATGGCACCATTTCGGCTAGTTTTGCATCAACTTTTGTGTAGTAATGAAATGTTCCAAAATGCGCCAAAACATGAGTTTTGGGTCCAATGGACTCGATCGGATGCGTTCGTTGCGAAAAATTCAGACGCAACTTCGTTTAGCGAACTTGTGCGTTAATGGCACCAGTTTTGGCCAGTTTTGCGTCGACTTTCGTGCAGTATAGAAACGGTCGGAAACACCCCAAAACATGAGTTTTGGGTCCAATGGAGCGGATCGGGTGCATTCGTTGCGAAAAATTCTTACGCAACTTCGTTTAGCAAACTTGTGCGTTAATGGGAGCAGTTCGGCCAGTTCTGCATCAAATTTCATGCAGTAATGAAACGGTCCAAAACGCCCCAAAACAAGAGTTTTGTGTGCAATGGAGTGGATCAGGTGCGTCCGTTGTGAAAAATTCCGACGCAACTTCGTTTAGTGAACTTGTGCGTTAATGGCACTAGCTCGGCCAGTTTTGCATCGACTTTCGTGCAATAACAAAACGGTCCGAAATGCCCCAAAACCTGAGTTTTGGGTCCAATGGAGTGGTTCGAGTGTGTTCGCTGCGAAAATTTCCGACGCAACTTCGTTGAGCGAACTTGTGCCGTAATGGCACCAGTTCGGCCAGTTTTGCATCGACCTTCGTGCAGTAACGAAACGGTACAAAACGCCCCAAGACATAGGTTTTGGGTCCAATGGAGTGGATCGGGTGCGTTTGTCGTGCAAAAATCCGACGTAACTTCGTTTAGTGAACTCGTGCGTTAATGGCACTAGTTCGGCCAGTTTTGCATCGACTTTCGTGCAATAACGAAATGGTCCGAAACGCCCCAAAACATGAGTTTTGGGTCCAATGGAGTGGATCGGGAGCGTTCGTTGCGAAAAATTTCGATGCAACTTCGTTTAGCGAACTTGTGCTTTAATGGCTCAAGTTCGGCCAGTTTTGCATAGACTTTCGTGGAGTATCGAAACGGTCGGAAACACCCCAAAACATGAGTTTCGGGTCCAATGGAGCGGATCGGGTGCTTTCGTTGCGGAAAGTTCTGACGCAACTTCGTTTAGAAAACTTGTGCACTAACGGCAACAGTTCGGCCAGTTTTGCATCGACTTTCGTGTAGTATCGAAACGGTCGGAAACACCCCAAAACATGAGTTTCGGGTCCAATGGAGCGGATTGGGTGCGTTCATTGCGAATAATTATTACGCAACTTCGTTTAGCAAACATGTGCGTTAATATCAGCAGTTCGGCCAGTTCTGCATCGAATTTCATGTAGTAACGAAACGGTCCGAAACGGCCCAAAACAAGAGTTTTGTGTGCAATGGAGTGGATCGGGAGCGTTCGTTGCGAAAAATTTTGATGCAACTTCGTTTAGCGAACTTATGCGTTAATGGCACTAGCTCGGCCAGTTTTGCATCGACTTTCGTGCAGTAACGAAACGGTCCGAAACGCCCCAAAACCTAAGTTTTGGGTCCAATGGAGTGGATCGAGTGTGTTCACTGCGAAAATTTCCGACGCAACTTCGTTGAGCGAACTAGTGCCGTAATGGCACCAGTTTGGCCAGTTTTGCATCGACCTTCGTGCAGTAACGAAACGGTATGAGACGCCCCAAAACATAAGTTCTGGGTCCAATGGAGCGGATCGAGTCCGTTTGTTGTGAAAAATTCCGACGTAACTTCGTTTAGCGAACTTGTGCTTTAATGGCTCCAGTTCGGCCAATTTTGCATAGACTTTCGTGCCGAATCGAAACGGTCGGAAACAACCCAAAACATGAGTTTTGGGTCCAATGGAGCGGATCGGGTGCATTCGTTGCGAAAAGTTCTGACGCAACTTTGTTTAGAAAACTTGTGCACTAACGGCAACAGTTCGGCCAGTTTTGCATCGACTTTCGTGCAATAACGAAATGGTCCGAAACGCCCCAAAACATGAGTTGTCCAATGGAGTGGATCCGGAGCGTTCGTTGCGAACAATTTTGATGCAACTTCGTTTAGCGAACTTGTGCTTTAATGGCTCAAGTTCGACTATTTTGCATGGACTTTCGTGCAGTATCGAAACGGTCGGAAACACCCCAAAACATGAGTTTCGGGTCCAATGGAGCGGATAGGGTACGTTCGTTGCGGAAAGTTCTGACGCAACTTCGTTTAGCAAACTTGTGCATTAATGGCAACAGTTCGGCCAGTTGTGCATCGACTTTCGTGCAGTATCGAAACGGTCAGAAGCACCCAAAACATGAGTTTCGGGTCCAATAGAGCGGATCGGGTGCGTTCGTTGCGAAAAATTCTTACGCAACTTCGTTTAGCAAACTTGTGCGTTAATGGCAGCAGTTCGGCCGGTTCTGCATCGAATTTCATGCAGTAACGAAACGGTCCGAAACGCCCCAAAACAAGAGTTTTGTGTCCAATGGAGTGGATCGGTAGCGTTCGTTGCGAAAAATTTTGATGCAACTTCGTTTAGCGAACTTGTGCGTTAATGGCACTAGCTCGGCCAGTTTTGCATCGACTTTCGTGCAGTAACGAAACGGTCCGAAACGCCCCAAAACCTGAGTTTTAGGTCCAATGGAGTGGATCGAGTGTGTTCGCTGCAAAAATTTCCGACGCAACTTCGTTGAGCGAACTAGTGCCGTAATGGCACCAGTTTGGCCAGTTTTGCATCGACCTTCGTGCAGTAACGAAACGGTACGAAATATAAGTTCTGACGCAACTTCGTTTAGCAAACTTGTGCTTTAATGGCTCAAGTTCGGGCAATTTTGCATAGACTTTCGTGCAGTATCGAAACGGTCGGAAACACCCCAAAACATGAGTTTCGGGTCCAATGGAGCGGATCGGGTACGTTCGTTGCGGAAAGTTCTGACGCAACTTCGTTTAGCAAACTTGTGCATTAATGGCAACAGTTCGGCCAGTTTTGCATCGACTTTCGTGCAGTATCGAAACGGTCGGAAACACCCCAAAACATGAGTTTCGGGTCCAATAGAGCGGATCGGGTGCGTTCGTTGCGAAAAATTCTTACGCAACTTCGTTTAGCAAACTTGTGCGTTAATGGCAGCAGTTCGGCCAATTCTGCATCGAATTTCATGCAGTAACGAAACGGTCCGAAACGCCCCAAAACAAGAGTTTTGTGTGCAATGCAGTGGATCAGGTGCGTTCGTTGCGAAAAATTCCGACGCAACTTCGTTTAGTGAACTTGTGCGTTAATGGCACTAGCTCGGCCAGTTTTGCATCGACTTTCGTGCAGTAACGAAATGGTCCGAAACGCCCCAAAACATGAGTTTTGGGTCCTATGGAGTGGATCGGGAGCGTTCGTTGCGAAAAATTTCGATGCAACTTCGTTTAGCGAACTTGTGCTTTAATGGCTCAAGTTCGGCCAGTTTTGCATAGACTTTCGTGGAGTATCGAAACGGTCGGAAACACCCCAAAACATGAGTTTCGGGTCCAATGGAGCGGATCGGGTGCTTTCGTTGCGGAAAGTTCTGACGCAACTTCGTTTAGAAAACTTGTGCACTAACGGCAACAGTTCGGCCAGTTTTGCATCGACTTTCGTGTAGTATCGAAACGGTCGGAAACACCCCAAAACATGAGTTTCGGGTCCAATGGAGCGGATTGGGTGCGTTCATTGCGAATAATTATTACGCAACTTCGTTTAGCAAACATGTGCGTTAATATCAGCAGTTCGGCCAGTTCTGCATCGAATTTCATGCGGTAACGAAACGGTCCGAAACGGCCCAAAACAAGAGTTTTGTGTGCAATGGAGTGGATCGGGAGCGTTCGTTGCGAAAAATTTCGATGCAACTTCGTTTAGAGAACTTGTGCGTTAATGGCACTAGCTCGGCCAGTTTTGCATCGACTTTCGTGCAGTAACGAAACGGTCCGAAACGCCCCAAAACCTGAGTTTTGGGTCCAATGGAGTGGATCGAGTGTGTTCGCTGCGAAAATTTCCGACGCAACTTCGTTGAGCGAACTAGTGCCGTAATGGCACCAGTTTGGCAAGTTTTGCATCGACCTTCGTGCAGTAACGAAACGGTACGAAACGCCCCAAAACATAAGTTCTGGGTCCAATGGAGCGGATCGAGTGCGTTTGTTGTGAAAAATTCCGACGTAACTTTGTTTAGCGAACTTGTGCTTTAATGGCTCCAGTTCGGCCAATTTTGCATAGACTTTCGTGCCGTATCGAAACGGTCGGAAACACCCCAAAACATGAGTTTCGGGTCTAATGGAGCGGATCGGGTGCCTTCGTTGCGAAAAGTTCTGATGCAACTTCGTTTAGCCAACTTGTGCGTTAATGGCAGCAGTTCGGCAAGTTTTGCATGGACTTTCCTGCAGTATCGAAATGGTCAGAAACACCCCAAAACATGAGTTTTGGGTCGAATGGAGTAGATCAGGTGCGTTCGTTGCGAAAAATTCCGACGCAACTTCATTTAATGAACTTGTGCGTTAATGGCACAAGCTCGGCCAGTTTTGCATCGACTTTCGTGCAGTAACGAAACGGTCCGAAACACCCCAAAACCTGAGTTTTGGGTCCAATGGAGTGGATCGAGTGTGTTCGCTGTGAAAATTTCTGACGCTACTTCGTTGAGCGAACTTGTGCCGTAATGGCACCAGTTCAGCCAGTTTTGCATCGACCTTCATGCAGTAACAAAACGGTACGAAACGCTCAAAAACATAAGTTTCGGGTCCAATGGAACGGATCGGGTGCGTTCGTTGCGAAAATTTGTTACGCAACTTCGTTTAGCAAACTTGTCCGTTAAGGGCAGCAGTTCGGCCAGTTCTGCATCAAATTTCATGCAGTAACAAAACGGTCCGAAACGCCCCAAAACAAGAGTTTTGTGTGCAATGGAGTGGATCAAGTGCGTCCGTTGTGAAAAATTCCGACGCAACTTCGTTTAGTGAACTCGTGCGTTGATGGCACTAGCTCAGCCAGTTTTGCATCGACTATCGTGCAGTAACGAAACAGTCCGAAACGTCCCAAAACCTGTGTTTTGGGTCCAATGGAGTGGATCGAGTGTGTTCGCTGCGAAAATTTCCGATGCAACTTCGTTGAGCGAACTTGTGCCGTAATGGAACCAGTTCGGCCAGTTTTGCATCGACCTTCGTGCTGTAACGAAACGGTACAAAACGCCCCAAGACATAGGTTTTGGGTCCAATGGAGTGGATCGGGTGCGTTTGTCGCGAAAAAATCCGACGTAACTTCGTTTAGTGAACTCGTGCGTTAATGGCACTAGTTCGGCCAGTTTTGCATCGACTTTCGTGCAATAACGAAATGGTCCGAAACGCCCCAAAACATGAGTTTTGGGTCCAATGGAGTGGATCGGGAGTGTTCGTTGCGAAAAATTTCGACGCAACTTCGTTTAGCGAACTTGTGCTTTAATGGCTCAAGCTCGGCCAGTTTTGCATAGACTTTCGTGGAGTATGGAAACGGTCGGAAACACCCCAAAACATGGGTTTCGGGTCCAATGGAGCGGATCGGGTGTGTTCGTTGCGGAAAAATCTGACGCAACTTCGTTTAGAAAACTTGTGCACTAACGGCAACAGTTCGGCCAGTTTTGCATCGACTTTCGTGTAGTATCGAAACGGTCGGAAACACCCCAAAACATGAGTTTCGGGTCCAATGGAGCGGATTGGGTGCGTTCGTTGCGAAAAATTATTACGCAACTTCGTTTAGCAAACATGTGCGTTAATATCAGCAGTTCGGCCAGTTCTGCATCGAATTTCATGCGGTAACGAAACGGTCCGAAACGGCCCAAAACAAGAGTTTTGTGTCCAATGGAGTGGATCGGGAGCGTTCGTTGCGAAAAATTTCGATGCAACTTCGTTTAGCGAACTTGTGCGTTAATAGCACTAGCTCGGCCAGTTTTGCATCGACTTTCGTGCAGTAACGAAACGGTCCGAAACGCCCCAAAACCTGAGTTTTGGGTCCAATGGAGTGGATCGAGTGTGTTCGCTGCGAAAATTTCCGACGCAACTTCGTTGAGCGAACTAGTGCCGTAATGGCACCAGTTTGGCAAGTTTTGCATCGACCTTCGTGCAGTAACGAAACGGTACGAAACGCCCCAAAACATAAGTTCTGGGTCCAATCGAGTGGATCGGGTGCGTTTGTTGTGAAAAATTCCGACGTAACTTCGTTTAGCGAACTTGTGCTTTAATGGCTCCAGTTCGGCCAATTTTGCATAGACTTTCGTGCCGTATCGAAACGGTCGGAAACACCCCAAAACATGAGTTTCGGGTCTAATGGAGCGGATCGGGTGCCTTTGTTGCGAAAAGTTCTGATGCAACTTCGTTTAGCAAACTTGTGCGTTAATGGCAGCAGTTCGGCAAGTTTTGCATGGACTTTCGTGCAGTATCGAAATGGTCAGAAACACCCCAAAAACATGAGTTTTGGGTCGAATGGAGTAGATCAGGTGCGTTCGTTGCGAAAAATTCCGACGCAACTTCGTTTAATGAACTTGTGCGTTAATGGCACAAGCTCGGCCAGTTTTGCATCGACTTTCATGCAGTAACGAAACGGTCCGAAACACCCCAAAACCTGAGTTTTGGGTCCAATGGAGTGAATCGAGTGTGTTCGCTGTGAAAATTTCCGACGCAACTTCGTTGAGCGAACTTGTGCCGTAATGGCACCAGTTCGGCCAGTTTTGCATCGACCTTCATGCAGTAACAAAACGGTACGAAACGCTCCAAAACATAAGTTTCGGGTCCAATGGAACGGATCGGCTGCGTTCGTTGCGAAAATTTCTTACGCAACTTCGTTTAGCAAATTTGTGCGTTATTGGCAGCAGCTCGACCAGTTTTGCATCGACTTTCATGGTGTAACGAAACTATCTGAAACGCACAGAAACATGAGTTTTGGGGTCCAATGGAGTGGATCGAGTGTGTTCGCTGCGAAAATTTCCGACGCAACTTCGTTGAGCGAACTAGTGCCGTAATGGCACCACTTCGGCCAGTTTTGCATTGACCTTCGTGCAGTAACGAAATGGTACGAAACGCCCCAAAACATAAGTTCTGGGTCCAATGGAGTGGATCAGGTGCGTTTGTTGTGAAAAATTCTGACGTAACTTCATTTAGCGAACTTGTGCTTTAATGCCTCCAGTTCGGCCAGTTTTGCATAGACTTTCGTGCCGTATCGAAACGGTCGGAAACACCCCAAAATATGAGTTTCGGGTCCAATGGAGCGGATCGAGTGCATTCGTTGCGAAAAGTTCTGACGCAACTTCGTTTAGAAAACTTGTGCACTAACGGCAACAGTTCGGCCAGTTTTCCATCGACTTTCGTGCAGTATCGAAACGGTCGGAAACACCCCAAAACATGAGTTTCGGGTCCAATGGAGCGGATCAGGTGCGTTCGTTGCGAAAAATTATTACGCAACTTCGTTTAGCAAACATGTGCGTTAATATCAGCAGTTCGGCCAGTTCTGCAACGAATTTCACGCAGTAACGAAACGGCCCGAAACGAACCAAAACATGAGTTTTGGGTCCAATGGAGCGGATCAGGTGCGTTCGTTGCGAAAAATTATTACGCAACTTCGTTTAGCAAACATGTGTGTTAATATCAGCAGTTCGGCCAGTTCTGCATCGAATTTCATGCAGTAACGAAACGGCCCGAAACGAACCAAAACATGAGTTTTGGGTCCAATGGAGTGGATCAGGTGCGTTCGTTGCGAATATTTCCGACGCAACTTCGTTGAGCGAACTTGTGTAGTAATGGCACCAGTTCGCCCAGTTTTGTATCGCCTTTCTTGCAGTATTGAAACGGTCCGAAACACCACAAAACATGAGTTTCGGGTCCAATGGAGCGGATCGGGTGCGTTCATTGCGAAAAATTCTGACGCAACTTCGTTTAGCAAATTTGTGCGTTATTGGCAGCAGTTCGACCAGTTTTGCATCGACTTTCATGGTGTAACGAAACTATCTGAAATGCACAGAAACATGAGTTCTGGGTCCAGTGGAGTGGATCAGGTGTGTTCGTTGCGAAAAATTCCGACGCAACTTCGTTTTGTGAACTTGTGCGTAAATGGCACTAGTTCGGCCAGTTTTGCATCGACTTTTGAGCAGTATCGAAACGGTCCGAAACGCCCCAAAACATGAGTTTTGGGTCTAATGGAGTGGATCGGGTGCGATCGTTGCAAAAATTTCTGATGCAACTTAGTATAGCGAACTTGTGCGTTGATGGCACCATTTCGGCTAGTTTTGCATCAACTTTTGTGTAGTAATGAAATGTTCCAAAATGCGCCAAAACATGAGTTTTGGGTCCAATGGACTCGATCGGATGCGTTCGTTGCGAAAAATTCAGACGCAACTTCGTTTAGCGAACTTGTGCGTTAATGGCACCAGTTTTGGCCAGTTTTGCGTCGACTTTCGTGCAGTATAGAAACGGTCGGAAACACCCCAAAACATGAGTTTTGGGTCCAATGGAGCGGATCGGGTGCATTCGTTGCGAAAAATTCTTACGCAACTTCGTTTAGCAAACTTGTGCGTTAATGGGAGCAGTTCGGCCAGTTCTGCATCAAATTTCATGCAGTAATGAAACGGTCCAAAACGCCCCAAAACAAGAGTTTTGTGTGCAATGGAGTGGATCAGGTGCGTCCGTTGTGAAAAATTCCGACGCAACTTCGTTTAGTGAACTTGTGCGTTAATGGCACTAGCTCGGCCAGTTTTGCATCGACTTTCGTGCAATAACAAAACGGTCCGAAATGCCCCAAAACCTGAGTTTTGGGTCCAATGGAGTGGTTCGAGTGTGTTCGCTGCGAAAATTTCCGACGCAACTTCGTTGAGCGAACTTGTGCCGTAATGGCACCAGTTCGGCCAGTTTTGCATCGACCTTCGTGCAGTAACGAAACGGTACAAAACGCCCCAAGACATAGGTTTTGGGTCCAATGGAGTGGATCGGGTGCGTTTGTCGTGCAAAAATCCGACGTAACTTCGTTTAGTGAACTCGTGCGTTAATGGCACTAGTTCGGCCAGTTTTGCATCGACTTTCGTGCAATAACGAAATGGTCCGAAACGCCCCAAAACATGAGTTTTGGGTCCAATGGAGTGGATCGGGAGCGTTCGTTGCGAAAAATTTCGATGCAACTTCGTTTAGCGAACTTGTGCTTTAATGGCTCAAGTTCGGCCAGTTTTGCATAGACTTTCGTGGAGTATCGAAACGGTCGGAAACACCCCAAAACATGAGTTTCGGGTCCAATGGAGCGGATCGGGTGCTTTCGTTGCGGAAAGTTCTGACGCAACTTCGTTTAGAAAACTTGTGCACTAACGGCAACAGTTCGGCCAGTTTTGCATCGACTTTCGTGTAGTATCGAAACGGTCGGAAACACCCCAAAACATGAGTTTCGGGTCCAATGGAACGGATTGGGTGCGTTCGTTGCGAATAATTATTACGCAACTTCGTTTAGCAAACATGTGCGTTAATATCAGCAGTTCGGCCAGTTCTGCATCGAATTTCATGCAGTAACGAAACGGTCCGAAACGGCCCAAAACAAGAGTTTTGTGTGCAATGGAGTGGATCGGGAGCGTTCGTTGCGAAAAATTTTGATGCAACTTCGTTTAGCGAACTTGTGCGTTAATGGCACTAGCTCGGCCAGTTTTGCATCGACTTTCGTGCAGTAACGAAACGGTCCGAAACGCCCCAAAACCTAAGTTTTGGGTCCAATGGAGTGGATCGAGTGTGTTCGCTGCGAAAATTTCCGACGCAACTTCGTTGAGCGAACTAGTGCCGTAATGGCACCAGTTTGGCCAGTTTTGCATCGACCTTCGTGCAGTAACGAAACGGTATGAGACGCCCCAAAACATAAGTTCTGGGTCCAATGGAGCGGATCGAGTGCGTTTGTTGTGAAAAATTCCGACGTAACTTCGTTTAGCGAACTTGTGCTTTAATGGCTCCAGTTCGGCCAATTTTGCATAGACTTTCGTGCCGTATCGAAACGGTCGGAAACAACCCAAAACATGAGTTTTGGGTCCAATGGAGCGGATCGGGTGCATTCGTTGCGAAAAGTTCTGACGCAACTTTGTTTAGAAAACTTGTGCACTAACGGCAACAGTTCGGCCAGTTTTGCATCGACTTTCGTGCAATAACGAAATGGTCCGAAACGCCCCAAAACATGAGTTGTCCAATGGAGTGGATCGGGAGCGTTCGTTGCGAAAAATTTTGATGCAACTTCGTTTAGCGAACTTGTGCTTTAATGGCTCAAGTTCGACTATTTTGCATAGACTTTCGTGCAGTATCAAAACGGTCGGAAACACCCCAAAACATGAGTTTCGGGTCCAATGGAGCGGATCGGGTACGTTCGTTGCGGAAAGTTCTGACGCAACTTCGTTTAGCAAACTTGTGCATTAATGGCAACAGTTCGGCCAGTTTTGCATCGACTTTCGTGCAGTATCGAAACGGTCGGAAGCACCCCAAAACATGAGTTTCGGGTCCAATAGAGCGGATCGGGTGCGTTCGTTGCGAAAAATTCTTACGCAACTTCGTTTAGCAAACTTGTGCGTTAATGGCAGCAGTTCGGCCAGTTCTGCATCGAATTTCATGCAGTAACGAAACGGTCCGAAACGCCCCAAAACAAGAGTTTTGTGTCCAATGGAGTGGATCGGTAGCGTTCGTTGCGAAAAATTTTGATGCAACTTCGTTTAGCGAACTTGTGCGTTAATGGCACTAGCTCGGCCAGTTTTGCATCGACTTTCGTGCAGTAACGAAACGGTCCGAAACGCCCCAAAACCTGAGTTTTAGGTCCAATGGAGTGGATCGAGTGTGTTCGCTGCAAAAATTTCCGACGCAACTTCGTTGAGCGAACTAGTGCCGTAATGGCACCAGTTTGGCCAGTTTTGCATCGACCTTCGTGCAGTAACGAAACGGTACGAAATATAAGTTCTGACGCAACTTCGTTTAGCAAACTTGTGCTTTAATGGCTCAAGTTCGGCCAATTTTGCATAGACTTTCGTGCAGTATCGAAACGGTCGGAAACACCCCAAAACATGAGTTTCGGGTCCAATGGAGCGGATCGGGTACGTTCGTTGCGGAAAGTTCTGACGCAACTTCGTTTAGCAAACTTGTGCATTAATGGCAACAGTTCGGCCAGTTTTGCATCGACTTTCGTGCAGTATCGAAACGGTCGGAAACACCCCAAAACATGAGTTTCGGGTCCAATAGAGCGGATCGGGTGCGTTCGTTGCGAAAAATTCTTACGCAACTTCGTTTAGCAAACTTGTGCGTTAATGGCAGCAGTTCGGCCAATTCTGCATCGAATTTCATGCAGTAACGAAACGGTCCGAAACGCCCCAAAACAAGAGTTTTGTGTGCAATGCAGTGGATCAGGTGCGTTCGTTGCGAAAAATTCCGACGCAACTTCGTTTAGTGAACTTGTGCGTTAATGGCACTAGCTCGGCCAGTTTTGCATCGACTTTCGTGCAGTAACGAAATGGTCCGAAACGCCCCAAAACATGAGTTTTGGGTCCTATGGAGTGGATCGGGAGCGTTCGTTGCGAAAAATTTCGATGCAACTTCGTTTAGCGAACTTGTGCTTTAATGGCTCAAGTTCGGCCAGTTTTGCATAGACTTTCGTGGAGTATCGAAACGGTCGGAAACACCCCAAAACATGAGTTTCGGGTCCAATGGAGCGGATCGGGTGCTTTCGTTGCGGAAAGTTCTGACGCAACTTCGTTTAGAAAACTTGTGCACTAACGGCAACAATTCGGCCAGTTTTGCATCGACTTTCGTGTAGTATCGAAACGGTCGGAAACACCCCAAAACATGAGTTTCGGGTCCAATGGAGCGGATTGGGTGCGTTCATTGCGAATAATTATTACGCAACTTCGTTTAGCAAACATGTGCGTTAATATCAGCAGTTCGGCCAGTTCTGCATCGAATTTGATGTAGTAACGAAACGGTCCGAAACGGCCCAAAACAAGAGTTTTGTGTGCAATGGAGTGGATCGGGAGCGTTCATTGCGAAAAATTTCGATGCAACTTCGTTTAGAGAACTTGTGCGTTAATGGCACTAGCTCGGCAAGTTTTGCATCGACTTTCGTGCAGTAACGAAACGGTCCGAAACGCCCCAAAACCTGAGTTTTGGGTCCAACGGAGTGGATCGAGTGTGTTCGCTGCGAAAATTTCCGACGCAACTTCGTTGAGCGAACTAGTGCCGTAATGGCACCAGTTTGGCAAGTTTTGCATCGACCTTCGTGCAGTAACGAAACGGTACGAAACCCCCCAAAACATAAGTTCTGGGTCCAATGGAGCGGATCGAGTGCGTTTGTTGTGAAAAATTCCGACGTAACTTTGTTTAGCGAACTTGTGCTTTAATGGCTCCAGTACGGCCAATTTTGCATAGACTTTCGTGCCGTATCGAAACGGTCGGAAACACCCCAAAACATGAGTTTCGGGTCTAATGGAGCGGATCGGGTGCCTTCGTTGCGAAAAGTTCTGATGCAACTTCGTTTAGCCAACTTGTGCGTTAATGGCAGCAGTTCGGCAAGTTTTGCATGGACTTTCCTGCAGTATCGAAATGGTCAGAAACACCCCAAAACATGAGTTTTGGGTCGAATGGAGTAGATCAGGTGCGTTCGTTGCGAAAAATTCCGACGCAACTTCATTTAATGAACTTGTGCGTTAATGGCACAAGCTCGGCCAGTTTTGCATCGACTTTCGTGCAGTAACGAAACGGTCCGAAACACCCCAAAACCTGAGTTTTGGGTCCAATGGAGTGGATCGAGTGTGTTCGCTGTGAAAATTTCTGACGCTACTTCGTTGAGCGAACTTGTGCCGTAATGGCACCAGTTCAGCCAGTTTTGCATCGACCTTCATGCAGTAACAAAACGGTACGAAACACTCCAAAACATAAGTTTCGGGTCCAATGGAACGGATCGGGTGCGTTCGTTGCGAAAATTTGTTACGCAACTTCGTTTAGCAAACTTGTCCGTTAAGGGCAGCAGTTCGGCCAGTTCTGCATCAAATTTCATGCAGTAACAAAACGGTCCGAAACGCCCCAAAACAAGAGTTTTGTGTGCAATGGAGTGGATCAGGTGCGTCCGTTGTGAAAAATTCCGACGCAACTTCGTTTAGTGAACTCGTGCGTTGATGGCACTAGCTCAGCCAGTTTTGCATCGACTATCGTGCAGTAACGAAACAGTCCGAAACGTCCCAAAACCTGTGTTTTGGGTCCAATGGAGTGGATCGAGTGTGTTCGCTGCGAAAATTTCCGATGCAACTTCGTTGAGCGAACTTGTGCCGTAATGGAACCAGTTCGGCCAGTTTTGCATCGACCTTCGTGCAGTAACGAAACGGTACAAAACGCCCCAAGACATAGGTTTTGGGTCCAATGGAGTGGATCGGGTGCGTTTGTCGCGAAAAAATCCGACGTAACTTCGTTTAGTGAACTCGTGCGTTAATGGCACTAGTTCGGCCAGTTTTGCATCGACTTTCGTGCAATAACGAAATGGTCCGAAACGCCCCAAAACATGAGTTTTGGGTCCAATGGAGTGGATCGGGAGTGTTCGTTGCGAAAAATTTCGACGCAACTTCGTTTAGCGAACTTGTGCTTTAATGGCTCAAGCTCGGCCAGTTTTGCATAGACTTTCGTGGAGTATGGAAACGGTCGGAAACACCCCAAAACATGGGTTTCGGGTCCAATGGAGCGGATCGGGTGTGTTCGTTGCGGAAAAATCTGACGCAACTTCGTTTAGAAAACTTGTGCACTAACGGCAACAGTTCGGCCAGTTTTGCATCGACTTTCGTGTAGTATCGAAACGGTCGGAAACACCCCAAAACATGAGTTTCGGGTCCAATGGAGCGGATTGGGTGCGTTCGTTGCGAAAAATTATTACGCAACTTCGTTTAGCAAACATGTGCGTTAATATCAGCAGTTCGGCCAGTTCTGCATCGAATTTCATGCGGTAACGAAACGGTCCGAAACGGCCCAAAACAAGAGTTTTGTGTCCAATGGAGTGGATCGGGAGCGTTCGTTGCGAAAAATTTCGATGCAACTTCGTTTAGCGAACTTGTGCGTTAATAGCACTAGCTCGGCCAGTTTTGCATCGACTTTCGTGCAGTAACGAAACGGTCCGAAACGCCCCAAAACCTGAGTTTTGGGTCCAATGGAGTGGATCGAGTGTGTTCGCTGCGAAAATTTCTGACGCAACTTCGTTGAGCGAACTAGTGCCGTAATGGCACCAGTTTGGCAAGTTTTGCATCGACCTTCGTGCAGTAACGAAACGGTACGAAACGCCCCAAAACATAAGTTCTGGGTCCAATGGAGCGGATCGAGTGCGTTTGTTGTGAAAAATTCCGACGTAACTTTGTTTAGCGAACTTGTGCTTTAATGGCTCCAGTTCGGCCAATTTTGCATAGACTTTCGTGCCGTATCGAAACGGTCGGAAACACCCCAAAACATGAGTTTCGGGTCTAATGGAGCGGATCGGGTGCCTTCGTTGCGAAAAGTTCTGATGCAACTTCGTTTAGCCAACTTGTGCGTTAATGGCAGCAGTTCGGCAAGTTTTGCATGGACTTTCCTGCAGTATCGAAATGGTCAGAAACACCCCAAAACATGAGTTTTGGGTCGAATGGAGTAGATCAGGTGCGTTCGTTGCGAAAAATTCCGACGCAACTTCATTTAATGAACTTGTGCGTTAATGGCACAAGCTCGGCCAGTTTTGCATCGACTTTCGTGCAGTAACGAAACGGTCCGAAACACCCCAAAACCTGAGTTTTGGGTCCAATGGAGTGGATCGAGTGTGTTCGCTGTGAAAATTTCTGACGCTACTTCGTTGAGCGAACTTGTGCCGTAATGGCACCAGTTCAGCCAGTTTTGCATCGACCTTCATGCAGTAACAAAACGGTACGAAACGCTCCAAAACATAAGTTTCGGGTCCAATGGAACGGATCGGGTGCGTTCGTTGCGAAAATTTGTTACGCAACTTCGTTTAGCAAACTTGTCCGTTAAGGGCAGCAGTTCGGCCAGTTCTGCATCAAATTTCATGCAGTAACAAAACGGTCCGAAACGCCCCAAAACAAGAGTTTTGTGTGCAATGGAGTGGATCAGGTGCGTCCGTTGTGAAAAATTCCGACGCAACTTCGTTTAGTGAACTCGTGCGTTGATGGCACTAGCTCAGCCAGTTTTGCATCGACTATCGTGCAGTAACGAAACAGTCCGAAACGTCCCAAAACCTGTGTTTTGGGTCCAATGGAGTGGATCGAGTGTGTTCGCTGCGAAAATTTCCGATGCAACTTCGTTGAGCGAACTTGTGCCGTAATGGAACCAGTTCGGCCAGTTTGCATCGACCTTCGTGCAGTAACGAAACGGTACAAAACGCCCCAAGACATAGGTTTTGGGTCCAATGGAGTGGATCGGGTGCGTTTGTCGCGAAAAAATCCGACGTAACTTCGTTTAGTGAACTCGTGCGTTAATGGCACTAGTTCGGCCAGTTTTGCATCGACTTTCGTGCAATAACGAAATGGTCCGAAACGCCCCAAAACATGAGTTTTGGGTCCAATGGAGTGGATCGGGAGTGTTCGTTGCGAAAAATTTCGACGCAACTTCGTTTAGCGAACTTGTGCTTTAATGGCTCAAGCTCGGCCAGTTTTGCATAAACTTTCGTGGAGTATGGAAACGGTCGGAAACACCCCAAAACATGGGTTTCGGGTCCAATGGAGCGGATCGGGTGTGTTCGTTGCGGAAAAATCTGACGCAACTTCGTTTAGAAAACTTGTGCACTAACGGCAACAGTTCGGCCAGTTTTGCATCGACTTTCGTGTAGTATCGAAACGGTCGGAAACACCCCAAAACATGAGTTTCGGGTCCAATGGAGCGGATTGGGTGCGTTCGTTGCGAAAAATTATTACGCAACTTCGTTTAGCAAACATGTGCGTTAATATCAGCAGTTCGGCCAGTTCTGCATCGAATTTCATGCGGTAACGAAACGGTCCGAAACGGCCCAAAACAAGAGTTTTGTGTCCAATGGAGTGGATCGGGAGCGTTCGTTGCGAAAAATTTCGATGCAACTTCGTTTAGCGAACTTGTGCGTTAATAGCACTAGCTCGGCCAGTTTTGCATCGACTTTCGTGCAGTAACGAAACGGTCCGAAACGCCCCAAAACCTGAGTTTTGGGTCCAATGGAGTGGATCGAGTGTGTTCGCTGCGAAAATTTCCGACGCAACTTCGTTGAGCGAACTAGTGCCGTAATGGCACCAGTTTGGCAAGTTTTGCATCGACCTTCGTGCAGTAACGAAACGGTACGAAACGCCCCAAAACATAAGTTCTGGGTCCAATGGAGCGGATCGAGTGCGTTTGTTGTGAAAAATTCCGACGTAACTTTGTTTAGCAAACTTGTGCTTTAATGGCTCCAGTTCGGCCAATTTTGCATAGACTTTCGTGCCGTATCGAAACGGTCGGAAACAACCCAAAACATGAGTTTCGGGTCTAATGGAGCGGATCGGGTGCCTTCGTTGCGAAAAGTTCTGATGCAACTTCGTTTAGCCAACTTGTGCGTTAATGGCAGCAGTTCGGCAAGTTTTGCATGGACTTTCCTGCAGTATCGAAATGGTCAGAAACACCCCAAAACATGAGTTTTGGGTCGAATGGAGTAGATCAGGTGCGTTCGTTGCGAAAAATTCCGACGCAACTTCATTTAATGAACTTGTGCGTTAATGGCACAAGCTCGGCCAGTTTTGCATCGACTTTCGTGCAGTAACGAAACGGTCCGAAACACCCCAAAACCTGAGTTTTGGGTCCAATGGAGTGGATCGAGTGTGTTCGCTGTGAAAATTTCTGACGCTACTTCGTTGAGCGAACTTGTGCCGTAATGGCACCAGTTCAGCCAGTTTTGCATCGACCTTCATGCAGTAACAAAACGGTACGAAACGCTCCAAAACATAAGTTTCGGGTCCAATGGAACGGATCGGGTGCGTTCGTTGCGAAAATTTGTTACGCAACTTCGTTTAGCAAACTTGTCCGTTAAGGGCAGCAGTTCGGCCAGTTCTGCATCAAATTTCATGCAGTAACAAAACGGTCCGAAACGCCCCAAAACAAGAGTTTTGTGTGCAATGGAGTGGATCAGGTGCGTCCGTTGTGAAAAATTCCGACGCAACTTCGTTTAGTGAACTCGTGCGTTGATGGCACTAGCTCAGCCAGTTTTGCATCGACTATCGTGCAGTAACGAAACAGTCCGAAACATCCCAAAACCTGTGTTTTGGGTCCAATGGAGTGGATCGAGTGTGTTCGCTGCGAAAATTTCCGATGCAACTTCGTTGAGCGAACTTGTGCCGTAATGGAACCAGTTCGGCCAGTTTTGCATCGACCTTCGTGCAGTAACGAAACGGTACAAAACGCCCCAAGACATAGGTTTTGGGTCCAATGGAGTGGATCGGGTGCGTTTGTCGCGAAAAAATCCGACGTAACTTCGTTTAGTGAACTCGTGCGTTAATGGCACTAGTTCGGCCAGTTTTGCATCGACTTTCGTGCAATAACGAAATGGTCCGAAACGCCCCAAAACATGAGTTTTGGGTCCAATGGAGTGGATCGGGAGTGTTCGTTGCGAAAAATTTCGACGCAACTTCGTTTAGCGAACTTGTGCTTTAATGGCTCAAGCTCGGCCAGTTTTGCATAGACTTTCGTGGAGTATGGAAACGGTCGGAAACACCCCAAAACATGGGTTTCGGGTCCAATGGAGCGGATCGGGTGTGTTCGTTGCGGAAAAATCTGACGCAACTTCGTTTAGAAAACTTGTGCACTAACGGCAACAGTTCGGCCAGTTTTGCATCGACTTTCGTGTAGTATCGAAACGGTCGGAAACACCCCAAAACATGAGTTTCGGGTCCAATGGAGCGGATTGGGTGCGTTCGTTCCGAAAAATTATTACGCAACTTCGTTTAGCAAACATGTGCGTTAATATCAGCAGTTCGGCCAGTTCTGCATCGAATTTCATGCGGTAACGAAACGGTCCGAAACGGCCCAAAACAAGAGTTTTGTGTCCAATGGAGTGGATCGGGAGCGTTCGTTGCGAAAAATTTCGATGCAACTTCGTTTAGCGAACTTGTGCGTTAATAGCACTAGCTCGGCCAGTTTTGCATCGACTTTCGTGCAGTAACGAAACGGTCCGAAACGCCCCAAAACCTGAGTTTTGGGTCTAATGGAGTGGATCGAGTGTGTTCGCTGCGAAAATTTCCGACGCAACTTCGTTGAGCGAACTAGTGCCGTAATGGCACCAGTTTGGCAAGTTTTGCATCGACCTTCGTGCAGTAACGAAACGGTACGAAACGCCCCAAAACATAAGTTCTGGGTCCAATGGAGCGGATCGAGTGCGTTTGTTGTGAAAAATTCCGACGTAACTTTGTTTAGCGAACTTGTGCTTTAATGGCTCCAGTTCGGCCAATTTTGCATAGACTTTCGTGCCGTATCGAAACGGTCGGAAACACCCCAAAACATGAGTTTCGGGTCTAATGGAGCGGATCGGGTGCCTTCGTTGCGAAAATTTCCGATGCAACTTCGTTGAGCGAACTTGTGCCGTAATGGAACCAGTTCGGCCAGTTTTGCATCGACCTTCGTGCAGTAACGAAACGGTACAAAACGCCCCAAGACATAGGTTTTGGGTCCAATGGAGTGGATCGGGTGCGTTTGTCGCGAAAAAATCCGACGTAACTTCGTTTAGTGAACTCGTGCGTTAATGGCACTAGTTCGGCCAGTTTTGCATCGACTTTCGTGCAGTAACGAAATGGTCCGAAACGCCCCAAAACATGAGTTTTGGGTCCAATGGAGTGGATCGGGAGTGTTCGTTGCGAAAAATTTCGACGCAACTTCGTTTAGCGAACTTGTGCTTTAATGGCTCAAGCTCGGCCAGTTTTGCATAGACTTTCGTGGAGTATGGAAACGGTCGGAAACACCCCAAAACATGGGTTTCGGGTCCAATGGAGCGGATCGGGTGTGTTCGTTGCGGAAAAATCTGACGCAACTTCGTTTAGAAAACTTGTGCACTAACGGCAACAGTTCGGCCAGTTTTGCATCGACTTTCGTGTAGTATCGAAACGGTCGGAAACACCCCAAAACATGAGTTTCGGGTCCAATGGAGCGGATTGGGTGCGTTCGTTGCGAAAAATTATTACGCAACTTCGTTTAGCAAACATGTGCGTTAATATCAGCAGTTCGGCCAGTTCTGCATCGAATTTCATGCGGTAACGAAACGGTCCGAAACGGCCCAAAACAAGAGTTTTGTGTCCAATGGAGTGGATCGGGAGCGTTCGTTGCGAAAAATTTCGATGCAACTTCGTTTAGCGAACTTGTGCGTTAATAGCACTAGCTCGGCCAGTTTTGCATCGACTTTCGTGCAGTAACGAAACGGTCCGAAACGCCCCAAAACCTGAGTTTTGGGTCTAATGGAGTGGATCGAGTGTGTTCGCTGCGAAAATTTCCGACGCAACTTCGTTGAGCGAACTAGTGCCGTAATGGCACCAGTTTGGCAAGTTTTGCATCGACCTTCGTGCAGTAACGAAACGGTACGAAACGCCCCAAAACATAAGTTCTGGGTCCAATGGAGCGGATCGAGTGCGTTTGTTGTGAAAAATTCCGACGTAACTTTGTTTAGCGAACTTGTGCTTTAATGGCTCCAGTTCGGCCAATTTTGCATAGACTTTCGTGCCGTATCGAAACGGTCGGAAACACCCCAAAACATGAGTTTCGGGTCTAATGGAGCGGATCGGGTGCCTTCGTTGCGAAAAGTTCTGATGCAACTTCGTTTAGCCAACTTGTGCGTTAATGGCAGCAGTTCGGCAAGTTTTGCATGGACTTTCCTGCAGTATCGAAATGGTCAGAAACACCCCAAAACATGAGTTTTGGGTCGAATGGAGTAGATCAGGTGCGTTCGTTGCGAAAAATTCCGACGCAACTTCATTTAATGAACTTGTGCGTTAATGGCACAAGCTCGGCCAGTTTTGCATCGACTTTCGTGCAGTAACGAAACGGTCCGAAACACCCCAAAACCTGAGTTTTGGGTCCAATGGAGTGGATCGAGTGTGTTCGCTGTGAAAATTTCTGACGCTACTTCGTTGAGCGAACTTGTGCCGTAATGGCACCAGTTCAGCCAGTTTTGCATCGACCTTCATGCAGTAACAAAACGGTACGAAACGCTCCAAAACATAAGTTTCGGGTCCAATGGAACGGATCGGGTGTTTCGTTGCGAAAATTTGTTACGCAACTTCGTTTAGCAAACTTGTCCGTTAAGGGCAGCAGTTCGGCCAGTTCTGCATCAAATTTCATGCAGTAACAAAACGGTCCGAAACGCCCCAAAACAAGAGTTTTGTGTGCAATGGAGTGGATCAGGTGCGTCCGTTGTGAAAAATTCCGACGCAACTTCGTTTAGTGAACTCGTGCGTTGATGGCACTAGCTCAGCCAGTTTTGCATCGACTATCGTGCAGTAACAAAACAGTCCGAAACGTCCCAAAACCTGTGTTTTGGGTCCAATGGAGTGGATCGAGTGTGTTCGCTGCGAAAATTTCCGATGCAACTTTGTTGAGCGAACTTGTGCCGTAATGGAACCAGTTCGGCCAGTTTTGCATCGACCTTCGTGCAGTAACGAAACGGTACAAAACGCCCCAAGACATAGGTTTTGGGTCCAATGGAGTGGATCGGGTGCGTTTGTCGCGAAAAAAATCCGACGTAACTTCGTTTAGTGAACTCGTGCGTTAATGGCACTAGTTCGGCCAGTTTTGCATCGACTTTCGTGCAATAACGAAATGGTCCGAAACGCCCCAAAACATGAGTTTTGGGTCCAATGGAGTGGATCGGGAGTGTTCGTTGCGAAAAATTTCGACGCAACTTCGTTTAGCGAACTTGTGCTTTAATGGCTCAAGCTCGGCCAGTTTTGCATAGACTTTCGTGGAGTATGGAAACGGTCGGAAACACCCCAAAACATGGGTTTCGGGTCCAATGGAGCGGATTGGGTGTGTTCGTTGCGGAAAAATCTGACGCAACTTCGTTTAGAAAACTTGTGCACTAACGGCAACAGTTCGGCCAGTTTTGCATCGACTTTCGTGTAGTATCGAAACGGTCGGAAACACCACAAAACATGAGTTTCGGGTCCAATGGAGCGGATTGGGTGCGTTCGTTGCGAAAAATTATTACGCAACTTCGTTTAGCAAACATGTGCGTTAATATCAGCAGTTCGGCCAGTTCTGCATCGAATTTCATGCGGTAACGAAACGGTCCGAAACGGCCCAAAACAAGAGTTTTGTGTCCAATGGAGTGGATCGGGAGCGTTCGTTGCGAAAAATTTCGATGCAACTTCGTTTAGCGAACTTGTGCGTTAATAGCACTAGCTCGGCCAGTTTTGCATCGACTTTCGTGCAGTAACGAAACGGTCCGAAACGCCCCAAAACCTGAGTTTTGGGTCCAATGGAGTGGATCGAGTGTGTTCGCTGCGAAAATTTCCGACGCAACTTCGTTGAGCGAACTGGTGCCACTAGTGCCGTAATGGCACCAGTTCGGCCAGTTTTGCATCGACCTTCGTACAGTAACGAAACGGTACAAAACGCCCCAAAACATAAGTTCTGGGTCCAATGGAGTGGATCGGGTGCGTTTGTTGTGAAAAATTCCGACGAAACTTCGTTTACCGAACTTGTGCGTTAATGGCACTAGTTCGGCCAATTTTGCATCGACTTTCGTGCCGTATCGAAATGATCCGAAACGCCCCAAAACTTGAGTTTTGGGTCCAATGGAGTGGATCGGGAGTGTTCGTTGCGAAAAATTTCGACGCAACTTCGCTTAGCGAACTTGTGTTTTAATGGCTCAAGTTCGGCCAGTTTTGCATAGACTTTCGTGCTGTATAGAAACGGTCGGAAACACCCCAAAACATGAGTTTCGGGTCCAATGGAGCGGATCGGGTGCGTTCGTTGCGGAAAGTTCGGACGCAACTTCGTTTAGCAAACTTGTGCATTAATGGCAACAGCTCGGCCGGTTTTGCATCGTCTTTCGTGCAGTATCGAAACGGTCGGAAACACCCAAAACATGAGTTTTGGGTCCAATGGAGCGGATCGGGTGCGTTCATTGCGAAAAATTCTTACGCAACTTCGTTGAGCGAACTTGTGCGTTAATGGCACTAGTTCGGCCAGTTCTGCATCGAATTTCGTGCAGTAACGAAACGGTACGAAACGACCCAAAACAAGAGTTTTGTGTCCAATGGAGTGGATCGGGAGCGTTCGTTGCGAAAAATTTTGATGCAACTTCGTTTAGCGAACTTGTGCGTTAATGGCACTAGCTCGGCCAGTTTTGCATCGACTTTCGTGCAGTAACGAAACGGTCCGAAACGCCCCAAAACCTGAGTTTTGGGTCCAATGGAGTGGATCGAGAGTGTTTGCTGCGAAAATTTCCGACGCAACTTCGTTGAGCGAACTAGTGCCGTAATGGCACCACTTCGGCCAGTTTTGCATCGACCTTCGTGCAGTAACGAAATGGTACGAAACGCCCCAAAACATAAGTTCTGGGTCCAATGGAGTGGATCGGGTGCGTTTGTTGTGAAAAATTCTGATGTAACTTCATTTAGCGAACTTGTGCTTTAATGGCTCCAGTTCGGCCAGTTTTGCATAGACTTTCGTGCCGTATCGAAACGGTCGGAAACACCCCAAAACATGAGTTTCGGGTCCAATGGAGCGGATCGGGTGCATTCGTTGCGAAAAGTTCTGACGCAACTTCGTTTAGCAAACTTGTGCATTAATGGCAGCAGTTCGGCCAGTTTTGCATCGACTTTCGTGCAGTATCGAAACGGTCGGAAACACCCCAAAACATAAGTTTCGGGTCCAATGGAACGGATCGGGTGCGTTCATTGCGAAAAATTCTTACGCAACTTCGTTTAGCAAACTAGTGCGTTAATGGCAGCAGTTCGGCCAGTTCTGCATCGAATTTCATGCAGTAACGAAACGGCCCGAAACGAACCAAAACATGAGTTTGGGTCCAATGGAGTGGATCGGGTGCGTTCGTTGCGAATATTTCCGACGCAACTTCGTTTAGCGAACTTGTGTAGTAATGGCACCAGTTCGCCCAGTTTTGTATCGACTTTCTTGCAGTATTGAAACGGTTCGAAACACCCCAAAACATGAGTTTCGGGTCCAGTGGAGCGGATCGGGTGCGTTCGTTGCGAAAAATTCTGACGCAACTTTGTTTAGCAAATTTGTGCGTTATTGGCAGCAGTTCGACCAGTTTTGCATCGACTTTCATGGTGTAACGAAACTATCTGAAACGCACAGAAACATGAGTTCTGGGACCAATGGAGTGGATCAGGTGCGTTCGTTGCGAAAAATTCTGACGCAACTTCGTTTTGTGAACTTGTGCGTAAATGGCACCAGTTCGGCTAGTTTTGCATCGATTTTTGTGGAGTAATGAAATGGTCCAAAACGCCCCAAAACGTGAGTCTTCGGCACAATAGAGTGGATCGGGTGCATTCGATGCGAAAAATTCCAACGCAACTTCTTTTTAGTGAACTTGTGCGTTAATGGCACTAGTTCGGCCAGTTTTGCATCTACTTTCGAGCAGTATCGAAACGGTCCGAAACGCCCCAAAACATGAGTTTTGGGTCTAATGGAGTGGATCGGGTGCGATCGTTGCAAAAAATTCTGATGCAAGTTAGTATAGCGAACTTGTGCGTTGATGGCACCATTTCGGCCAGTTTTGCATCAACTTTTGTGTAGTAATGAAATGTTCCAAAACGCGCCAAAACATGAGTTTTGGGTCCAATGGACTCGATCGGATGCGTTCGTTGCGAAAAATTCAGACGCAACTTCGTTTAGCGAACTTGTGCGTTAATAGCACCAGTTTTGGCCAGTTTTGCATCGACTTTCGTGCAGTATAGAAACGGTCGGAAACACCCCAAAACATGAGTTTTGGGTCCAATGGAGCGGATCGGGTGCATTCGCTGCGAAAAATTCTTACGCAACTTCGTTTAGCAAACTTGTGCGTTAATGGCAGCAGTTCGGCCAGTTCTGCATCAAATTTCATGCAGTAATGAAACGGTCCAAAACGCCCCAAAACAAGAGTTTTGTGTGCAATGGAGTGGATCAGGTGCATCTGTTGTGAAAAATTCCGACGCAACTTCGTTTAGTGAACTTGTGCGTTAATGGCACTAGCTCGGCCAGTTTTGCATCGACTTTCGTGCAATAACAAAACGGTCCGAAATGCCCCAAAACCTGAGTTTTGGGTCCAATGGAGTGGTTCGAGTGTGTTCGCTGCGAAAATTTCTGACGCAACTTCGTTGAGCGAACTAGTGCCGTAATGGCACCAGTTCGGCAAGTTTTGCATCGACCTTCGTGCAGTAACGAAACGGTACGAAATGCCCCAAAACATAAGTTCTGGGTCCAATGGAGTGGATCGGGTGCGTTTGTTGTGAAAAATTCCGACGTAACTTCGTTTAGCGAACTTGTGCTTTAATGGCTCCAGTTCGGCCAATTTTGCATAGACTTTCGTGCCGTATCGAAACGGTCGGAAACACCCCAAAACATGAGTTTCGGGTCCAATGGAGCGGATCGGGTGCGTTCGTTGCGAAAAGTTCTGACGCAACTTCGTTTAGCAAACTTGTGCGTTAAGGGCAGCAGTTCGGCAAGTTTTGCATGGACTTTCGTGCAGTATCGAAATGGTCAGAAACACCCCAAAACATGAGTTTTGGGTCGAATGGAGTGGATCAGGTGCGTTCGTTGCGAAAAATTCCGACGCAACTTCGTTTAATGAACTTGTGCGTTAATGGCACAAGCTCGGCCAGTTTTGCATCGACTTTCATGCAGTAACGAAACGGTCTGAAACACCCCAAAACCTGAGTTTTGGGTCCAATGGAGTGCATCGAGTGTGTTCGCTGTGAAAATTTTCGACGCAACTTCGTTGAGCGAAATTGTGCCGTAATGGCACCAGTTCGGCCAGTTTTGCATCGACCTTCATGCAGTAACAAAACGGTACGAAACGCTCCCAAACATAAGTTTCGGGTCCAATGGAACGGATCGGGTGCGTTCATTGCGAAAATTTCTTACGCAACTTCGTTTAGCAAACTTGTGCGTTAATGGCAGCAGTTCGGCCAGTTCTGCATCAAATTTCATGCAGTAAAAAAACGGTCCGAAACGCCCCAAAACAAGAGTTTTGTGTGCAATGGAGTGGATCAGGTGCGTCCGTTGTGAAAAATTCCGACGCAACTTCGTTTAGTGAACTCGTGCGTTAATGGCACTAGCTCAGCCAGTTTTGCATCGACTATCGTGCAGTAACGAAACGGTCCGAAACGCCCCAAAACCTGTGTTTTGGGTCGAATGGAGTGGTTCGAGTGTGTTCGCTGCGAAAATTTCCGACGCAACTTCGTTGAGCGAACTTGTGCCGTAATGGCACCAGTTCGGCTAGTTTTGCATCGACCTTCGTGCAGTAACGAAGCGGTACAAAACGCCCCCAAGACATAGGTTTTGGGTCCAATGGAGTGGATCGGGTGCGTTTGTCGCGAAAAAATCCGACGTAACTTCGTTTAGTGAACTCGTGCGTTAATGGCACTAGTTCGGCCAGTTTTGCATCGATTTTTGTGGAGTAACGAAATGGTCCGAAACGCCCCAAAACAAGAGTTTTGGGTCCAATGGAGTGGATCGGGAGCGTTCGTTGCGAAAAATTTCGATGCAACTTCGTTTAGCGAACTTGTGCGTCAATGGCTCAAGTTCGGCCAGTTTTGCATAGACTTTCGTGCAGTATCGAAACGGTCGGAAACACCCCAAAACATGAGTTTCGAGTCCAATGGAGCGGATCGGGTGCGTTCGTTGCGGAAACTTCTGACGCAACTTCGTTTAGCAAACTTTTGCATTAATGGCAAGAGTTCAGCCAGTTTTGCATCGACTTTCGTGCAGTATCGAAACGGTCGGAAACACCCCAAAACATGAGTTTCGGGTCCAATGGAGCGGATCGGGTGCGTTCGTTGCGAAAAATTCTAACGCAACTTCGTTTAGCAAACTTGTGCGTTAATGGCAGCAGTTCGGCCAGGTCTGCATCGAATTTCATGCAGTAACGAAATGGTCCGAAACGCCCCAAAACAAGAGTTTTGTGTCCAATGGAGTGGATTCGGAGCGTTCGTTGCGAAAAATTTCGATGCAACTTCGTTTAGCGAACTTGTGCGTTAATGGCACTATCTCGGCCAGTTTTGCATCGACCTTCGTGCAGTAACGAAACGGTACAAAACGCCCCAAGACATAGGTTTTGGGTCCAATGGAGTGGATCGGGTGCGTTTGTCGCGCAAAAATCCGACGTAACTTCGTTTACTGAACTCCTGCGTTAATGACACTAGTTCGGCCAGTTTTGCATCGACTTTCGTGCAATAACGAAATGGTCCGAAACGCCCCAAAACATGAGTTTTGGGTCCAATGGAGTGGATCGGGAGCGTTCATTGCGAAAAATTTCGACGCAACTTCGTTTAGCGAACTTGTGCTTTAATGGCTCAAGCTCGGCCAGTTTTGCATAGACTTTCGTGGAGTATCGAAACGGTCGGAAACACCCCAAAACATGACTTTCGGGTCCAATGGAGCGGATCGGGTGTGTTCGTTGCGGAAAAATCTGACGCAACTTCGTTTAGAAAACTTGTGCACTAACGGCAACAGTTCGGCCAGTTTTGCATCGACTTTCGTGTAGTATCGAAACGGTCGGAAACACCCCAAAACATGAGTTTCGGGTCCAATGGAGCGGATTGGGTGCGTTCGTTGCGAAAAATTATTACCCAACTTCGTTTAGCAAACATGTGCGTTAATATCAGCAGTTCGGCCAGTTCTGCATCGAATTTCATGCAGTAACGAAACGGTCCGAAACGGCCGAAAATAAGAGTTTTGTGTCCAATGGAGTGGATCGGGAGCGTTCGTTGCGAAAAATTTCGATGCAACTTCGTTTAGCGAACTTGTGCGTTAATAGCACTAGCTCGGCCAGTTTTGCATCGACTTTCGTGCAGTATCGAAACGGTCGGAAACACCCCAAAACATGAGTTTTGGGTCCAATGGAGCGGATCGGGTGCGTTCGTTGCGAAAAATTTCCGACGCAACTTCGTCGAGCGAACTTGTGCGTTAATGGCACCAGTTCGGCCAGTTCTGCATCGAATTTCATGCAGTAATGAAACGCCCCAAAACAAGAGTTTTGTGTGCAATGGAGTGGATCAGGTGCATCTGTTGTGAAAAATTCCGACGCAACTTCGTTTAGTGAACTTGTGCGTTAATGGCACTAGCTCGGCCAGTTTTGCATCGACTTTCGTGCAGTAACGAAACGGTCCGAAACACCCCAAAACCTGAGTTTTGGGTCCAATGGAGTGGATCGAGTGTGTTCGCTGTGAAAATTTCTGACGCTACTTCGTTGAGCGAACTTGTGCCGTAATGGCACCAGTTCAGCCAGTTTTGCATCGACCTTCATGCAGTAACAAAACGGTACGAAACGCTCCAAAACATAAGTTTCGGGTCCAATGGAACGGATCGGGTGCGTTCGTTGCGAAAATTTGTTACGCAACTTCGTTTAGCAAACTTGTCCGTTAAGGGCAGCAGTTCGGCCAGTTCTGCATCAAATTTCATGCAGTAACAAAACGGTCCGAAACGCCCCAAAACAAGAGTTTTGTGTGCAATGGAGTGGATCAGGTGCGTCCGTTGTGAAAAATTCCGACGCAACTTCGTTTAGTGAACTCGTGCGTTGATGGCACTAGCTCAGCCAGTTTTGCATCGACTATCGTGCAGTAACGAAACAGTCCGAAACGTCCCAAAACCTGTGTTTTGGGTCCAATGGAGTGGATCGAGTGTGTTCGCTGCGAAAATTTCCGATGCAACTTCGTTGAGCGAACTTGTGCCGTAATGGAACCAGTTCGGCCAGTTTGCATCGACCTTCGTGCAGTAACGAAACGGTACAAAACGCCCCAAGACATAGGTTTTGGGTCCAATGGAGTGGATCGGGTGCGTTTGTCGCGAAAAAAATCCGACGTAACTTCGTTTAGTGAACTCGTGCGTTAATGGCACTAGTTCGGCCAGTTTTGCATCGACTTTCGTGCAATAACGAAATGGTCCGAAACGCCCCAAAACATGAGTTTTGGGTCCAATGGAGTGGATCGGGAGTGTTCGTTGCGAAAAATTTCGACGCAACTTCGTTTAGCGAACTTGTGCTTTAATGGCTCAAGCTCGGCCAGTTTTGCATAAACTTTCGTGGAGTATGGAAACGGTCGGAAACACCCCAAAACATGGGTTTCGGGTCCAATGGAGCGGATCGGGTGTGTTCGTTGCGGAAAAATCTGACGCAACTTCGTTTAGAAAACTTGTGCACTAACGGCAACAGTTCGGCCAGTTTTGCATCGACTTTCGTGTAGTATCGAAACGGTCGGAAACACCCCAAAACATGAGTTTCGGGTCCAATGGAGCGGATTGGGTGCGTTCGTTGCGAAAAATTATTACGCAACTTCGTTTAGCAAACATGTGCGTTAATATCAGCAGTTCGGCCCAGTTCTGCATCGAATTTCATGCGGTAACGAAACGGTCCGAAACGGCCCAAAACAAGAGTTTTGTGTCCAATGGAGTGGATCGGGAGCGTTCGTTGCGAAAAATTTCGATGCAACTTCGTTTAGCGAACTTGTGCGTTAATAGCACTAGCTCGGCCAGTTTTGCATCGACTTTCGTGCAGTAACGAAACGGTCCGAAACGCCCCAAAACCTGAGTTTTGGGTCCAATGGAGTGGATCGAGTGTGTTCGCTGCGAAAATTTCCGACGCAACTTCGTTGAGCGAACTAGTGCCGTAATGGCACCAGTTTGGCAAGTTTTGCATCGACCTTCGTGCAGTAACGAAACGGTACGAAACGCCCCAAAACATAAGTTCTGGGTCCAATGGAGCGGATCGAGTGCGTTTGTTGTGAAAAATTCCGACGTAACTTTGTTTAGCGAACTTGTGCTTTAATGGCTCCAGTTCGGCCAATTTTGCATAGACTTTCGTGCCGTATCGAAACGGTCGGAAACAACCCAAAACATGAGTTTCGGGTCTAATGGAGCGGATCGGGTGCCTTCGTTGCGAAAAGTTCTGATGCAACTTCGTTTAGCCAACTTGTGCGTTAATGGCAGCAGTTCGGCAAGTTTTGCATGGACTTTCCTGCAGTATCGAAATGGTCAGAAACACCCCAAAACATGAGTTTTGGGTCGAATGGAGTAGATCAGGTGCGTTCGTTGCGAAAAATTCCGACGCAACTTCATTTAATGAACTTGTGCGTTAATGGCACAAGCTCGGCCAGTTTTGCATCGACTTTCGTGCAGTAACGAAACGGTCCGAAACACCCCAAAACCTGAGTTTTGGGTCCAATGGAGTGGATCGAGTGTGTTCGCTGTGAAAATTTCTGACGCTACTTCGTTGAGCGAACTTGTGCCGTAATGGCACCAGTTCAGCCAGTTTTGCATCGACCTTCATGCAGTAACAAAACGGTACGAAACGCTCCAAAACATAAGTTTCGGGTCCAATGGAACGGATCGGGTGCGTTCGTTGCGAAAATTTGTTACGCAACTTCGTTTAGCAAACTTGTCCGTTAAGGGCAGCAGTTCGGCCAGTTCTGCATCAAATTTCATGCAGTAACAAAACGGTCCGAAACGCCCCAAAACAAGAGTTTTGTGTGCAATGGAGTGGATCAGGTGCGTCCGTTGTGAAAAATTCCGACGCAACTTCGTTTAGTGAACTCGTGCGTTGATGGCACTAGCTCAGCCAGTTTTGCATCGACTATCGTGCAGTAACGAAACAGTCCGAAACATCCCAAAACCTGTGTTTTGGGTCCAATGGAGTGGATCGAGTGTGTTCGCTGCGAAAATTTCCGATGCAACTTCGTTGAGCGAACTTGTGCCGTAATGGAACCAGTTCGGCCAGTTTTGCATCGACCTTCGTGCAGTAACGAAACGGTACAAAACGCCCCAAGACATAGGTTTTGGGTCCAATGGAGTGGATCGGGTGCGTTTGTCGCGAAAAAATCCGACGTAACTTCGTTTAGTGAACTCGTGCGTTAATGGCACTAGTTCGGCCAGTTTTGCATCGACTTTCGTGCAATAACGAAATGGTCCGAAACGCCCCAAAACATGAGTTTTGGGTCCAATGGAGTGGATCGGGAGTGTTCGTTGCGAAAAATTTCGACGCAACTTCGTTTAGCGAACTTGTGCTTTAATGGCTCAAGCTCGGCCAGTTTTGCATAGACTTTCGTGGAGTATGGAAACGGTCGGAAACACCCCAAAACATGGGTTTCGGGTCCAATGGAGCGGATCGGGTGTGTTCGTTGCGGAAAAATCTGACGCAACTTCGTTTAGAAAACTTGTGCACTAACGGCAACAGTTCGGCCAGTTTTGCATCGACTTTCGTGTAGTATCGAAACGGTCGGAAACACCCCAAAACATGAGTTTCGGGTCCAATGGAGCGGATTGGGTGCGTTCGTTCCGAAAAATTATTACGCAACTTCGTTTAGCAAACATGTGCGTTAATATCAGCAGTTCGGCCAGTTCTGCATCGAATTTCATGCGGTAACGAAACGGTCCGAAACGGCCCAAAACAAGAGTTTTGTGTCCAATGGAGTGGATCGGGAGCGTTCGTTGCGAAAAATTTCGATGCAACTTCGTTTAGCGAACTTGTGCGTTAATAGCACTAGCTCGGCCAGTTTTGCATCGACTTTCGTGCAGTAACGAAACGGTCCGAAACGCCCCAAAACCTGAGTTTTGGGTCTAATGGAGTGGATCGAGTGTGTTCGCTGCGAAAATTTCCGACGCAACTTCGTTGAGCGAACTAGTGCCGTAATGGCACCAGTTTGGCAAGTTTTGCATCGACCTTCGTGCAGTAACGAAACGGTACGAAACGCCCCAAAACATAAGTTCTGGGTCCAATGGAGCGGATCGAGTGCGTTTGTTGTGAAAAATTCCGACGTAACTTTGTTTAGCGAACTTGTGCTTTAATGGCTCCAGTTCGGCCAATTTTGCATAGACTTTCGTGCCGTATCGAAACGGTCGGAAACACCCCAAAACATGAGTTTCGGGTCTAATGGAGCGGATCGGGTGCCTTCGTTGCGAAAATTTCCGATGCAACTTCGTTGAGCGAACTTGTGCCGTAATGGAACCAGTTCGGCCAGTTTTGCATCGACCTTCGTGCAGTAACGAAACGGTACAAAACGCCCCAAGACATAGGTTTTGGGTCCAATGGAGTGGATCGGGTGCGTTTGTCGCGAAAAAATCCGACGTAACTTCGTTTAGTGAACTCGTGCGTTAATGGCACTAGTTCGGCCAGTTTTGCATCGACTTTCGTGCAGTAACGAAATGGTCCGAAACGCCCCAAAACATGAGTTTTGGGTCCAATGGAGTGGATCGGGAGTGTTCGTTGCGAAAAATTTCGACGCAACTTCGTTTAGCGAACTTGTGCTTTAATGGCTCAAGCTCGGCCAGTTTTGCATAGACTTTCGTGGAGTATGGAAACGGTCGGAAACACCCCAAAACATGGGTTTCGGGTCCAATGGAGCGGATCGGGTGTGTTCGTTGCGGAAAAATCTGACGCAACTTCGTTTAGAAAACTTGTGCACTAACGGCAACAGTTCGGCCAGTTTTGCATCGACTTTCGTGTAGTATCGAAACGGTCGGAAACACCCCAAAACATGAGTTTCGGGTCCAATGGAGCGGATTGGGTGCGTTCGTTGCGAAAAATTATTACGCAACTTCGTTTAGCAAACATGTGCGTTAATATCAGCAGTTCGGCCAGTTCTGCATCGAATTTCATGCGGTAACGAAACGGTCCGAAACGGCCCAAAACAAGAGTTTTGTGTCCAATGGAGTGGATCGGGAGCGTTCGTTGCGAAAAATTTCGATGCAACTTCGTTTAGCGAACTTGTGCGTTAATAGCACTAGCTCGGCCAGTTTTGCATCGACTTTCGTGCAGTAACGAAACGGTCCGAAACGCCCCAAAACCTGAGTTTTGGGTCTAATGGAGTGGATCGAGTGTGTTCGCTGCGAAAATTTCCGACGCAACTTCGTTGAGCGAACTAGTGCCGTAATGGCACCAGTTTGGCAAGTTTTGCATCGACCTTCGTGCAGTAACGAAACGGTACGAAACGCCCCAAAACATAAGTTCTGGGTCCAATGGAGCGGATCGAGTGCGTTTGTTGTGAAAAATTCCGACGTAACTTTGTTTAGCGAACTTGTGCTTTAATGGCTCCAGTTCGGCCAATTTTGCATAGACTTTCGTGCCGTATCGAAACGGTCGGAAACACCCCAAAACATGAGTTTCGGGTCTAATGGAGCGGATCGGGTGCCTTCGTTGCGAAAAGTTCTGATGCAACTTCGTTTAGCCAACTTGTGCGTTAATGGCAGCAGTTCGGCAAGTTTTGCATGGACTTTCCTGCAGTATCGAAATGGTCAGAAACACCCCAAAACATGAGTTTTGGGTCGAATGGAGTAGATCAGGTGCGTTCGTTGCGAAAAATTCCGACGCAACTTCATTTAATGAACTTGTGCGTTAATGGCACAAGCTCGGCCAGTTTTGCATCGACTTTCGTGCAGTAACGAAACGGTCCGAAACGTCCCAAAACCTGTGTTTTGGGTCCAATGGAGTGGATCGAGTGTGTTCGCTGCGAAAATTTCCGATGCAACTTCGTTGAGCGAACTTGTGCCGTAATGGAACCAGTTCGGCCAGTTTGCATCGACCTTCGTGCAGTAACGAAACGGTACAAAACGCCCCAAGACATAGGTTTTGGGTCCAATGGAGTGGATCGGGTGCGTTTGTCGCGAAAAAATCCGACGTAACTTCGTTTAGTGAACTCGTGCGTTAATGGCACTAGTTCGGCCAGTTTTGCATCGACTTTCGTGCAATAACGAAATGGTCCGAAACGCCCCAAAACATGAGTTTTGGGTCCAATGGAGTGGATCGGGAGTGTTCGTTGCGAAAAATTTCGACGCAACTTCGTTTAGCGAACTTGTGCTTTAATGGCTCAAGCTCGGCCAGTTTTGCATAAACTTTCGTGGAGTATGGAAACGGTCGGAAACACCCCAAAACATGGGTTTCGGGTCCAATGGAGCGGATCGGGTGTGTTCGTTGCGGAAAAATCTGACGCAACTTCGTTTAGAAAACTTGTGCACTAACGGCAACAGTTCGGCCAGTTTTGCATCGACTTTCGTGTAGTATCGAAACGGTCGGAAACACCCCAAAACATGAGTTTCGGGTCCAATGGAGCGGATTGGGTGCGTTCGTTGCGAAAAATTATTACGCAACTTCGTTTAGCAAACATGTGCGTTAATATCAGCAGTTCGGCCAGTTCTGCATCGAATTTCATGCGGTAACGAAACGGTCCGAAACGGCCCAAAACAAGAGTTTTGTGTCCAATGGAGTGGATCGGGAGCGTTCGTTGCGAAAAATTTCGATGCAACTTCGTTTAGCGAACTTGTGCGTTAATAGCACTAGCTCGGCCAGTTTTGCATCGACTTTCGTGCAGTAACGAAACGGTCCGAAACGCCCCAAAACCTGAGTTTTGGGTCCAATGGAGTGGATCGAGTGTGTTCGCTGCGAAAATTTCCGACGCAACTTCGTTGAGCGAACTAGTGCCGTAATGGCACCAGTTTGGCAAGTTTTGCATCGACCTTCGTGCAGTAACGAAACGGTACGAAACGCCCCAAAACATAAGTTCTGGGTCCAATGGAGCGGATCGAGTGCGTTTGTTGTGAAAAATTCCGACGTAACTTTGTTTAGCGAACTTGTGCTTTAATGGCTCCAGTTCGGCCAATTTTGCATAGACTTTCGTGCCGTATCGAAACGGTCGGAAACAACCCAAAACATGAGTTTCGGGTCTAATGGAGCGGATCGGGTGCCTTCGTTGCGAAAAGTTCTGATGCAACTTCGTTTAGCCAACTTGTGCGTTAATGGCAGCAGTTCGGCAAGTTTTGCATGGACTTTCCTGCAGTATCGAAATGGTCAGAAACACCCCAAAACATGAGTTTTGGGTCGAATGGAGTAGATCAGGTGCGTTCGTTGCGAAAAATTCCGACGCAACTTCATTTAATGAACTTGTGCGTTAATGGCACAAGCTCGGCCAGTTTTGCATCGACTTTCGTGCAGTAACGAAACGGTCCGAAACACCCCAAAACCTGAGTTTTGGGTCCAATGGAGTGGATCGAGTGTGTTCGCTGTGAAAATTTCTGACGCTACTTCGTTGAGCGAACTTGTGCCGTAATGGCACCAGTTCAGCCAGTTTTGCATCGACCTTCATGCAGTAACAAAACGGTACGAAACGCTCCAAAACATAAGTTTCGGGTCCAATGGAACGGATCGGGTGCGTTCGTTGCGAAAATTTGTTACGCAACTTCGTTTAGCAAACTTGTCCGTTAAGGGCAGCAGTTCGGCCAGTTCTGCATCAAATTTCATGCAGTAACAAAACGGTCCGAAACGCCCCAAAACAAGAGTTTTGTGTGCAATGGAGTGGATCAGGTGCGTCCGTTGTGAAAAATTCCGACGCAACTTCGTTTAGTGAACTCGTGCGTTGATGGCACTAGCTCAGCCAGTTTTGCATCGACTATCGTGCAGTAACGAAACAGTCCGAAACATCCCAAAACCTGTGTTTTGGGTCCAATGGAGTGGATCGAGTGTGTTCGCTGCGAAAATTTCCGATGCAACTTCGTTGAGCGAACTTGTGCCGTAATGGAACCAGTTCGGCCAGTTTTGCATCGACCTTCGTGCAGTAACGAAACGGTACAAAACGCCCCAAGACATAGGTTTTGGGTCCAATGGAGTGGATCGGGTGCGTTTGTCGCGAAAAAATCCGACGTAACTTCGTTTAGTGAACTCGTGCGTTAATGGCACTAGTTCGGCCAGTTTTGCATCGACTTTCGTGCAATAACGAAATGGTCCGAAACGCCCCAAAACATGAGTTTTGGGTCCAATGGAGTGGATCGGGAGTGTTCGTTGCGAAAAATTTCGACGCAACTTCGTTTAGCGAACTTGTGCTTTAATGGCTCAAGCTCGGCCAGTTTTGCATAGACTTTCGTGGAGTATGGAAACGGTCGGAAACACCCCAAAACATGGGTTTCGGGTCCAATGGAGCGGATCGGGTGTGTTCGTTGCGGAAAAATCTGACGCAACTTCGTTTAGAAAACTTGTGCACTAACGGCAACAGTTCGGCCAGTTTTGCATCGACTTTCGTGTAGTATCGAAACGGTCGGAAACACCCCAAAACATGAGTTTCGGGTCCAATGGAGCGGATTGGGTGCGTTCGTTCCGAAAAATTATTACGCAACTTCGTTTAGCAAACATGTGCGTTAATATCAGCAGTTCGGCCAGTTCTGCATCGAATTTCATGCGGTAACGAAACGGTCCGAAACGGCCCAAAACAAGAGTTTTGTGTCCAATGGAGTGGATCGGGAGCGTTCGTTGCGAAAAATTTCGATGCAACTTCGTTTAGCGAACTTGTGCGTTAATAGCACTAGCTCGGCCAGTTTTGCATCGACTTTCGTGCAGTAACGAAACGGTCCGAAACGCCCCAAAACCTGAGTTTTGGGTCTAATGGAGTGGATCGAGTGTGTTCGCTGCGAAAATTTCCGACGCAACTTCGTTGAGCGAACTAGTGCCGTAATGGCACCAGTTTGGCAAGTTTTGCATCGACCTTCGTGCAGTAACGAAACGGTACGAAACGCCCCAAAACATAAGTTCTGGGTCCAATGGAGCGGATCGAGTGCGTTTGTTGTGAAAAATTCCGACGTAACTTTGTTTAGCGAACTTGTGCTTTAATGGCTCCAGTTCGGCCAATTTTGCATAGACTTTCGTGCCGTATCGAAACGGTCGGAAACACCCCAAAACATGAGTTTCGGGTCTAATGGAGCGGATCGGGTGCCTTCGTTGCGAAAATTTCCGATGCAACTTCGTTGAGCGAACTTGTGCCGTAATGGAACCAGTTCGGCCAGTTTTGCATCGACCTTCGTGCAGTAACGAAACGGTACAAAACGCCCCAAGACATAGGTTTTGGGTCCAATGGAGTGGATCGGGTGCGTTTGTCGCGAAAAAATCCGACGTAACTTCGTTTAGTGAACTCGTGCGTTAATGGCACTAGTTCGGCCAGTTTTGCATCGACTTTCGTGCAGTAACGAAATGGTCCGAAACGCCCCAAAACATGAGTTTTGGGTCCAATGGAGTGGATCGGGAGTGTTCGTTGCGAAAAATTTCGACGCAACTTCGTTTAGCGAACTTGTGCTTTAATGGCTCAAGCTCGGCCAGTTTTGCATAGACTTTCGTGGAGTATGGAAACGGTCGGAAACACCCCAAAACATGGGTTTCGGGTCCAATGGAGCGGATCGGGTGTGTTCGTTGCGGAAAAATCTGACGCAACTTCGTTTAGAAAACTTGTGCACTAACGGCAACAGTTCGGCCAGTTTTGCATCGACTTTCGTGTAGTATCGAAACGGTCGGAAACACCCCAAAACATGAGTTTCGGGTCCAATGGAGCGGATTGGGTGCGTTCGTTGCGAAAAATTATTACGCAACTTCGTTTAGCAAACATGTGCGTTAATATCAGCAGTTCGGCCAGTTCTGCATCGAATTTCATGCGGTAACGAAACGGTCCGAAACGGCCCAAAACAAGAGTTTTGTGTCCAATGGAGTGGATCGGGAGCGTTCGTTGCGAAAAATTTCGATGCAACTTCGTTTAGCGAACTTGTGCGTTAATAGCACTAGCTCGGCCAGTTTTGCATCGACTTTCGTGCAGTAACGAAACGGTCCGAAACGCCCCAAAACCTGAGTTTTGGGTCTAATGGAGTGGATCGAGTGTGTTCGCTGCGAAAATTTCCGACGCAACTTCGTTGAGCGAACTAGTGCCGTAATGGCACCAGTTTGGCAAGTTTTGCATCGACCTTCGTGCAGTAACGAAACGGTACGAAACGCCCCAAAACATAAGTTCTGGGTCCAATGGAGCGGATCGAGTGCGTTTGTTGTGAAAAATTCCGACGTAACTTTGTTTAGCGAACTTGTGCTTTAATGGCTCCAGTTCGGCCAATTTTGCATAGACTTTCGTGCCGTATCGAAACGGTCGGAAACACCCCAAAACATGAGTTTCGGGTCTAATGGAGCGGATCGGGTGCCTTCGTTGCGAAAAGTTCTGATGCAACTTCGTTTAGCCAACTTGTGCGTTAATGGCAGCAGTTCGGCAAGTTTTGCATGGACTTTCCTGCAGTATCGAAATGGTCAGAAACACCCCAAAACATGAGTTTTGGGTCGAATGGAGTAGATCAGGTGCGTTCGTTGCGAAAAATTCCGACGCAACTTCATTTAATGAACTTGTGCGTTAATGGCACAAGCTCGGCCAGTTTTGCATCGACTTTCGTGCAGTAACGAAACGGTCCGAAACACCCCAAAACCTGAGTTTTGGGTCCAATGGAGTGGATCGAGTGTGTTCGCTGTGAAAATTTCTGACGCTACTTCGTTGAGCGAACTTGTGCCGTAATGGCACCAGTTCAGCCAGTTTTGCATCGACCTTCATGCAGTAACAAAACGGTACGAAACGCTCCAAAACATAAGTTTCGGGTCCAATGGAACGGATCGGGTGTGTTCGTTGCGAAAATTTGTTACGCAACTTCGTTTAGCAAACTTGTCCGTTAAGGGCAGCAGTTCGGCCAGTTCTGCATCAAATTTCATGCAGTAACAAAACGGTCCGAAACGCCCCAAAACAAGAGTTTTGTGTGCAATGGAGTGGATCAGGTGCGTCCGTTGTGAAAAATTCCGACGCAACTTCGTTTAGTGAACTCGTGCGTTGATGGCACTAGCTCAGCCAGTTTTGCATCGACTATCGTGCAGTAACGAAACAGTCCGAAACGTCCCAAAACCTGTGTTTTGGGTCCAATGGAGTGGATCGAGTGTGTTCGCTGCGAAAATTTCCGATGCAACTTTGTTGAGCGAACTTGTGCCGTAATGGAACCAGTTCGGCCAGTTTTGCATCGACCTTCGTGCAGTAACGAAACGGTACAAAACGCCCCAAGACATAGGTTTTGGGTCCAATGGAGTGGATCGGGTGCGTTTGTCGCGAAAAAATCCGACGTAACTTCGTTTAGTGAACTCGTGCGTTAATGGCACTAGTTCGGCCAGTTTTGCATCGACTTTCGTGCAATAACGAAATGGTCCGAAACGCCCCAAAACATGAGTTTTGGGTCCAATGGAGTGGATCGGGAGTGTTCGTTGCGAAAAATTTCGACGCAACTTCGTTTAGCGAACTTGTGCTTTAATGGCTCAAGCTCGGCCAGTTTTGCATAGACTTTCGTGGAGTATGGAAACGGTCGGAAACACCCCAAAACATGGGTTTCGGGTCCAATGGAGCGGATTGGGTGTGTTCGTTGCGGAAAAATCTGACGCAACTTCGTTTAGAAAACTTGTGCACTAACGGCAACAGTTCGGCCAGTTTTGCATCGACTTTCGTGTAGTATCGAAACGGTCGGAAACACCACAAAACATGAGTTTCGGGTCCAATGGAGCGGATTGGGTGCGTTCGTTGCGAAAAATTATTACGCAACTTCGTTTAGCAAACATGTGCGTTAATATCAGCAGTTCGGCCAGTTCTGCATCGAATTTCATGCGGTAACGAAACGGTCCGAAACGGCCCAAAACAAGAGTTTTGTGTCCAATGGAGTGGATCGGGAGCGTTCGTTGCGAAAAATTTCGATGCAACTTCGTTTAGCGAACTTGTGCGTTAATAGCACTAGCTCGGCCAGTTTTGCATCGACTTTCGTGCAGTAACGAAACGGTCCGAAACGCCCCAAAACCTGAGTTTTGGGTCCAATGGAGTGGATCGAGTGTGTTCGCTGCGAAAATTTCCGACGCAACTTCGTTGAGCGAACTGGTGCCACTAGTGCCGTAATGGCACCAGTTCGGCCAGTTTTGCATCGACCTTCGTACAGTAACGAAACGGTACAAAACGCCCCAAAACATAAGTTCTGGGTCCAATGGAGTGGATCGGGTGCGTTTGTTGTGAAAAATTCCGACGAAACTTCGTTTACCGAACTTGTGCGTTAATGGCACTAGTTCGGCCAATTTTGCATCGACTTTCGTGCCGTATCGAAATGATCCGAAACGCCCCAAAACTTGAGTTTTGGGTCCAATGGAGTGGATCGGGAGTGTTCGTTGCGAAAAATTTCGACGCAACTTCGCTTAGCGAACTTGTGTTTTAATGGCTCAAGTTCGGCCAGTTTTGCATAGACTTTCGTGCTGTATAGAAACGGTCGGAAACACCCCAAAACATGAGTTTCGGGTCCAATGGAGCGGATCGGGTGCGTTCGTTGCGGAAAGTTCGGACGCAACTTCGTTTAGCAAACTTGTGCATTAATGGCAACAGCTCGGCCGGTTTTGCATCGTCTTTCGTGCAGTATCGAAACGGTCGGAAACACCCCAAAACATGAGTTTTGGGTCCAATGGAGCGGATCGGGTGCGTTCATTGCGAAAAATTCTTACGCAACTTCGTTGAGCGAACTTGTGCGTTAATGGCACTAGTTCGGCCAGTTCTGCATCGAATTTCGTGCAGTAACGAAACGGTACGAAACGACCCAAAACAAGAGTTTTGTGTCCAATGGAGTGGATCGGGAGCGTTCGTTGCGAAAAATTTTGATGCAACTTCGTTTAGCGAACTTGTGCGTTAATGGCACTAGCTCGGCCAGTTTTGCATCGACTTTCGTGCAGTAACGAAACGGTCCGAAACGCCCCAAAACCTGAGTTTTGGGTCCAATGGAGTGGATCGAGAGTGTTTGCTGCGAAAATTTCCGACGCAACTTCGTTGAGCGAACTAGTGCCGTAATGGCACCACTTCGGCCAGTTTTGCATCGACCTTCGTGCAGTAACGAAATGGTACGAAACGCCCCAAAACATAAGTTCTGGGTCCAATGGAGTGGATCGGGTGCGTTTGTTGTGAAAAATTCTGATGTAACTTCATTTAGCGAACTTGTGCTTTAATGGCTCCAGTTCGGCCAGTTTTGCATAGACTTTCGTGCCGTATCGAAACGGTCGGAAACACCCCAAAACATGAGTTTCGGGTCCAATGGAGCGGATCGGGTGCATTCGTTGCGAAAAGTTCTGACGCAACTTCGTTTAGCAAACTTGTGCATTAATGGCAGCAGTTCGGCCAGTTTTGCATCGACTTTCGTGCAGTATCGAAACGGTCGGAAACACCCCAAAACATAAGTTTCGGGTCCAATGGAACGGATCGGGTGCGTTCATTGCGAAAAATTCTTACGCAACTTCGTTTAGCAAACTAGTGCGTTAATGGCAGCAGTTCGGCCAGTTCTGCATCGAATTTCATGCAGTAACGAAACGGCCCGAAACGAACCAAAACATGAGTTTGGGTCCAATGGAGTGGATCGGGTGCGTTCGTTGCGAATATTTCCGACGCAACTTCGTTTAGCGAACTTGTGTAGTAATGGCACCAGTTCGCCCAGTTTTGTATCGACTTTCTTGCAGTATTGAAACGGTTCGAAACACCCCAAAACATGAGTTTCGGGTCCAGTGGAGCGGATCGGGTGCGTTCGTTGCGAAAAATTCTGACGCAACTTTGTTTAGCAAATTTGTGCGTTATTGGCAGCAGTTCGACCAGTTTTGCATCGACTTTCATGGTGTAACGAAACTATCTGAAACGCACAGAAACATGAGTTCTGGGACCAATGGAGTGGATCAGGTGCGTTCGTTGCGAAAAATTCTGACGCAACTTCGTTTTGTGAACTTGTGCGTAAATGGCACCAGTTCGGCTAGTTTTGCATCGATTTTTGTGGAGTAATGAAATGGTCCAAAACGCCCCAAAACGTGAGTCTTCGGCACAATAGAGTGGATCGGGTGCATTCGATGCGAAAAATTCCAACGCAACTTCTTTTTAGTGAACTTGTGCGTTAATGGCACTAGTTCGGCCAGTTTTGCATCTACTTTCGAGCAGTATCGAAACGGTCCGAAACGCCCCAAAACATGAGTTTTGGGTCTAATGGAGTGGATCGGGTGCGATCGTTGCAAAAAATTCTGATGCAAGTTAGTATAGCGAACTTGTGCGTTGATGGCACCATTTCGGCCAGTTTTGCATCAACTTTTGTGTAGTAATGAAATGTTCCAAAACGCGCCAAAACATGAGTTTTGGGTCCAATGGACTCGATCGGATGCGTTCGTTGCGAAAAATTCAGACGCAACTTCGTTTAGCGAACTTGTGCGTTAATAGCACCAGTTTTGGCCAGTTTTGCATCGACTTTCGTGCAGTATAGAAACGGTCGGAAACACCCCAAAACATGAGTTTTGGGTCCAATGGAGCGGATCGGGTGCATTCGCTGCGAAAAATTCTTACGCAACTTCGTTTAGCAAACTTGTGCGTTAATGGCAGCAGTTCGGCCAGTTCTGCATCAAATTTCATGCAGTAATGAAACGGTCCAAAACGCCCCAAAACAAGAGTTTTGTGTGCAATGGAGTGGATCAGGTGCATCTGTTGTGAAAAATTCCGACGCAACTTCGTTTAGTGAACTTGTGCGTTAATGGCACTAGCTCGGCCAGTTTTGCATCGACTTTCGTGCAATAACAAAACGGTCCGAAATGCCCCAAAACCTGAGTTTTGGGTCCAATGGAGTGGTTCGAGTGTGTTCGCTGCGAAAATTTCTGACGCAACTTCGTTGAGCGAACTAGTGCCGTAATGGCACCAGTTCGGCAAGTTTTGCATCGACCTTCGTGCAGTAACGAAACGGTACGAAATGCCCCAAAACATAAGTTCTGGGTCCAATGGAGTGGATCGGGTGCGTTTGTTGTGAAAAATTCCGACGTAACTTCGTTTAGCGAACTTGTGCTTTAATGGCTCCAGTTCGGCCAATTTTGCATAGACTTTCGTGCCGTATCGAAACGGTCGGAAACACCCCAAAACATGAGTTTCGGGTCCAATGGAGCGGATCGGGTGCGTTCGTTGCGAAAAGTTCTGACGCAACTTCGTTTAGCAAACTTGTGCGTTAAGGGCAGCAGTTCGGCAAGTTTTGCATGGACTTTCGTGCAGTATCGAAATGGTCAGAAACACCCCAAAACATGAGTTTTGGGTCGAATGGAGTGGATCAGGTGCGTTCGTTGCGAAAAATTCCGACGCAACTTCGTTTAATGAACTTGTGCGTTAATGGCACAAGCTCGGCCAGTTTTGCATCGACTTTCATGCAGTAACGAAACGGTCTGAAACACCCCAAAACCTGAGTTTTGGGTCCAATGGAGTGCATCGAGTGTGTTCGCTGTGAAAATTTTCGACGCAACTTCGTTGAGCGAAATTGTGCCGTAATGGCACCAGTTCGGCCAGTTTTGCATCGACCTTCATGCAGTAACAAAACGGTACGAAACGCTCCCAAACATAAGTTTCGGGTCCAATGGAACGGATCGGGTGCGTTCATTGCGAAAATTTCTTACGCAACTTCGTTTAGCAAACTTGTGCGTTAATGGCAGCAGTTCGGCCAGTTCTGCATCAAATTTCATGCAGTAAAAAAACGGTCCGAAACGCCCCAAAACAAGAGTTTTGTGTGCAATGGAGTGGATCAGGTGCGTCCGTTGTGAAAAATTCCGACGCAACTTCGTTTAGTGAACTCGTGCGTTAATGGCACTAGCTCAGCCAGTTTTGCATCGACTATCGTGCAGTAACGAAACGGTCCGAAACGCCCCAAAACCTGTGTTTTGGGTCGAATGGAGTGGTTCGAGTGTGTTCGCTGCGAAAATTTCCGACGCAACTTCGTTGAGCGAACTTGTGCCGTAATGGCACCAGTTCGGCTAGTTTTGCATCGACCTTCGTGCAGTAACGAAGCGGTACAAAACGCCCCCAAGACATAGGTTTTGGGTCCAATGGAGTGGATCGGGTGCGTTTGTCGCGAAAAAATCCGACGTAACTTCGTTTAGTGAACTCGTGCGTTAATGGCACTAGTTCGGCCAGTTTTGCATCGATTTTTGTGGAGTAACGAAATGGTCCGAAACGCCCCAAAACAAGAGTTTTGGGTCCAATGGAGTGGATCGGGAGCGTTCGTTGCGAAAAATTTCGATGCAACTTCGTTTAGCGAACTTGTGCGTCAATGGCTCAAGTTCGGCCAGTTTTGCATAGACTTTCGTGCAGTATCGAAACGGTCGGAAACACCCCAAAACATGAGTTTCGAGTCCAATGGAGCGGATCGGGTGCGTTCGTTGCGGAAACTTCTGACGCAACTTCGTTTAGCAAACTTTTGCATTAATGGCAAGAGTTCAGCCAGTTTTGCATCGACTTTCGTGCAGTATCGAAACGGTCGGAAACACCCCAAAACATGAGTTTCGGGTCCAATGGAGCGGATCGGGTGCGTTCGTTGCGAAAAATTCTAACGCAACTTCGTTTAGCAAACTTGTGCGTTAATGGCAGCAGTTCGGCCAGGTCTGCATCGAATTTCATGCAGTAACGAAATGGTCCGAAACGCCCCAAAACAAGAGTTTTGTGTCCAATGGAGTGGATTCGGAGCGTTCGTTGCGAAAAATTTCGATGCAACTTCGTTTAGCGAACTTGTGCGTTAATGGCACTATCTCGGCCAGTTTTGCATCGACCTTCGTGCAGTAACGAAACGGTACAAAACGCCCCAAGACATAGGTTTTGGGTCCAATGGAGTGGATCGGGTGCGTTTGTCGCGCAAAAATCCGACGTAACTTCGTTTACTGAACTCCTGCGTTAATGACACTAGTTCGGCCAGTTTTGCATCGACTTTCGTGCAATAACGAAATGGTCCGAAACGCCCCAAAACATGAGTTTTGGGTCCAATGGAGTGGATCGGGAGCGTTCATTGCGAAAAATTTCGACGCAACTTCGTTTAGCGAACTTGTGCTTTAATGGCTCAAGCTCGGCCAGTTTTGCATAGACTTTCGTGGAGTATCGAAACGGTCGGAAACACCCCAAAACATGACTTTCGGGTCCAATGGAGCGGATCGGGTGTGTTCGTTGCGGAAAAATCTGACGCAACTTCGTTTAGAAAACTTGTGCACTAACGGCAACAGTTCGGCCAGTTTTGCATCGACTTTCGTGTAGTATCGAAACGGTCGGAAACACCCCAAAACATGAGTTTCGGGTCCAATGGAGCGGATTGGGTGCGTTCGTTGCGAAAAATTATTACCCAACTTCGTTTAGCAAACATGTGCGTTAATATCAGCAGTTCGGCCAGTTCTGCATCGAATTTCATGCAGTAACGAAACGGTCCGAAACGGCCGAAAATAAGAGTTTTGTGTCCAATGGAGTGGATCGGGAGCGTTCGTTGCGAAAAATTTCGATGCAACTTCGTTTAGCGAACTTGTGCGTTAATAGCACTAGCTCGGCCAGTTTTGCATCGACTTTCGTGCAGTATCGAAACGGTCGGAAACACCCCAAAACATGAGTTTTGGGTCCAATGGAGCGGATCGGGTGCGTTCGTTGCGAAAAATTTCCGACGCAACTTCGTCGAGCGAACTTGTGCGTTAATGGCACCAGTTCGGCCAGTTCTGCATCGAATTTCATGCAGTAATGAAACGCCCCAAAACAAGAGTTTTGTGTGCAATGGAGTGGATCAGGTGCATCTGTTGTGAAAAATTCCGACGCAACTTCGTTTAGTGAACTTGTGCGTTAATGGCACTAGCTCGGCCAGTTTTGCATCGACTTTCGTGCAATAACAAAACGGTCCGAAATGCCCCAAAACCTGAGTTTTGGGTCCAATGGAGTGGTTCGAGTGTGTTCGCTGCGAAAATTTCCGACGCAACTTCGTTGAGCGAACTTGTGCCGTAATGGCACCAGTTCGGCCAGTTTTGCATTGACCTTCGTGTAGTAACGAAACGGTACAAAATGCCCCAAGACATAGGTTTTGGGTCCAATGGAGTGGATCGGGTGCGTTTGTCGCGCAAAAATCCGACGTAACTTCGTTTAGTGAACTCGTGCGTTAATGGCACTAGTTCGGCCAGTTTTGCATCGACTTTCGTGCAATAACGAAATGGTCCGAAACGCCCCAAAACATGAGTTGTCCAATGGAGTGGATTGGGAGCGTTCGTTGCGAAAAATTTTGATGCAACTTCGTTTAGCGAACTTGTGCTTTAATGGCTCAAGTTCGGCCAATTTTGCATAGACTTTCGTGCCGTATCGAAACGGTCGGAAACACCCCAAAACATGAGTTTCGGGTCCAATGGAGCGGATCGGGTGCGTTCGTTGCGAAAAGTTCTGACGCAACTTCGTTTAGCAAACTTGTGCGTTAAGGGCAGCAGTTCGGCAAGTTTTGCATGGACTTTCGTGCAGTATCGAAATGGTCAGAAACACCCCAAAACATGAGTTTTGGGTCGAATGGAGTGGATCAGGTGCGTTCGTTGCGAAAAATTCCGACGCAACTTCGTTTAATGAACTTGTGCGTTAATGGCACAAGCTCGGCCAGTTTTGCATCGACTTTCATGCAGTAACGAAACGGTCTGAAACACCCCAAAACCTGAGTTTTGGGTCCAATGGAGTGCATCGAGTGTGTTCGCTGTGAAAATTTTCGACGCAACTTCGTTGAGCGAAATTGTGCCGTAATGGCACCAGTTCGGCCAGTTTTGCATCGACCTTCATGCAGTAACAAAACGGTACGAAACGCTCCCAAACATAAGTTTCGGGTCCAATGGAACGGATCGGGTGCGTTCATTGCGAAAATTTCTTACGCAACTTCGTTTAGCAAACTTGTGCGTTAATGGCAGCAGTTCGGCCAGTTCTGCATCAAATTTCATGCAGTAAAAAAACGGTCCGAAACGCCCCAAAACAAGAGTTTTGTGTGCAATGGAGTGGATCAGGTGCGTCCGTTGTGAAAAATTCCGACGCAACTTCGTTTAGTGAACTCGTGCGTTAATGGCACTAGCTCAGCCAGTTTTGCATCGACTATCGTGCAGTAACGAAACGGTCCGAAACGCCCCAAAACCTGTGTTTTGGGTCGAATGGAGTGGTTCGAGTGTGTTCGCTGCGAAAATTTCCGACGCAACTTCGTTGAGCGAACTTGTGCCGTAATGGCACCAGTTCGGCTAGTTTTGCATCGACCTTCGTGCAGTAACGAAGCGGTACAAAACGCCCCCAAGACATAGGTTTTGGGTCCAATGGAGTGGATCGGGTGCGTTTGTCGCGAAAAAATCCGACGTAACTTCGTTTAGTGAACTCGTGCGTTAATGGCACTAGTTCGGCCAGTTTTGCATCGATTTTTGTGGAGTAACGAAATGGTCCGAAACGCCCCAAAACAAGAGTTTTGGGTCCAATGGAGTGGATCGGGAGCGTTCGTTGCGAAAAATTTCGATGCAACTTCGTTTAGCGAACTTGTGCGTCAATGGCTCAAGTTCGGCCAGTTTTGCATAGACTTTCGTGCAGTATCGAAACGGTCGGAAACACCCCAAAACATGAGTTTCGAGTCCAATGGAGCGGATCGGGTGCGTTCGTTGCGGAAACTTCTGACGCAACTTCGTTTAGCAAACTTTTGCATTAATGGCAAGAGTTCAGCCAGTTTTGCATCGACTTTCGTGCAGTATCGAAACGGTCGGAAACACCCCAAAACATGAGTTTCGGGTCCAATGGAGCGGATCGGGTGCGTTCGTTGCGAAAAATTCTAACGCAACTTCGTTTAGCAAACTTGTGCGTTAATGGCAGCAGTTCGGCCAGGTCTGCATCGAATTTCATGCAGTAACGAAATGGTCCGAAACGCCCCAAAACAAGAGTTTTGTGTCCAATGGAGTGGATTCGGAGCGTTCGTTGCGAAAAATTTCGATGCAACTTCGTTTAGCGAACTTGTGCGTTAATGGCACTATCTCGGCCAGTTTTGCATCGACCTTCGTGCAGTAACGAAACGGTACAAAACGCCCCAAGACATAGGTTTTGGGTCCAATGGAGTGGATCGGGTGCGTTTGTCGCGCAAAAATCCGACGTAACTTCGTTTACTGAACTCCTGCGTTAATGACACTAGTTCGGCCAGTTTTGCATCGACTTTCGTGCAATAACGAAATGGTCCGAAACGCCCCAAAACATGAGTTTTGGGTCCAATGGAGTGGATCGGGAGCGTTCATTGCGAAAAATTTCGACGCAACTTCGTTTAGCGAACTTGTGCTTTAATGGCTCAAGCTCGGCCAGTTTTGCATAGACTTTCGTGGAGTATCGAAACGGTCGGAAACACCCCAAAACATGACTTTCGGGTCCAATGGAGCGGATCGGGTGTGTTCGTTGCGGAAAAATCTGACGCAACTTCGTTTAGAAAACTTGTGCACTAACGGCAACAGTTCGGCCAGTTTTGCATCGACTTTCGTGTAGTATCGAAACGGTCGGAAACACCCCAAAACATGAGTTTCGGGTCCAATGGAGCGGATTGGGTGCGTTCGTTGCGAAAAATTATTACCCAACTTCGTTTAGCAAACATGTGCGTTAATATCAGCAGTTCGGCCAGTTCTGCATCGAATTTCATGCAGTAACGAAACGGTCCGAAACGGCCGAAAATAAGAGTTTTGTGTCCAATGGAGTGGATCGGGAGCGTTCGTTGCGAAAAATTTCGATGCAACTTCGTTTAGCGAACTTGTGCGTTAATAGCACTAGCTCGGCCAGTTTTGCATCGACTTTCGTGCAGTATCGAAACGGTCGGAAACACCCCAAAACATGAGTTTTGGGTCCAATGGAGCGGATCGGGTGCGTTCGTTGCGAAAAATTTCCGACGCAACTTCGTCGAGCGAACTTGTGCGTTAATGGCACCAGTTCGGCCAGTTCTGCATCGAATTTCATGCAGTAATGAAACGCCCCAAAACAAGAGTTTTGTGTGCAATGGAGTGGATCAGGTGCATCTGTTGTGAAAAATTCCGACGCAACTTCGTTTAGTGAACTTGTGCGTTAATGGCACTAGCTCGGCCAGTTTTGCATCGACTTTCGTGCAATAACAAAACGGTCCGAAATGCCCCAAAACCTGAGTTTTGGGTCCAATGGAGTGGTTCGAGTGTGTTCGCTGCGAAAATTTCCGACGCAACTTCGTTGAGCGAACTTGTGCCGTAATGGCACCAGTTCGGCCAGTTTTGCATTGACCTTCGTGTAGTAACGAAACGGTACAAAATGCCCCAAGACATAGGTTTTGGGTCCAATGGAGTGGATCGGGTGCGTTTGTCGCGCAAAAATCCGACGTAACTTCGTTTAGTGAACTCGTGCGTTAATGGCACTAGTTCGGCCAGTTTTGCATCGACTTTCGTGCAATAACGAAATGGTCCGAAACGCCCCAAAACATGAGTTGTCCAATGGAGTGGATTGGGAGCGTTCGTTGCGAAAAATTTTGATGCAACTTCGTTTAGCGAACTTGTGCTTTAATGGCTCAAGTTCGGCCAATTTTGCATAGACTTTCGTGCAGTATCGAAACGGTCGGAAACACCCCAAAACATGAGTTTCGGGTCCAATGGAGCGGATCGGGTACGTTCGTTGCGGAAAGTTCTGACGCAACTTCGTTTAGCAAACTTGTGCATTAATGGCAACAGTTCGGCCAGTTTTGCATCGACTTTCGTGCAGTATCGAAACGGTCGGAAACACCCCAAAACATGAGTTTCGGGACCAATGGAGCGGATCGGGTGCGTTCGTTGCGAAAAATTCTTACGCAACTTCGTTTAGCAAACTTGTGCGTTAATGGCAGCAGTTCGGCCAGTTCTGCATCGAATTTCCTGCAGTAACGAAACGGTCCGAAACGCCCCAAAACATGAGTTTCGAGTCCAATGGAGCGGATCGGGTGCGTTCGTTGCGAAAAATTCTTACGCAACTTCGTTTATCAAACTTGTGCGTTAATGGCAGCAGTTCGGCCAGTTCTGCATCGACTTTCGTGCAGTAACGAAACGGTCCGAAACGCCCCAAAACATGAGTTTTGGGTCCAATGCAGTGGATCGGGAGCGTTCGTTGCGTAAAATTTCGATGCAACTTCGTTTAGTGAACTTGTGCTTTAATGGCTCAAGTTCGGCCAGTTTTGCATAGACTTTCGTGGAGTATCGAAACGGTCGGAAACACCCCAAAACATGAGTTTCGGGTCCAATGGAGCGGATCGGGTGCTTTCGTTGCGGAAAGTTCTGACGCAACTTCGTTTACAAAACTTGTGCACTAACGGCAACAGTTCGGCCAGTTTTGCATCGACTTTCGTGTAGTATCAAAACGGTCGGAACCACCCCAAAACATGAGTTTCGGGTCCAATGGAGCGGATCGGGTGCGTTCGTTGCGAAAAATTCTTACGCAACTTAGTTTATCAAACTTGTGCGTTAATGGCAGCAGTTCGGCCAGGTCTGCATCGAATTTCATGCAGTAACGAAACGGTCCGAAACGCCCCAAAACAAGAGTTTTGTGTCCAATGGAGTGGATCGGGAGCGTTCGTTGCGAAAAATTTCGATGCAACTTCGTTTAGCGAACTTGTGCTTTAATGGCTCAAGTTCGGCCAGTTTTGCATAGACTTTCGTGCAGTATCGAAACGGTCGGAAACACCCCAAAACATGAGTTTCGAGTCCAATGGAGCGGATCGGGTGCGTTCGTTGCGGAAAGTTCTGACGCAACTTCGTTTAGCAAACTTGTGCATTAATGGCAATAGTTCGGCCAGTTTTGCATCGACTTTCGTGCAGTATCGAAACGGTCGGAAACACCCCAAAACATGAGTTTCGGGTCCAATGGAGCGGATCGGGTGCGTTCGTTGCGAAAAATTCTTACGCAACTTCGTTTATCAAACTTGTGCGTTAATGGCAGCAATTCGGCCAGTTCTGCATCGAATTTCATGCAGTAACGAAACGGTCCGAAACACCCCAAAATAAGAGTTTTGTGTGCAATGAAGTGGATCAGGTGCGTTCGTTGCGAAAAATTCCGACGCAACTTCGTTTAGTGAACTTGTGCGTTAATGGCACTAGCTCGGCCAGTTTTGCATCGAGTTTCGTGCAGTAACGAAATGGTCCGAAACGCCCCAAAACATGAGTTTTGGGTCCAATGGAGTGGATCGGGAGCGTTCGTTGCGAAAAATTTCGATGCAACTTCGTTTAGCGAACTTGTGCTTTAATGGCTCAAGTTCGGCCAGTTTTGCATAGACTTTCGTGGAGTATCGAAACGGTCGGAAACACCCCAAAACATGAGTTTCGGGTCCAATGGAGCGGATCGGGTGCTTTCGTTGCGGAAAGTTCTGACACAACTTCGTTTAGAAAACTTGTGCACTAACGGCAACAGTTCGGCCAGTTTTGCATCGACTTTCGTGTAGTATCGAAACGGTCGGAACCACCCCAACACATGAGTTTCGGGTCCAATGGAGCGGATCGGGTGCGTTCGTTGCGAAAAATTCTTACGCAACTTCGTTTATCAAACTTGTGCGTTAATGGCAGCAGTTCGGCCAGGTCTGCATCGAATTTCATGCAGTAACGAAACGGTCCGAAACGCCCCAAAACAAGAGTTTTGTGTCCAATGGAGTGGATCGGGAGCGTTCGTTGCGAAAAATTTTGATGCAACTTCGTTTAGCGAACTTGTGCGTTAATGGCACTATCTCGGCCAGTTTTGCATCGACCTTCGTGCAGTAACGAAACGGTACAAAACGCCCCAAGACATAGGTTTTGGGTCCAATGGAGTGGATCGGGTGCGTTTGTCGCGAAAAAATCCAACGTAACTTCGTTTAGTGAACTCGTGCGTTAATGGCACTAGTTCGGCCAGTTTTGCATCGATTTTTGTGGAGTAACGAAATGGTCCAAAACGCCCCAAAACATGAGTTTTGGGTCCAATGGAGTGGATCGGGAGCGTTCGTTGCGAAAAATTTCGATGCAACTTCGTTTAGCGAACTTGTGCGTCAATGGCTCAAGTTCGGCCAGTTTTGCATAGACTTTCGTGCAGTATCGAAACAGTCGGAAACACCCCAAAACATGAGTTTCGGGTCCAATGGAGCGGATCGGGTACGTTCGTTGCGGAAAGTTCTGACGCAACTTCGTTTAGCAAACTTGTGCATTAATGGCAACAGTTCGGCCAGTTTTGCATCGACTTTCGTGCAGTATCGAAACGGTCGGAAACACCCCAAAACATGAGTTTCGGGACCAATGGAGCGGATCGGGTGCGTTCGTTGCGAAAAATTCTTACGCAACTTCGTTTAGCAAACTTGTGCGTTAATGGCAGCAGTTCGGCCAGTTCTGCATCGAATTTCCTGCAGTAACGAAACGGTCCGAAACGCCCCAAAACATGAGTTTCGAGTCCAATGGAGCGGATCGGGTGCGTTCGTTGCGAAAAATTCTTACGCAACTTCGTTTATCAAACTTGTGCGTTAATGGCAGCAGTTCGGCCAGTTCTGCATCGACTTTCGTGCAGTAACGAAACGGTCCGAAACGCCCCAAAACATGAGTTTTGGGTCCAATGCAGTGGATCGGGAGCGTTCGTTGCGTAAAATTTCGATGCAACTTCGTTTAGTGAACTTGTGCTTTAATGGCTCAAGTTCGGCCAGTTTTGCATAGACTTTCGTGGAGTATCGAAACGGTCGGAAACACCCCAAAACATGAGTTTCGGGTCCAATGGAGCGGATCGGGTGCTTTCGTTGCGGAAAGTTCTGACGCAACTTCGTTTACAAAACTTGTGCACTAACGGCAACAGTTCGGCCAGTTTTGCATCGACTTTCGTGTAGTATCAAAACGGTCGGAACCACCCCAAAACATGAGTTTCGGGTCCAATGGAGCGGATCGGGTGCGTTCGTTGCGAAAAATTCTTACGCAACTTCGTTTAGCAAACTTGTGCGTTAATGGCAGCAGTTCGGCCAGTTCTGCATCGAATTTCATGCAGTAACGAAACGGTCCGAAACGCCCCAAAACATGAGTTTCGAGTCCAATGGAGCGGATCGGGTGCGTTCGTTGCGAAAAATTCTTACGCAACTTCGTTTATCAAACTTGTGCGTTAATGGCAGCAGTTCGGCCAGTTCTGCATCGACTTTCGTGCAGTAACGAAACGGTCCGAAACGCCCCAAAACATGAGTTTTGGGTCCAATGCAGTGGATCGGGAGCGTTCGTTGCGTAAAATTTCGATGCAACTTCGTTTAGTGAACTTGTGCTTTAATGGCTCAAGTTCGGCCAGTTTTGCATAGACTTTCGTGCAGTATCGAAACGGTCGGAAACACCCCAAAACATGAGTTTCGAGTCCAATGGAGCGGATCGGGTGCGTTCGTTGCCGAAAGTTCTGACGCAACTTCGTTTAGCAAACTTGTGCATTAATGGCAACAGTTCGGCCAGTTTTGCATCGACTTTCGTGCAGTATCGAAACGGTCAGAAACACCCCAAAACATGAGTTTCGGGTCCAATGGAGCGGATCGGGTGCGTTCGTTGCCGAAAGTTCTGACGCAACTTCGTTTAGCAAACTTGTGCATTAATGGCAACAGTTCGGCCAGTTTTGCATCGACTTTCGTGCTGTATCGAAACGGTCGGAAACACCCCAAAACATGAGTTTCGGGTCCAATGGAGCGGATCGGGTGCGTTCGTTGCGAAAAATTCTTACGCAACTTCGTTTATCAAACTTGTGCGTTAATGGCAGCAGTTCGGCCAGGTCTGCATCGAATTTCATGCAGTAACGAAACGGTCCGAAACGCCCCAAAACAAGAGTTTTGTGTCCAATGGAGTGGATCGGGAGCGTTCGTTGCGAAAAATTTCGATGCAACTTCGTTTAGCGAACTTGTGCGTTAATGGCACTATCTCGGCCAGTTTTGCATCGACCTTCGTGCAGTAACGAAACGGTACAAAACGCCCCAAGACATAGGTTTTGGGTCCAGTGGAGTGGATCGGGTGCGTTTGTCACGAAAAAATCCGACGTAACTTCGTTTACTGAACTCGTGCGTTAATGGCACTAGTTCGGCCAGTTTTGCATCGACTTTCGTGCAATAACGAAATGGTCCGAAACGCCCCAAAACATGAGTTTTGGGTCCAATGGAGTGGATCGGGAGCGTTCGTTGCGAAAAATTTCGATGCAACTTCGTTTAGCGAACTTGTGCGTCAATGGCTCAAGTTTGGCCAGTTTTGCATAGACTTTCGTGGAGTATCGAAACGGTCGGAAACACCCCAAAACATGAGTTTCGGGTCCAATGGAGCGGATCGGGTGCTTTCGTTGCGGAAAGTTCTGACGCAACTTCGTTTAGAAAACTTGTGCACTAACGGCAACAGTTCGGCCAGTTTTGCATCGACTTTCGTGTAGTATCGAAACGGTCGGAAACACCCCAAAACATGAGTTTCGTGTCCAATGGAGCGGATTGGGTGCGTTCGTTGCGAAAAATTATTACGCAACTTCGTTTAGCAAACATGTGCGTTAATATCAGCAGTTCGGCCAGTTCTGCATCGAATGTCATGCAGTAACGAAACGGTCCGAAACGGCCCAAAACAAGAGTTTTGTGTCCAATGGAGTGGATCGGGAGCGTTCGTTGCGAATAATTTCGATGCAACTTCGTTTAGCGAACTTGTGCGTTAATGGCACTAGCTCGGCCAGTTTTGCATCGACTTTCGTGCAGCAACGAAACGGTCCGAAACGCCCCAAAACCTGAGTTTTGGGTCCAATGGAGTGGATTGAGTGTGTTCGCTGCGAAAATTTCCGACGCAACATCGTTGAGCGAACTAGTGCCGTAATGGCACCAGTTCGGCCAGTTTTGCATCGACCTTCGTGCAGTAACGAAATGGTACGAAACGCCCCAAAACATAAGTTCTGGGTCCAATGGAGTGGATCGGGTGCGTTTGTTGTGAAAAATTCCGACGTAACTTCGTTTAGCGAACTTGTGCTTTAATGGCTCCAGTTCGGCCAATTTTGCATAGACTTTCGTGCCGTATCGAAACGGTCGAATGGAGTGGATCAGGTGCGTTCGTTGCGAAAAATTCCGACGCAACTTCGTTTAATGAACTTGTGCGTTAATGGCCCAAGCTCGGCCAGTTTTGCATCGACTTTCATGCAGTAACGAAACGGTCCGAAACACCCCAAAACCTGAGTTTTGGGTCCAATGGAGTGGATCGAGTGTGTTCGCTGTGAAAATTTCCGACGCAACTTCGTTGAGCGAACTTGTGCCGTAATGGCACCAGTTCGGCCAGTTTTGCATCGACCTTCATGCAGTAACAAAACGGTACGAAACGCTCCAAAACAAAGTTTCGGGTCCAATGGAACGGATCGGGTGCGTTCATTGCGAAAATTTCTTATGCAACTTCGTTTAGCAAACTTGTGCGTTAATGGCAGCAGTTCGGCCAGTTCTGCATCAAATTTCATGCAGTAACAAAACGGTCCGAAACGCCCCAAAACAAGAGTTTTGTGTGCAATGGAGTGGATCAGGTGCGTCCGTTGTGAAAAATTCCGACGCAACTTCGTTTAGGGAACTCGTGCGTTAATGGCACTAGCTCAGCCAGTTTTGCATCGACAATCGTGCAGTAACAAAACGGTCCGAAACGCCCCAAAACCTGTGTTTTGGGTCCAATGGAGTGGTTCGAGTGTGTTCGCTGCAAAAATTTCCGACGCAACTTCGTTGAGCGAACTTGTGCCGTAATGGCACCAGTTCGGCCAGTTTTGCATCGACCTTCGTGCAGTAACGAAACGGTACAAAACGCCCCAAGACATAGGTTTTGGGTCCAATGGAGTGGATCGGGTGCGTTTGTCGCGAAAAAATCCGACGTAACTTCGTTTAGTGAACTCGTGCGTTAATGGCACTAGCTCGGCCAGTTTTGCATCGATTTTTGTGGAGTAACGAAATGGTCCGAAACGCCCCAAAACAAGAGTTTTGGGTCCAATGGAGTGGATCGGGAGCGTTCGTTGCGAAAAATTTCGATGCAACTTCGTTTAGCGAACTTGTGCGTCAATGGCTCAAGTTCGGCCAGTTTTGCATAGACTTTCGTGCAGTATCGAAACGGTTGGAAACACCCCAAAACATGAGTTTCGAGTCCAATGGAGCGGATCGGGTGCGTTCGTTGCGGAAAGTTCTGACGCAACTTCGTTTAGCAAACTTTTGCATTAATGGCAAGAGTTCAGCCAGTTTTGCATCGACTTTCGTTGCAGTATCGAAACGGTCGGAAACACCCCAAAACATGAGTTTCGGGTCCAATGGAGCGGATCGGGTGCGTTCGTTGCGAAAAATTCTTACGCAACTTCGTTTAGCAAACTTGTGCGTTAATGGCAGCAGCTCGGCCAGGTCTGCATCGAATTTCATGCAGTAACGAAACGGTCCGAAACGCCCCAAAACAAGAGTTTTGTGTCCAATGGAGTGGATCGGGAGTGTTCGTTGCGAAAAATTTCGATGCAACTTCGTTTAGCGAACTTGTGCGTTAATGGCACTATCTCGGCCAGTTTTGCATCGACCTTCGTGCAGTAACGAAACGGAACAAAACGCCCCAAGACATAGGTTTTGGGTCCAATGGGGTGGATCGGGTGCGTTTGTCGCGAAAAAATCCGACGTAACTTCGTTTAGTGAAGTCCTGCGTTAATGGCACTAGTTCGGCCAGTTTTGCATCAACTTTCGTGCAATAACGAAATGGTCCGAAACGCCCCAAAACATGAGTTGTCCAATGGAGTGGATCGGGAGCGTTCGTTGCGAAAAATTTCGATGCAACTTCGTTTAGCGAACTTGTGCTTTAATTGCTCAAGTTCGGCCACTTTTGCATGGACTTTCGTGCAGTATCGAAACAGTCGGAAACACCCCAAAACATGAGTTTCGGGTTCAATGGAGCGGATCGGGTACGTTCGTTGCGGAAAGTTCTGACGCAACTTCGTTTAGCAAACTTGTGCATTAATGGCAACAGTTCGGCTAGTTTTGCATCGACTTTCGTGCAGTATCGAAACGGTCGGAAACACCCCAAAACATGAGTTTCGGGTCCAATGGAGCGGATCGGGTGTGTTCGTTGCGAAAAATTCTTACGCAACTTCGTTTAGCAAACTTGTGCGTTAATGGCAGCAGTTCGGCCAGTTCTGCATCGAATTTCATGCAGTAACGAAACGGTCCGAAACACTCCAAAACATGAGTTTCGAGTCCAATGGAGCGGATCGGGTGCGTTCGTTGCGAAAAATTCTTACGCAACTTCGTTTATCAAACTTGTGCGTAGTTCTGCATCGATTTTCGTGCAGTAACGAAACGGTCCGAAACGCCTAAAAACATGAGTTTTGGTCCAATGCAGTGGATCGGGAGCGTTTGTTGCGTAAATTTCGATGCAACTTCGTTTAGTGAACTTGTGCTTTAATGGCTAAAGTTCGGCCAGTTTTGCATAGACTTTCGTGCAGTATCGAAACGGTCGGAAACACCCCAAAACATGAGTTTCGAGTCCAATGGAGCGGATCGGGTGCGTTCGTTGCGGAAAGTTCTGACGCAACTTCGTTTAGCAAACTTGTGCATTAATGGCAACAGTTCGGCCAGTTTTGGATCGACTTTCGTGCAGTATCGAAACGGTCGGAAACGCCCCAAAACATGAGTTACGGGTCCAATGGAGCGGATCGGGTGCGTTCGTTGCGAAAATTCTTACGCAACTTCGTTTATCAAACTTGTGCGTTAATGGCAGCAGTTCGGCCAGGTCTGCATCGAATTTCATGCAGTAACGAAACGGTCCGAAACGCCCCAAAACAAGAGTTTTGTGTCCAATGGAGTGGATCGGGAGCGTTCGTTGCGAAAAATTTCGATGCAACTTCGTTTAGCGAACTTGTGCGTTAATGGCACTATCTCGGCCAGTTTTGCATCGACCTTCGTGCAGTAACGAAACGGTACAAAACGCCCCAAGACATAGGTTTTGGGTCCAGTGGAGTGGATCGGGTGCGTTTGTCGCGAAAAAATCCGACGTAACTTCGTTTAGTGAACTCGTGCGTTAATGGCACTAGTTCGGCCAGTTTTGCATCGACTTTCGTGCAATAACGAAATGGTCCGAAACGCCCCAAAACATGAGTTTTGGGTCCAATGGAGTGGATCGGGAGCGTTCGTTGCGAAAAATTTCGATGCAACTTCGTTTAGCGAACTTGTGCTTTAATGGCTCAAGTTCGGCCAGTTTTGCATAGACTTTCGTGGAGTATCGAAACGGTCGGAAACACCCCAAAACATGAGTTTCGGGTCCAATGGAGCGGATCGGGTGCTTTCGTTGCGGAAAGTTCTGACGCAACTTCGTTTAGAAAACTTGTGCACTAACGGCAACAGTTCGGCCAGTTTTGCATCGACTTTCGTGTAGTATCGAAACGGTCGGAAACACCGCAAAACATGAGTTTCGGGTCCAATGGAGCGGATTGGGTGCGTTCGTTGCGAAAAATTATTACGCAACTTCGTTTAGCAAACATGTGCGTTAATATCAGCAGTTCGGCCAGTTCTGCATCGAATTTCATGCAGTAACGAAACGGTCCGAAACGGCCCAAAACAAGAGTTTTGTGTCCAATGGAGTGGATCGGGAGCGTTCGTTGCGAAAAATTTCGATGCAACTTCGTTTAGCGAACTTGTGCGTTAATGGCACTAGCTCGGCCAGTTTTGCATCGACTTTCGTGCAGCAACGAAACGGTCCGAAACGCACCAAAACCGGAGTTTTGGGTCCAATGGATTGGATCGAGTGTTTTCGCTGCGAAAATTTCCGACGCAACATCGTTGAGCGAACTAGTGCCGTAATGGCACCAGTTCGGCCAGTTTTGCATCGACTTTCGTGCAGTAACGAAATGGTACGAAACGCACCAAAACATAAGTTCTGGGTCCAATGGAGTGGATCGGGTGCGTTTGTTGTGAAAAATTCCGACGTAACTTCGTTTAGCGAACTTGTGCTTTAATGGCTCCAGTTTGGCCAATTTTGCATAGACTTTCGTGCCGTATCGAAACGGTCGGAAACACCCCAAAACATGAGTTTCGGGTCCAATGGAGCGGATCGGGTGCCTTCGTTGCGAAAAGTTCTGACGCAACTTCGTTTAGCAAACTTGTGCGTTAATGGCAGCAGTTCGGCAAGTTTTGCATGGACTTTCGTGCAGTATCGAAATGGTCAGAAACACCCCAAAACATGAGTTTTGGGTCGAATGGAGTGGATCAGGTGCGTTCGTTGCGAAAAATTCCGACGCAACTTCGTTTAATGAACTTGTGCGTTAATGGCCCAAGCTCGGCCAGTTTTGCATCGACTTTCATGCAGTAACGAAACGGTCCGAAACACCCCAAAACCTGAGTTTTGGGTCCAATGGAGTGGATCGAGTGTGTTCGCTGTGAAAATTTCCGACGTAACTTCGTTGAGCGAACTTGTGCCGTAATGGCACCAGTTCGGCCAGTTTTGCATCGACCTTCATGCAGTAACAAAACGGTACGAAACGCTCAAAACAAAGTTTCGGGTCCAATGGAATGGATCGGGTGCGTTCATTGCGAAAATTTCTTACGCAACTTCGTTTAGCAAACTTGTGCGTTAATGGCAGCAGTTCGGCCAGTTCTGCATCAAATTTCATGCAGTAACAAAACGGTCCGAAACGCCCCAAAACAAGAGTTTTGTGTGCAATGGAGTGGATCAGGTGCGTCCGTTGTGAAAAATTCCGACGCAACTTCGTTTAGTGAACTCGTGCGTTAATGGCACTAGCTCAGCCAGTTTTGCATCGACTATCGTGCAGTAACGAAACGGTCCGAAACGCCCCAAAACCTGTGTTTTGGGTCCAATGGAGAGGTTCGAGTGTGTTCGCTGCGAAAATTTCCGACGCAACTTCGTTGAGCGAACTTGTGCCGTAATGGCACCAGTTCGGCCAGTTTTGCATCGACCTTCGTGCAGTAACGAAACGGTACAAAACGCCCCAAGACATAGGTTTTGGGTCCAATGGAGTGGATCGGGTGCGTTTGTCGCGAAAAAATCCGACGTAATTTCGTTTAGTGAACTCGTGCGTTAATGGCACTAGTTCGGCCAGTTTTGCATCGATTTTTGTGGAGTAACGAAATGGTCCGAAACGCCCCAAAACAAGAGTTTTGGGTCCAATGGAGTGGATCGGGAGCGTTCGTTGCGAAAAATTTCGATGCAACTTCGTTTAGCGAACTTGTGCGTCAATGGCTCAAGTTCGGCCAGTTTTGCATAGACTTTTGTGCAGTATCGAAACGGTCGGAAACACCCCAAAACATGAGTTTCGAGTCCAATGGAGCGGATCGGGTGCGTTCGTTGCGGAAAGTTCTGACGCAACTTCGTTTAGCAAACTTGTGCATTAATGGCAACAGTTCGGCCAGTTTTGCATCGACTTTCGTGCAGTTTCGAAACGGTCGGAAACACCCCAAAACATGAGTTTCGGGTCCAATGGAGCGGATCGGGTGCGTTCGTTGCGAAAAATTCTTACGCAACTTCGTTTAGCAAACTTGTGCGTTAATGGCAGCAGTTCGGCCAGTTCTGCATCGAATTTCATGCAGTAACAAAACGGTCCGAAACGCCCCAAAACATGAGTTTCGAGTCCAATGGAGCGGATCGGGTGCGTTCGTTGCGAAAAATTCTTACGCAACTTCGTTTATCAAACTTGTGCGTAGTTCTGCATCGACTTTCGTGCAGTAACGAAACGGTCCGAAACGCCCCAAAACATGAGTTTTGGGTCCAATGCAGTGGATCGGGAGCGTTCGTTGCGTAAAATTTTGATGCAACTTCGTTTAGCGAACTTGTGCTTTAATGGCTCAAGTTCGGCCAGTTTTTCATAGACTTTCGTGCAGTATCGAAACGGTCGGAAACACCCCAAAACATGAGTTTCGAGTCCAATGGAGCGGATCGGGTGCGTTCGTTGCGGAAAGTTCTGACGCAACTTCGTTTAGCAAACTTGTGCATTAATGGCAACAGTTCGGCCAGTTTTGCATCGACTTTCGTGCAGTATCGAAACGGTCGGAAACGCCCCAAAACATGAGTTTCGGATCCAATGGAGCGGATCGGGTGCGTTCGTTGCGAAAAATTCTTACGCAATTTCGTTTATCAAACTTGTGCGTTAATGGCAGCAGTTCAGCCAGGTCTGCATCGAATTTCATGCAGTAACGAAACGGTCCGAAATGCCCCAAAACAAGAGTTTTGTGTCCAATGGAGTGGATCGGGAGCGTTCGTTGCGAAAAATTTCGATGCAACTTCGTTTAGCGAACTTGTGCGTTAATGGCACTATCTCGGCCAGTTTTGCATCGACCTTCGTGCAGTAACGAAACGGTACAAAACGCCCCAAGACATAGGTTTTGGGTCCAGTGGAGTGGATCGGGTGCGTTTGTCGCGAAAAAATCCGACGTAACTTCGTTTAGTGAACTCGTGCGTTAATGGCACTAGTTCGGCCAGTTTTGCATCGACTTTCGTGCAATAACGAAATGGTCCGAAACGCCCCAAAACATGAGTTTTGGGTCCAATGGAGTGGATCGGGAGCGTTCGTTGCGAAAAATTTCGATGCAACTTCGTTTAGCGAACTTGTGCTTTAATGGCTCAAGTTCGGCCAGTTTTGCATAGACTTTCGTGGAGTATCGAAACGGTCGGAAACACCCCAAAACATGAGTTTCGGGTCCAATGGAGCGGATCGGGTGCTTTCGTTGCGGAAAGTTCTGACGCAACTTCGTTTAGAAAACTTGTGCACTAACAGCAACAGTTCGGCCAGTTATGCATCGACTTTCGTGTAGTATCGAAACGGTCGGAAACACCCCAAAACATGAGTTTCGGGTCCAATGGAGCGGATTGGGTGCATTCGTTGCGAAAAATTATTACGCAACTTCGTTTAGCAAACATGTGCGTTAATATCAGCAGTTCGGCCAGTTCTGCATCGAATTTCATGCAGTAACGAAACGGTCCGAAACGGCCGAAAACAAGAGTTTTGTGTCCAATGGAGTGGATCGGGAGCGTTCGTTGCGAAAAATTTCGATGCAACTTCGTTTAGCGAACTTGTGCGTTAATGGCACTAGCTCGGCCAGTTTTGCATCGACTTTCGTGCAGTAACGAAACGGTCCGAAACGCCCCAAAACCTGAGTTTTGGGTCCAATGGAGTGGATCGAGTGTGTTCGCTGCGAAAATTTCCGACGCAACTTCGTTGAGCGAACTAGTGCCGTAATGGCACCAGTTCGGCCAGTTTTGCATCGACCTTCGTGCAGTAACGAAACGGTACGAAACGCTCCAAAACATAAGTTCTGGGTCCAATGGATTGGATCGGGTGCGTTTGTTGTGAAAAATTCCGACGTAACTTCGTTTAGCGAACTTGTGCTTTAATGGCTCCAGTTCGGCCAATTTTGCATAGACTTTCGTGCCGTATCGAAACGGTCGGAAACACCCCAAAACATGAGTTTCGGGTCAAATGGAGCGGATCGGGTGCCTTCGTTGCGAAAAGTTCTGACGCAACTTCGTTTAGCAAACTTGTGCGTTAATGGCAGCAGTTCGGCAAGTTTTGCATGGACTTTCGTGCAGTATCGAAATGGTCAAAAAAACCCCAAAACATGAGTTTTGGGTCGAATGGAGTGGATCAGGTGCGTTCGTTGCGAAAAATTCCGACGCAACTTCGTTTAATGAACTTGTGCGTTAATGGCCCAAGCTCGGCCAGTTTTGCATCGACTTTCATGCAGTAACGAAACGGTCCGAAACACCCCAAAACCTGAGTTTTGGGTCCAATGGAGTGGATCGAGTGTGTTCGCTGTGAAAATTTCCGACGCAACTTCGTTGAGCGAACTTGTGCCGTAATGGCACAAGTTCGGCCAGTTTTGCATCGACCTTCATGCAGTAACAAAACGGTACGAAACGCTCCAAAACAAAGTTTCGGGTCCAATGGAACGGATCGGGTGCGTTCATTGCGAAAATTTCTTACGCAACTTCGTTTAGCAAACTTGTGCGTTAATGGCAGCAGTTCGGCCAGTTCTGCATCAAATTTCATGCAGTAACAAAACGGTCCGAAACGCCCCAAAACAAGAGTTTTGTGTGCAATGGAGTGGATCAGGTGCGTCCGTTGTGAAAAATTCCGACGCAACTTCGTTTAGTGAACTCGTGCGTTAATGGCACTAGCTCAGCCAGTTTTGCATCGACAATCGTGCAGTAACGAAACGGTCCGAAACGCCCCAAAACCTGTGTTTTGGGTCCAATGGAGTGGTTCGAGTGTGTTCGCTGCGAAAATTTCCGACGCAACTTCGTTGAGCGAACTTGTGCCGTAATGGCACCAGTTCGGCCAGTTTTGCATTGACCTTCGTGCAGTAACGAAACGGTACAAAACGCCCCAAGACATAGGTTTTGGGTCCAATGGAGTGGATCGGGTGCGTTTGTCGCGAAAAAATCCGACGTAACTTCGTTTAGTGAACTCGTGCGTTAATGGCACTAGTACGGCCAGTTTTGCATCGATTTTTGTGGAGTAACGAAATGGTCCGAAACGCCCCAAAACAAGAGTTTTGGGTCCAATGGAGTGGATCGGGAGCGTTCGTTGCGAAAAATTTCGATGCAACTTCGTTTAGAGAACTTGTGCGTCAATGGCTCAAGTTCGGCCAGTTTTGCATAGACTTTCGTGCAGTATCGAAACGGTCGGAAACACCCCAAAACATGAGTTTCGAGTCCAATGGAGCGGATCGGGTGCGTTCGTTGCGGAAAGTTCTGACGCAACTTCGTTTAGCAAACTTTTGCATTAATGGCAAGAGTTCAGCCAGTTTTGCATCGACTTTCGTGCAGTATCGAAATGGTCGGAAACACCCCAAAACATGAGTTTCGAGTCCAATGGAGCGGATCGGGTCCGTTTGTCGCGAAAAGTTCTGACGCAACTTCGTTTAGCAAACTTGTGCATTAATGGCAACAGTTCGGCCAGTTTTGCATCGACTTTCGTGCAGTATCGAAACGGTCGGAAACACCCCAAAACATGAGTTTCGGGTCCAATGGAGCGGATCGGGTGCGTTCGTTGCGAAAAAATCTTACGCAACTTCGTTTAGCAAACTTGTGCGTTAATGGCAGCAGTTCGGCCAGTTCTGCATCGAATTTCATGCAGTAACGAAACGGTCCGAAAAGTCCCAAAACATGAGTTTCGAGTCCAATGGAGCGGATCGGGTGCGTTCGTTACGAAAAATTCTTACGCAACTTCGTTTATCAAACTTGTGCGTTAATGGCAGCAGTTCGGCCAGTTCTGCATCGACTCTCGTGCAGTAATGAAACGGTCCGAAATGCCCCAAAACATGAGTTTTGGGTCCAATGCAGTGGATCAGGAGCGTTTGTTGCGAAAAATTTCGATGCAACTTCGTTTAGTGAACTTGTGCTTTAATGGCTCAAGTTCGGCCAGTTTTGCATAGACTTTCGTGCAGTATCGAAACGGTCGGAAACACCCCAAAACATGAGTTTCGAGTCCAATGGAGCGGATCGGGTGCGTTCGTTGCGGAAAGTTCTGACGCAACTTCGTTTAGCAAACTTGTGCATTAATGGCAACAGTTCGGCCAGTTTTGCATCGACTTTCGTGCAGTATCGAAACGGTCGGAAACACCCCAAAACATGAGTTTCGGGTCCAATGGATCGGATCAGGTGCGTTCGTTGCGAAAAATTCTTACGCAACTTCGTTTATCAAACTTTTGCGTTAATGGCAGCAGTTCGGCCAGGTCTGCATCGAATTTCATGCAGTAACGAAACGGTCCGAAACGCCCCAAAACAAGAGTTTTGTGTCCAATGGAGTGGATCGGGAGCGTTCGTTGCGAAAAATTTCGATGCAACTTCGTTTAGCGAACTTGTGCGTTAATGGCACTATCTCGGCCAGTTTTGCATCGACCTTCGTGCAGTAACGAAATGGTACAAAACGCCCCAAGACATAGGTTTTGGGTCCATCGAGTGGATCGGGTGCGTTTGTCGCGAAAAAATCCGACGTAACTTCGTTTAGTGAACTCGTGCGTTAATGGCACTAGTTCGGCCAGTTTTGCATCGACTTTCGTGCAATAACGAAATGGTCCGAAACGCCCCAAAACATGAGTTTTGGGTCCAATGGAGTGGATCGGGAGCGTTCGTTGCGAAAAATTTCGATGCAACTTCGTTTAGCGAACTTGTGCTTTAATGGCTCAAATTCGGCCAGTTTTGCATAGACTTTCGTGGAGTATCGAAACGGTCGGAAACACCCCAAAACATGAGTTTCGGGTCCAATGGAGCGGATCGGGTGCTTTCGTTGCGGAAAGTTCTGACGCAACTTCGTTTAGAAAACTTGTGCACTAACGGCAACAGTTCGGCCAGTTTTGCATCGACTTTCGTGTAGTATCGAAACGGTCGGAAACACCACAAAACATGAGTTTCGGGTCCAATGGAGCGGATTGGGTGCGTTCGTTGCGAAAAATTATTACGCAACTTCGTTTAGCAAACATGTGCGTTAATATCAGCAGTTCGGCCAGTTCTGCATCGAATTTCATGCAGTAACGAAACGGTCCGAAACGGCCCAAAACAAGAGTTTTGTGTCCAATGGAGTGGATCGGGAGCGTTCGTTGCGAAAAATTTCGATGCAACTTCGTTTAGCGAACTTGTGCGTTGATGGCACTAGCTCGGCCAGTTTTGCATCGACTTTCGTGCAGTAACGAAACGGTCCGAAACGCCCCAAAACCTGAGTTTTGGGTCCAATGGAGTGGATCGAGTGTGTTCGCTGCGAAAATTTCCGACGCAACTTCGTTGAGCGAACTAGTGCCGTAATGGCACCAGTTCGGCCAGTTTTGCATCGACCTTCGTGCAGTAACGAAACGGTACGAAACGCCCCAAAACATAAGTTCTGGGTCCAATGGAGTGGATCAGGTGCGTTTGTTGTGAAAAATTCTGACGTAACTTCGTTTAGCGAACTTGTGCTTTAATGGCTCTAGTTCGGCCAATTTTGCATAGACTTTCGTGCCGTATCGAAACGGTCGGAAACACCCCAAAACATGAGTTTCGGGTCCAATGGAGCGGATCGGGTGCCTTCGTTGCGAAAAGTTCTGACGCAACTTCGTTTAGCAAACTTTTGCGTTAATGGCAGCAGTTCGGCAAGTTTTGCATGGACTTTCGTGCAGTATCGAAATGGTCAGAAACACCCCAAAACATGAGTTTTGGGTCGAATGGAGTGGATCAGGTGCGTTCGTTGCGAAAAATTCCGACGCAACTTCGTTTAATGAACTTGTGCGTTAATGGCCCAAGCTCGGCCAGTTTTGCATCGACTTTCATGCAGTAACGAAACGGTCCGAAACACCCCAAAACCTGAGTTTTGGGTCCAATGGAGTGGATCGAGTGTGTTCGCTGTGAAAATTTCCGACGTAACTTCGTTGAGCGAACTTGTGCCGTAATGGCACCAGTTCGGCCAGTTTTGCATCGACCTTCATGCAGTAACAAAACGGTACGAAACGCTCAAAACAAAGTTTCGGGTCCAATGGAATGGATCGGGTGCGTTCATTGCGAAAATTTCTTACGCAACTTCGTTTAGCAAACTTGTGCGTTAATGGCAGCAGTTCGGCCAGTTCTGCATCAAATTTCATGCAGTAACAAAACGGTCCGAAACGCCCCAAAACAAGAGTTTTGTGTGCAATGGAGTGGATCAGGTGCGTCCGTTGTGAAAAATTCCGACGCAACTTCGTTTAGTGAACTCGTGCGTTAATGGCACTAGCTCAGCCAGTTTTGCATCGACTATCGTGCAGTAACGAAACGGTCCGAAACGCCCCAAAACCTGTGTTTTGGGTCCAATGGAGAGGTTCGAGTGTGTTCGCTGCGAAAATTTCCGACGCAACTTCGTTGAGCGAACTTGTGCCGTAATGGCACCAGTTCGGCCAGTTTTGCATCGACCTTCGTGCAGTAACGAAACGGTACAAAACGCCCCAAGACATAGGTTTTGGGTCCAATGGAGTGGATCGGGTGCGTTTGTCGCGAAAAAATCCGACGTAATTTCGTTTAGTGAACTCGTGCGTTAATGGCACTAGTTCGGCCAGTTTTGCATCGATTTTTGTGGAGTAACGAAATGGTCCGAAACGCCCCAAAACAAGAGTTTTGGGTCCAATGGAGTGGATCGGGAGCGTTCGTTGCGAAAAATTTCGATGCAACTTCGTTTAGCGAACTTGTGCGTCAATGGCTCAAGTTCGGCCAGTTTTGCATAGACTTTTGTGCAGTATCGAAACGGTCGGAAACACCCCAAAACATGAGTTTCGAGTCCAATGGAGCGGATCGGGTGCGTTCGTTGCGGAAAGTTCTGACGCAACTTCGTTTAGCAAACTTGTGCATTAATGGCAACAGTTCGGCCAGTTTTGCATCGACTTTCGTGCAGTTTCGAAACGGTCGGAAACACCCCAAAACATGAGTTTCGGGTCCAATGGAGCGGATCAGGTGCGTTCGTTGCGAAAAATTCTTACGCAACTTCGTTTAGCAAACTTGTGCGTTAATGGCAGCAGTTCGGCCAGTTCTGCATCGAATTTCATGCAGTAACAAAACGGTCCGAAACGCCCCAAAACATGAGTTTCGAGTCCAATGGAGCGGATCGGGTGCGTTCGTTGCGGAAAGTTCTGACGCAACTTCGTTTAGCCAACTTGTGCATTAATGGCAACAGTTCGGCCAGTTTTGCATCGACTTTCGTGCAGTATCGAAACGGTCGGAAACACCCCAAAACATGAGTTTCGGGTCCAATGGAGCGGATCGGGTGCGTTCGTTGCGAAAAATTCTTACGCAACTTCGTTTAGCAAACTTGTGCGTTAATGGCAGCAGTTCGGCCAGCTCTGCATCGAATTTCATGCAGTAACGAAACGGTCCGAAATGCCCCAAAACAAGAGTTTTGGGTCCAATGGAGTGGATCGGGAGCATTCGTTGCGAAAAATATCGATGCAACTTCGTTTAGCGAACTTGTGCGTTAATGGCACTATCTCGGCCAGTTTTGCATCGACCTTCGTGTAGTTACGAAACGGTACAAAACGCCCCAAGACATAGGTTTTGGGTCCAATGGAGTGGATCGGGCGCGTTTGTCGCGAAAAAATCCGACGTAACTTCATTTAGTGAACTCGTGCGTTAATGGCACTAGTTCGGCCAGTTTTGCATCGACTTTCGTGCAATAAAATGGTCCGAAACGCCCCAAAACATGAGTTTTGGTCCAATGGAGTGGATCGGGAGCGTTCGTTGCGAAATATTTCGATGCAACTTCGTTTAGCGAACTTGTGCTTTAATGGCTCAAGTTCGGCCAGTTTTGCATAGACTTTCGTGCAGTATCGAAACGGTCGGAAACACCCAAAAACATGAGTTTCGAGTCCAATGGAGCGGATCGGGTGCGTTCGTTGCGGAAAGTTCTGACGCAACTTCGTTTAGCAAACTTGTGCATTAATGGCCACAGTTCGGCCAGTTTTGCATCGACTTTCGTGAAGTATCGAAACGGTCGGAAACACCCCAAAACATGAGTTTCGGGTCCAATAGAGCGGATCGGGTGCGTTCGTTGCGAAAAATTCTTACGCAACTTCGTTTAGCAAACTTGTGCGTTAATGGCAGCAGTTCGGCCAGGTCTGCATCGAATTTCATGCAGTAACGAAACGGTCCGAAATGCCCTAAAACAAGAGTTTTGTGTCCAATGGAGTGGATCGGGAGCGTTCGTTGCGAAAAATTTTGATGCAACTTCGTTTAGCGAACTTGTGCGTTAATGGCACTATCTCTGCCAGTTTTGCATCGACCTTCGTGCAGTAACGAAACGGTACAAAACGCCCCAAGACATAGGTTTTGGGTCCAATGGAGTGGATTGAGTGTGTTCACTGCGAAAATTTCCGACGCAACTTCGTTGAGCGAACTTGTGCCGTAATGGCACCAGTTCGGCCAGTTTTGCATCGACCTTCATGCAGTAACAAAATGGTACGAAACGCTCCAAAACAAAGTTTCGGGTCCAATGGAATGGATCAGGTGCGTTCATTGCGAAAATTTCTTACGCAACTTCGTTTAGCAAACTTGTGCTTTAATGGCAGCAGTTCGGCCAGTTCTGCATCAAATTTCATGCAGTAACAAAACGGTCCGAAACGCCCCAAAACAAGAGTTTTGTGTGCAATGGAGTGGATCAGGTGCGTCCGTTGTGAAAAATTCCGACGCAACTTCGTTTAGTGAACTCGTGCGTTAATGGCACTAGCTCAGCCAGTTTTGCATCGACTATCGTGCAGTAACGAAACGGTCCGAAACGCCCCAAAACCTGTGTTTTGGGTCCAATGGAGAGGTTCGAGTGTGTTCGCTGCGAAAATTTCCGACGCAACTTCGTTGAGCGAACTTGTGCCGTAATGGCACCAGTTCGGCCAGTTTTGCATCGACCTTCGTGCAGTAATGAAACGGTACAAAACGCCCCAAGGCATAGGTTTTGGGTCCAATGGAGTGGATCGGGTGCGTTTGTCGCGAAAAAATCCGACGTAACTCCATTTAGTGAACTCGTGCGTTAATGGCACTAGTTCGGCCAGTTTTGCATCGACTTTCGTGCAATAAAATGGTCCGAAACGCCCCAAAACATGAGTTTTGGTCCAATGGAGTGGATCGGGAGCGTTCGTTGCGAAAAATTTCGATGCAACTTCGTTTGGCGAACTTGTGCTTTAATGGCTCAAGTTCGACCAGTTTTGCATAGACTTTCGTGCAGTATCGAAACAGTCGGAAACACCCCAAAACATGAGTTTCGAGTCCAATGGAGCGGATCGGGTGCGTTCGTTGCGGAAAGTTCTGACGCAACTTCGTTTAGCAAACTTGTGCATTAATGGCCACATTTCGGCCAGTTTTGCATCGACTTTCGTGCAGTATCGAAACGGTCGGAAACACCCCAAAACATGACTTTCGGGTCCAATGGAGCGGATCGGGTGCGTTCGTTGCGAAAAATTCTTACGCAACTTCGTTTAGCAAACTTGTGCGTTAATGGCAGCAGTTCGGCCAGCTCTGCATCGAATTTCATGCAGTAACGAAACGGTCCGAAATGCCCCAAAACAAGAGTTTTGGGTCCAATGGAGTGGATCGGGAGCGTTCGTTGCGAAAAATTTCGATGCAACTTCGTTTAGCGAACTTGTGCGTTAATGGCACTATCTCGTCCAGTTTTGCATCGACCTTCGTGCAGTAACGAAACGGTACAAAACGCCCCAAGACATAGGTTTTGGGTCCAATGGAGTGGATCGGGTGCGTTTGTCGCGAAAAAAATCCGACGTAACTTCATTTAGTGAACTCGTGCGTTAATGGCACTAGTTCGGCCAGTTTTGCATCGACTTTCGTGCAATAAAATTGTCCGAAACGCCCCAAAACATGAGTTTTGGTCCAATGGAGTGGATCGGGAGCGTTCGTTGCGAAAAATTTCGATGCAACTTCGTTTAGCGAACTTGTGCTTTAATGGCTCAAGTTCGGCCAGTTTTGCATAGACTTTCGTGCAGTATCGAAACGGTCGGAAACACCCCAAAACATGAGTTTCGAGTCCAATGGAGCGGATCGGGTGCGTTCGTTGCGGAAAGTTCTGACGCAACTTCGTTTAGCAAACTTGTGCATTAATGGCCACATTTCGGCCAGTTTTGCATTGACTTTCGTGAAGTATCGAAACGGTCGGAAACACCCCAAAACATGAGTTTCGGGTCCAATGGAGCGGATCGGGTGCATTCGTTGCGAAAAATTCTTACGCAACTTCGTTTAGCAAACTTGTGCGTTAATGGCAGCAGTTCGGCCAGGTCTGCATCGAATTTCATGCAGTAACGAAACGGTCCGAACTGCCCCAAAACAAGAGTTTTGTGTCCAATGGAGTGGATCGGGAGCGTTCGTTGCGAAAAATTTTGATGCAACTTCGTTTAGCGAACTTGTGCGTTAATGGCACTATCTCTGCCAGTTTTGCATCGACCTTCGTGCAGTAACGAAACGGTACAAAACGCCCCAAGACATAGGTTTTGGGTCCAATGGAGTGGATCGAGTGTGTTCACTGCGAAAATTTCCGACGCAACTTCGTTGAGCGAACTAGTGCCGTAATGGCACCACTTCGGCCAGTTTTGCCTCGACCTTTGTGCAGTAACGAAACGGTACGAAACGCCCCAATACATAAGTTCTGGGTCCAATGGAGTGGATCGGGTGCGTTTGTTGTGAAAAATTCCGACGTAACTTCATTTAGCGAACTTGTGCTTTAATGGCTCCAGTTCGCCCAGTTTTGCATAGACTTTCGTGCCGTATCGAAACGGTCGGAAACACCCCAAAACATGAGTTTCGGGTCCAATGGAGCGGATCAGGTGCATTCGTTGCGAAATGTTCTGACGCAATTTCGCTTAGCAAACTTGTGCATTAATGGCAGCAGTTCGGCCTGTTTTGCATCGACTTTCGTGCAGTATCGAAACGGTCGGAAACACCCCAAAACATAAGTTTCGGGCCCAATGGAACAGATCGGGTGCGTTCGTTGCGAAAAATTTTTACGCAACTTCGTTTAGCAAACTAGTGCGTTAATGGCAGCAGTTCGGCCAGTTCTGCATCGAATTTCATGCAGTAACGAAACGGCCCGAAACGAACCAAAACATGAGTTTTGGGTCCAATGGAGTGGATCGGGTGCGTTCGTTGCGAATATTTCCGACGCAACTTCGTTGAGCGAACTTGTGTAGTAATGGCACCAGTTCGCCCAGTTTTGTATCGACTTTCTTGCAGTATTGAAACGGTCCGAAACACCCCAAAATATTAGTTTCGGGTCCAATGGAGCGGATCGGGTGCGTTCGTTGCGAAAAATTCTGACGCAACTTCGTTTAGCAAATTTGTGCGTTATTGGCAGCAGTTCGACCAGTTTTGCATCGTCTTTCATGGTGTAACGAAACTAACTGAAACGCACAGAAACATGAGTTCTGGGTCCAATGGAGTGGATCAGGTGCGTTCGTTGCGAAAAATTCCGACACAACTTCGTTTTTTGAACTTGTGCGAAATGGCACCAGTTCGACCAGTTTTGCATCGATTTTTGTGGAGTAATGAAATGGTCCAAAACGCCCCAAAACGTGAGTCTTCGGCACAATAGAGTGGATCGGGTGCGTTCGTTGCGAAAAATTCCGACGCAACTTCTTTTAGTGAACTTGTGCGTTAATGGCACTAGTTCGGCCAGTTTTGCATCTACTTTTGAGCAGTATCGAAACGGTCCGAAACGCCCCAAAACATGAGTTTTGGGTCTAATGGAGTGGATCGGGTGCGATCGTTGCAAAAAATTCTGATGCAACTTAGTATAGCGAACTTGTGCGTTGATGGCACCATTTCGGATAGTTTTGCATCAACTTTTGTGTAGTAATGAAATGTTCCAAAACGCTCCAAAACATGAGTTTTGGGTCCAATGGATTCGATCGGATGCGTTCGTTGCGAAAAATTCAGACGCAACTTCGTTTAGCGAACTTGTGCGTTAATGGCACCAGTTTCGGCCAGTTTTGCATCGACTTTCGTGCAGTATCGAAACAGTCGGAAACACCCCAAAACATGAGTTTTGGGTCCAATGGAGCGGATCGGGTGCCTTCATTGCGAAAAGTTCTGACGCAACTTCGTTTAGCAAACTTGTGCGTTAATGGCAGCAGTTCGGCAAGTTTTGCATGGACTTTCGTGCAGTATCGAAATGGTCGGAAACACCCCAAAACATGAGTTTTGGGTCGAATGGAGTGGATCAGGTGCGTTCGTTGCGAAAAATTCCGACGCAACTTTGTTTAATGAACTTGCGCGTTAATGGCACAAGCTCGGCCAGTTTTGCATCGACTTTCATGCAGTAACGAAACGGTCCGAAACACCCCAAAACCTAAGTTTTGGATCCAATGGAGTGGATCGAGTGTGTTCGCTGCGAAAATTTCCGACGTAACTTCGTTGAGCGAACATGTGCCGTAATGGCACCAGTTCGGCCAGTTTTGCATCGACCTTCATGCAGTAACGAAACGGTACGAAACGCTCCAGAACATAAGTTTCGGGTCCAATGGAACGGATCGGGTGCGTTCGTTGCGAAACTTTCTTACACAACTTCGTTTAGCAAACTTGTGCGTTAATGGCAGCAGTTCGGCCATTTCTGCATCAAATTTCATGCAGTAACGAAACGGTCCGAAACGCCCCAAAACAAGAGTTTTGTGTCCAATGGAGTGGATCGGGAGCGTTCGTTGCGAAAAATTTCGATGCAACTTCGTTTAGCGAACTTGTGCGTTAATGGCACTAGCTCGGCCAGATTTGCATCGACTTCGTGCAGTAACGAAACGGTGCGAAACGCCCCAAAACTTGAGTTTTGGGTCAATTGGAGTGGATCGAGTGTGTTCGCTGCGAAAATTTCCGACGCAACTTCGTTGAGCGAACTAGTGCCGTAATGGCACCACTTCGGCCAGTTTTGCATCGACCTTCGTGCAGTAACGAAATGGTACGAAACGCCCCAAAACATAAGTTCTGGGTCCAATGGAGTGGATCGGGTGCGTTTGTTGTGAAAAATTCTGACGTAACTTCATTTAGCGAACTTGTGCTTTAATGGCTCCAGTTCGGCCAGTTTTGCATAGACTTTCGTGCCCTATCGAAACGGTCGGAAACACCCCAAAACATGAGTTTCGGGTCCAATGGAGCGGATCGGGTGCATTCGTTGCGAAAAGTTCTGACGCAACTTCTTTTAGTGAACTTGTGCGTTAATGGCACTAGCTCGGCCAGTTTTGCATCTACTTTCGAGCAGTATTGAAACGGTCCGAAACGCCCCAAAACATGAGTTTTGGGTCTAATGGAGTGGATCGGGTGCGACGTTGCAAAAAATTCTGATGCAACTTAGTATAGCGAACTTGTGCGTTGATGGCACCATTTCGGCCAGTTTTGCATCAACTTTTGTGTAGTAATGAAATGTTCCAAAACGCACCAAAACATGAGTTTTGGGTCCAATGGACTCGATCGGATGCGTTTGTTCTGAAAAATTCAGACGCAACTTCGTTTAGCGAACTTGTGCGTTAATGGCACCAGTTTCGGCCAGTTTTGCATCGACTTTCGTGCAGTATCGAAACGGGCGGAAACACCCCAAAACATGAGTTTTGGGTCCAATGGAGCGGATCGGGTGCGTTCGTTGCGAAAAATTCTTACGCAACTTCGTTTAGCAAACTTGTGCGTTAATGGCAGCAGTTCGGCCAGTTCTGCATCAAATTTCATGCAGTAATGAAACGGTCCAAAACGCCCCAAAACAAGAGTTTTGTGTGCAATGGAGTGGATCAGGTGCGTCTGTTGTGAAAAATTCCGACGCAACTTCGTTTAGTGAACTTGTGCATTAATGGCACTAGCTCGGCCAGTTTTGCATTGACTTTCGTGCAATTACAAAACGGTCCGAAATGCCCCAAAACCTGAGTTTTGGGTCCAATGGAGTGGTTCGAGTGTGTTCGCTGCGAAAATTTCCGACGCAACTTCGTTGAGCGAACTTGTGCCGTAATGGCACCAGTTCGGCCAGTTTTGCATCGACCTTCGTGCAGTAACGAAACGGTACAAAACGCCCCAAGACATAGGTTTTGGGTCCAATGGAGTGGATCGGGTGCGTTTGTTGCGAAAAAATCCGATGTAACTTCGTTTAGTGAACTCCCGCGTTAATGGCACTAGTTCGGCCAGTTTTGCATCGACTTTCGTGCAATAACGAAATGGTCCGAAACGACCTAAAACATGAGTTGTCCAATGCAGTGGATCGGGAGCGTTCATTGCGAAAAAATTTGATGCAACTTCATTTAGCGAACTTGTGCTTTAATGGCTCAAGTTCGGCCAATTTTGCATAGACTTTCGTGCAGTATCGAAACGGTCGGAAACACCCCAAAACATGAGTTTCGGGTCCAATGGAGCGGATCGGGTACGTTCGTTGCGGAAAGTTCTGACGCAACTTCGTTTAGCAAACTTGTGCATTAATGGCAACAGTTCGGCCAGTTTTGCATCTATTTTCGTGCAGTATCGAAACGGTCGGAAACACCCCAAAACATGAGTTTCGGGTCTAATGGAGCGGATCGGGTGCGTTCGTTGCGAAAAATTCTTACGCAACTTCGTTTAGCAAACTTGTGCGTTAATGGTAGCAGTTCGGCCAGTTCTGCATCGAATTTCATGCAGTAACGAAACGGTCCGAAACGCCCCAAAACAAAAGTTTTGTGTGCAATGCTGTGGATCAGGTGCGTTCGTTGCGAAAAATTCCGACGCAACTTCGTTTAGTGAACTTGTGCGTTAATGGCACTAGCTTGGCCAGTTTTGCATCGCCTATCGTGCAGTAACGAAACGGTCCGAAATGACCCAAAACCTGAGTTTTGGGTCCAATGGAGTGGATCGAGTGTGTTCGCTGCGAAAATTTTCGACGCAACTTCGTTGAGCGAACTAGTGCCGTAATGGAACTAGTGCCGTAATGGCACCAGTTCGGCCAGTTTTGCATCGACCTTCGTGCAGTACAGAAACGGTACGAAACGTCCCAAAACATAAGTTCTGGGTCCAATGGAGTGGATCGGGTGCATTTTTTGTGAAAAATTCCGACGTAACTTCATTTAGCGAACTTGTGCTTTAATGGCTCCAGTTCGGCCAGTTTTGCATAGACTTTCGTGCCGTATCGAAACGGTCGGAAACACCCCAAAACATGAGTTTCGGGTCCAATGGAGCGGATTGGGTGCCTTCGTTGCGAAAAGTTCTGACGCAACTTCGTTTAGCAAACTTGTGCGTTAATGGCAGCAGTTCGGCAAGTTTTGCATGGACTTTCGTGCAGTATCGAAATGGTCGGAAACACCCCAAAACATGAGTTTTGGTTCGAATGGAGTGGATCAGGTGCGTTCATTGCGAAAAATTCCGACGCAACTTCGTTTAATGAACTTGTGCGTTAATGGCAAAAGCTCGGCCAGTTTTGCATCGACTTTCATGCAGTAACGAAACGGTCCGAAACACCCCAAAACCTAAGTTTTGGGTCCAATGGAGTGGATCGAGTGTGTTCGCTGCGAAAATTTCCGACGCAACTTCGTTGAGCGAACTTGTGCCGTAATGGCACCAGTTCGGCCAGTTTTGCATCGACCTTCATGCAGTAACGAAACGGTACGAAACGCTCCAAAACATAAGTTTCGGGTCCAATGGAACGGATCGGGTGCGTTCGTTGCGAAAATTTCTTACGCAACTTCGTTTAGCAAACTTGTGCGTTAATGGCAGCAGTTCGGCTAGTTCTGCATCAAATTTCATGCAGTAACGAAACGGTCCGAAACGCCCCAAAACAAGAGTTTTGTGTGCAATGGAGTGGATCAGGTGCGTCCGTTGCGGAAAAATTCCGACGCAACTTCATTTAGTGAACTCGTGCGTTAATGGCACTAGCTCAGCCAGTTTTGCATCGACTATCGTGCAGTAACGAAACGGTCCGAAACGCCCCAAAACCTGGGTTTTGGGTCCAATGGAGTGGATCGAGTGTGTTCGCTGCGAAAATTTCCGACGCAACTTCGTTGAGCGAACTTGTGCCGTAATGGCACCAGTTCGGCCAGTTTTGCATCGACCTTCGTGCAGTAACGAAACGGTACAAAACGCCCCAAGACATAGGTTTTGGGTCCAATGGAGTGGATCGGGTGCGTTTGTCGCGAAAAAATCCGACGTAACTTCGTTTAGTGAACTCGTGCGTTAATGGCACTAGTTCGGCCAGTTTTGCATCGACTTTCGCGCAATAACGAAATGGTCCAAAACGCCCCAAAACATGAGTTTTGGGTCCAATGGAGTGGATCGGGAGCGTTCGTTGCGAAAAATTTCGATGCAACTTCGTTTAGCGAACTTGTGCTTTAATGGCTCAAGTTCGGCCAGTTTTGCATAGACTTTCGTGCAGTATCGATACGGTCGGAAACACCCCAAAACATGAGTTTCGGGTCCAATGGAACAGATCGGGTGCGTTCGTTGCGGAAAGTTCTAACGCAACTTCGTTTAGAAAACTTGAGCATTAATGGCAACAGTTCGGCCAGTTTTGCATCGACTTTCGTGCTGTATCGAAACGGTCGGAAACACCCCAAAACATGAGTTTCGGGTCCGATGGAGCGGATCGGGTGCATTCGTTGCGAAATGTTCCGACGCAACTTCGTTTAGCAAACTTGTGCCTTAATGGAAGCAGTTCGGCAAGTTTTGCATGGACTTTCGTGCAGTATCGAAATGGTCGGAAACACCCCAAAACATGAGTTTTGGGTCCAATGGAGTGGATCAGGTGCGTTCGTTGCGGAAAATTCCGACGCAACTTCGTTTAATGAACTTGTGCGTTAATGGCACAAGCTCGGCCAGTTTTGCATCGACTTTCGTGCAGTAACGAAACGGTCTGAAACACCCCAAAACCTGAGTTTTGGGTCCAATGGAGTGGATCGAGTGTGTTCGCTGCGAAAATTTCCGACGCAACTTCGTTGAGCGAACTTGTGCCGTAATGGCACCAGTTCGGCCAGTTTTGCATCGACCTTCATGAGGTAACGAAACGGTACGAAACGCTCCAAAACATAAGTTCTGGGTCCAATGGAGTGGATCGGGTGCGTTTGTTGTGAAAAATTCCGACGTAACTTCATTTAGCGAACTTGTGCTTTAATGGCTCCAGTTCGGCCAGTTTTGCATAGACTTTCGTGCCGTATCGAAACGGTCGGAAACACCCCAAAACATGAGTTTCGGGTCCGATGGAGCGGATCGGGTGCATTCGTTGCGAAAAGTTCTGACGCAACTTCGTTTAGCAAAAACTTGTGCCTTAATGGAAGCAGTTCGGCAAGTTTTGCATGGACTTTCGTGCAGTATCAAAATGGTCGGAAACACCCCAAAACATGAGTTTTGGGTCCAATGGAGTGGATCAGGTGCGTTCGTTGCGAAAAACTCCGACGCAACTTCGTTTAGTGAACTCGTGCGTTAATGGCACTAGCTCAGCCAGTTTTGCATCGACTATCGTGCAGTAACGAAACGGTCCGAAACGCCCCAAAACCTGTGTTTTGGGTCCAATGGAGTGGATCAAGTGTGTTCGCTGCGAATATTTCCGACGCAACTTCGTTGAGCGAACTTGTGCCGTAATGGCACCAGTTCGGCCAGTTTTGCATCGACCTTCATCAGGTAACGAAACGGTACGAAACGCTCCAAAACATAAGTTTCGGGTCCAATGGAACGTATCGGGTGCGTTCGTTGTGAAAAATTCTTACGCAACTTCGTTTAGCAAACTTGTGCGTTAATGGCAGCAGTTCGGCCAGTTCTGCATAGACTTTCCTGTAGTAACGAAACAGTCCGAAACGCCCCAAAACAAGAGTTTTGTGTGCAATGGAGTGGATCAGGTGCGTTCGTTGCGAAAAATTCCGATGCAACTTCGTTTAGTGAACTTGTGCATTAATGGCACTGGCTCGGCCAGTTTTGCATGGACTTTCGTGCAGTAACGAAACGTTCCGAAACACCCCAAAACCTGAGTTTTGGGTCCAATGGAGTGGATCGGATGCGTTCGTCGCGAAAAATTCCGATGCAACTTCGTTTAGCGAACTTGTGCGTTAATGGCACTAGCACAGCTAGTTTTCCATCAAATTTCGTGCAGTATCGAAACGGTCCGAAACACCCCAAAACATGAGTTTCGGGTCCAATGTGATGAGGACATCAACACCAACGATGCATCCACTCCGACACAAGTACCTATTGCTGGTCCTATTACTTGTGCTCGTGCGCATCAACTTAATCATCAGGTAAGTTCAAATCTAAGCTCATGTACATCATGTTTAGACCATGGAGACCCGTGTACTCTTGTTTTGCTTAGGAACCAAGGAGGCGACCGAAAGGGAAACGGATTTGCGCAGGCTGGATTCGGACTTGTGACGGACACCACGGTCGCATATGAAATCGGATTTGGGCGTTCAAGTACTTCGTGGAAAGCTTATGAAGTCTTATTTCAAATGGATCTGGCCTCATATCCATATCTATTACGAGTCGGCCGCAATTGTAAAATTAATACAGAGTCGTTTTCTGCCCATGGTGCTGCGTCACCCTGTTTTGGTCCAATGGGCCGTGTATCAAGTTGAGTCCATTACGGACGCGTCCTAGGGTTGGAGTACGACCCCAGCACCCCTGTGGTCGTCCTCCCATGTACTTATACCCCTTAGCCGCCACCAAGGATGTTTGGGTTTTGTTTAGATCAAGTTTAGACTTTGCTACTTGCTTGCAAGCGCGCGTGCTGGATCAGCCGCCCGTCTTCTTGTCTTCGGAACCCCACCATTATTGAGATTGTGTGTGAAACCTTCATTTACATCTAGTAAATTCAGTACTTGTCATACTTGTTCTTGCTAGTTCTTCGATTGCTTGCAGGACGAGTGCCCTAGTGGCCGGGTGCCGCGCTCCACAAGATCGCGACAGCCATTGGAGGGGGTGTATCGGTTGCTAAGGCGCAGCTTGGAAGGCTGTAGTCGGGCCGTGAACGTCGCCTCCATCGACCAATCGAGTTATACACGCCTCTCATCGAAAGATCGGGAATCAAACCCTAGCGGGTCGCCATTAGTTGGTATCAGAGCAAGGTTTATCGGTGAGAGACTTCTAATTCATCGCTGTTTTATTTTTCCTATAGTCCAGAAAAGCCAAAAAAAATAGTAGATTAGTTTACCTTCAATCCTATAAACTCGTTTGAGCCTTTGCTAGCACTGCTTAGTTAGGGCTTGTTGAACTTTCGGTTGCATCGGTTGCGTCGAGTTGCTGGTCTTAGTTTTAGTCCTTTAGAGTTTCGAGTTCTTGTCACGTTCTAGTCACAACCGTGCGCTACCATACATACTCCGTGTTGGCGGAATCCGAGTCCATATTCGTGTTCAAGTTCGAGTTAGATTCTGTGTTGGTTTGTCACGTGGTGCTGTGATTCGAGTAGGGATCGATTTCCGAGTCCGAATTGGTTATTGCGCCGTGTTATTAAATTCCATTGCTATTCGCACTTGTACTGCATATTTTGTAGCGCTCCAGAAAGGCAGAAGTAGTCTCGGCTTACTCTTCTTTTTTTTACCGGAATATCCCTACCCTTTCGGGAAAAAGTTTGTGTGCTGTGTGGCTCTTTTGAAGTCTTTTAGGTTATATAATCAGTTTTGAGGATCCCCTAAAAAAAAGAAAAAAAAGGAAAAAAAAGAAAGGAAAAAAAAAGAAGAAGAAGAAAAAGAAGGGAAGAAAAAGGGGCTGTTCTTTGTGCATCTTTTTTGTTCTTCGGTGGTGTCTCGTGACTTCATTTGTGTCCAGGCTCGCGTCTCTAGCACGGTCTAGGCTAGGACCAGCATAGTGCCGCCGTTGAACGATTCTTCAGCTTGCTTTTGTAACTAACGTGGTGCTAGTTCATCCTTGCGTCAGCCCACCTATAGCTCCACATATCCGACTACAGCTTGACAGGTCCTGTTGTTGCGGCACCGATACACTTCATCCCACGGTTGCAGACTTGTTGGTTGCCGTCCCCTCCTGTTGAGCAAGGTAAGAATTGGTAAGAGCTTGTGTAACAGGTTGAGAGTGAGCGCCTTGCAGTAACTACATCCCATTAGTTGTAGGATCTTATTTCTTCACCTATTTTCGTGTTTCCTTTGTTCATCTAACCATGACAGGATCAGAGGGTGATGGGAGCTTAGGTCACTCTCCTCGTACAAAGGAAATCATACAACATTTTGAAAATAAGATGAGGAGGCATGTAGATGGGCTTGCTGAAGATATGCTGGCGTCAAATGATAAGATTGGGCAGTTGGAGGCCACGCAGCTTGCCACCAATACCAAGCTTACAAGGCTGGAGACGTCGGTCGCTCATATTGACCAAAGCCTTGCTGCTCTTTTGAGGCGTTTTGATGAGATGCATGCCAGAACTGCAAATGGGCATGAGGGAGAAAACAAGAAGGATGAGCGTGTCGAGGATAATTGGGATGATTATGTCGCTGATACTGAACTAGATGACCAAGATGCTCCTAGTCGCCGACGACTGCGAACTAATCGGAGAGGTATGGGTGGACGTCGACTACGTGAGGTACATAATAATGATGATGCTTTCAGTAAAATAAAATTTAAGATACCTTCTTTCGATGGAAAATACGATCCTGATGCATACATTACTTGGGAAATTGCTGTTGATCAAAAGTTTGCATGTCATGAATTTCCTGAGAATATACGTGTTAGGGCTGCTACTAGTGAATTTACTGATTTTGCCTCTGTTTGGTGGATAGAACATGCTAAGAAAAATCCTAATAATATTCCACAAACCTGCGATGCCTTGAAACGGGTCATGCGGGCTAGATTTGTTCCTTCTTACTATGCGCGTGATCTGTTACATAGATTGCAACAATTGAGACAGGGTAATAAAAGTGTAGAAGAATACTATCAGGAATTACAAATGGGTGTGTTGCGTTGTAATTTAGTGGAGGATGAGGAACCTGCTATGGCTAGATTTTTAGGAGGTTTGAACCGAGAAATTCAGGACATTCTTGCTTATAAAGATTATACTAACGTAACCCGTTTGTTCCATCTTGCTTGTAAAGCTGAAAGGAAAGTGATGGGACGACGTGCTAGTACAAGAAGTAATATTTCTGCAGGAAAACCTTCATCATGGCAGCCACGCACATCTACCTCATTGACCAGACGAGCTCCTGCACCTTCTACATTCCCGAGTCAGTCGACAATACCCGCTCCATCCAACGATAAGATACGTGCTCCCCCGACAAATTCAGAAACCACGACTGTCCAGAAACCAGCCACGAGTGCATCTTCGGTTGCCTTCACGGGAAGGACAAGAGATATTCAGTGCCATCGATGCAAGGGCTTTGGACACGTGCAACGTGACTGCCCTAACAAGCGCGTTTTGGTGGTCAAAGGAGATGGTGGGTATTCCTGTGCTAGTGATTTTGATGAAGATACACTTGCTTTGCTTGCTGCTGACCATGCAGGTACTGAGGAACAACCAGAAGAGCAGATTGGTGCAGAGGATGCAGATCATTATGAGAGCCTCATTGTGCAGTGTGTACTTAGTGCACAAATGGAAAAGGCGGAGCAAAATCAACGGCATACACTGTTCCAAATAAAGTGTGTTATTAAATAGCGTTCGTGCCGTTTGATAATTGATGGAGGTAGCTGCAACAACTTGGCTAGCAGCGATATGGTCGAGAAGCTTGCACTTACAACAAAACCGCACCCACATCCATATCACATTCGGTGGCTCAACAATAGTGGTAAGGTCAAGGTAACGAGATTGGTACGAATTAATTTCGCTATTGGTTCATATCATGATATTGTTGAATGCGATGTTGTGCCTATGGAAGCTTGTCATATTCTGCTAGGTAGACCATGGCAATTTGATACCGATAGCATGCATCATGGTATATCAAATCAATATTCTCTTATACATCATGATAAGAAATTTTTTTTGCTTCCTATGTCACCTGAATCTATTGTGCGTGATAATGTTGCTAAAGCTAAGAGAACTCAAACTGAGATCAATAAGAATGCAAAATCTGTTAGTAGCAGGGAAGATGAGATAAGATTGAAAGGACATTGCTTGCTTGCTACTAAGTCTGATATTAATGAATTGATTGCTTCCACTTCTGTTGCCTATGCTTTGGTGTGCAAGGATGCTTTGATTTCAGTTCACGATATGCAGCATTCTTTGCCCCCGGCTGTTGCTAACCTTTTGCAGGAGTATTCTGATGTGTTTCCAAGTGAGATACCAGCGGGGCTGCCACCAATACGAGGGACTGAGCACCAATACGAGTTTTGGGTCCAATGGAATTGATCGAGTGTGTTCGCTGCGAAAATTTCCGACGCAACTTCGTTGAGCGAACTTGTGCCGTAATGGCACCAATTCGGCCAGTTTTGCATCGACCTTCGTGCAGTAACGAAACGGTACGAAACGCCCCAAACAATAAGTTTCGGGTCCAATGGAGTGGATCGTGTGCGTTCGTTGTGAAAAATTATTACGCAACTTCGTTTAGCAAACTTGTGCGTTAATGGGAGCAGTTCGGCCAGTTCTGCATCGAATTTAATGCACTAACAAAACGGTCGGAAACACCCAAAAACATGAGTTTTGGGTCCATTGGAATGGATCGGGTGCGTTCGTTGTGAAAAATTCTTACGCAACTTTTTTTAGCAAACTTGTGCGTTAATGGCAGCAGTTCAGCCAGTTCTGCTTCGAATTTCATGTAGTAACGAAACAGTCCGAAACACCCCAAAACAAGAGTTTTGTGTGCCATGGAGTGGATCAGGTGCGTTCGTTGCAAAAAATTCCGACGCAACTTCGTTTAGTGAACTTGGCACTAGCTCGGCCAGTTTTGCATCGCCTATCGTGCAGTAACGAAACGGTCCAAAATGCCCCAAAACCTGAGTTTTGGGTCCAATGGAGTGGATCGAGTGTGTTCGCTGCGAAAATTTCTGACGCAACTTCGTTGAGCGAACTTGTGCCGTAATGGCACCAGTTCGGCCAATTTTGCATCGACCTTCGTGCAGTAACGAAACGGTACGAAACGCCCAAAACATAAGTTTTGGGTCCAATGGAGTGGATCGGGTGCGTTTGTTGCGAAAAATTCCGACGTAACTTCGTTTAGTGAACTTGTGCGTTAATGGCACTAGTTCAGACAGTTTTGCATCAACTTTTGCACAGTCACGAAATTATCCGAAACGCCCCAAAACATGAGTTTTGGGTCCAATGGAGTGGACCGGGAGCGTTTGTTGCCAAACATTTCGATGCAACTTCGTTTAGCGAACTTGTGCTTTTATGGCTCCAGTTCGGCCAGTTTTGCATAGACTTTCGTGCAGTATCGAAACGGTCGAAAACACCGCAAAACATGAGTTTTGGGTCCAATGGAGTGGATCGGATGCGTTCCTCGCGAAAAATTCCGACGCAACTTCGTTTAGCGAACTTGTGTGTTAATAACACCAGTTCGGCCAGTTTTGCATCGACTTTCGTGCAGTATCGAAACGGTCGGAAACACCCCAAAACATGAGTTTCGGGTCCAATGGAGCGGATCGGGTGCGTTCGTTGCGAAAAGTTCTGACGCAACTTCATTTAGCAAACTTGTGCGTTAGTGGCAGCAGTTCGGCCAGTACGGCATGGACTTTCGTGCAGTATCGAAACGGTCGGAAACACCCCAAAACATGAGTTTTGGGTCCAATGGAGCGGATCGGGTGCGTTCGTTGCGAAAAATTCTTATGCAACTTCATTTAGCAAACTTGTGCGTTAATGGCAGCAGTTCGGCCAGTTCTGCATCAAATTTCATGCAGTAACGAAACAGTCCGAAACGCCCCAAAACAAGAGTTTTGTTTGCAATGCAGTGGACCAGGTGTGTTCGTTGCGAATAATTCCAACGCAACTTCGTTTAGTCAACTTGTGCGTTAATGGCACTAGCTCAGCTAGTTTTGCATCGACTTTCGTGTAGTAACGAAACGGTCCAAAACGCCCTAAAACATAAGTTTTCGGTCCAATGGAGTGGATTGGGTGCGTTTGTTGCAAAAAATTCCGACGTAACTTCGTTTAGTGAACTTGTGCGTTGATGGCACTAGTTCGGCCAGTTTTGCATCGACTTTCGTGCAGTAATGAAATGGTACAAAACGCCCGAAAACATGAGTTTTGGGTCCAATGGAGTTGATCGGGAGCGTTTGTTGCGAAAAATTTCGATGCAACTTCGTTTAGCGAACTTGTGCTTTAATGGCTCCAGTTCGGCCAGTTTTGCATAGACTTTCGTGCCGTATCAAAACGGTCGAAAACACCCCAAAACATGAGTTTTGGGTCCAATGGAGTGGATCGGATGTGTTCGTCGCGAAAAATTCGGACGCAACTTTGTTTAGCGAACTTGTGCGTTAACTGCACCAGTTCGGCCAGTTTTGCATCGACTTTTGTGCAGTATCGAAACGGTCGGAAACACCCCAAAACATGAGTTACGGGTCCAATGGAGCGGATCGGGTGTGTTCGTTGCGAAAAGTTCTGACGCAACTTCGTTTAGCAAACTTGTGTGTCAATGGCAGCAGTTCGGCCAGTTTTGCATGGACTTTCGTGCAGTATCGAAACGGTCGGAAAAACCCCAAAACATAGGTTTCGGGTCCGATGGAGCGGATAGGGTGCATTCATTGCGAAAAATTCTTACGCAACTTTGTTTAGCAAACTTGTGCGTTAATGGCAGCAGTTCGGCCAGTTCTGCATCGAATTTAATGCAATAACGAAATAGTCCGAAATGCCCCAAAACAAGAGTTTTGTGTGCAATGGAGTGGATCAGGAGCGTTCGTTGCGAAAAATTCCGACGCAACTTCGTTTAGTGAACTTGTGCGTTAATGGCACTAGCTCGGCCAGTTTTGCATCGCCTATCGTGCAGTAACGAAACGGTCCGAAACGCCCCAAAACCTGAGTTTTGGGTCCAATGGAGTGGATCGAGTGTGTTCGCTGCGAGAATTTCCGACGCAACTTCGTTTAGCGAACTTGTGCATTAATGGCACCATTTCGGCCAGTTTTGCATCGACTTTTGTGCAGTATCGAAACGGTCGGAAACACCCCAAAGCAAGATTTTCGGGTCCAATGGAGCGGATCGGGTGCGTTCGTTGCGAAAAATTCTTACGCAACTTCAATTAGCAAACTTGTGCGTTAACGGCAGCAGTTCGGCCAGTTCTGCATCGAATTTCATGCAGTAACGAAACGGTCCGAAACGCCCCAAAACAAGAGTTTTGGGTCCAATGGAGTGGATCAGGTGCGTTCGTCGCGAAAAATTCTGACGCAACTTCGTTTAGCGAACTTGTGCGTTAATGGCACTAGCTCGGCCAGTTTTGCATCGACTTTCGTGCAGTAACGAAACAGTCCGAAACGCCCCAAAACCTGAGTTCTGGTTCCAATGGAGTGGATCGAGTGTGTTCGCTGCGAAAATTTCCGACGCAACTTCGTTGAGCGAACTTGTGCCGTAATGGCACTAGTTCGGCCTGTTTTGCATCGATCTTCGTGCAGTAACAAAACGGTACGAAATGCCCAAAACATAAGTTTCGGGTCCAATGGAGCGGATCGGGTGCTTTCGTTGCGAAAATTTCTAATGCAACTTCGTTTAGCAAACTTGTGCGTTAATGGCAGCAGTTCGGCCAGTTTTGCATGGACTTTCGTGCAGTATCGAAACGGTCGGAAACACCCCAAAATATGAGTTTCGGGTCCAATGGTGCGGATCGGGTGCGTTCGTTGCATAAAATTCTTACGCAACTTCGTTTAGCAAACTTGTGCGTTAATGGCAGCAGTTCGGCCAGTTCTGCATCGAATTTCATGCAATAACGAAATAGTCCGAAACGCCCCAAAACAAGAGTTTTGTGTTCAATGGAGTGGATCAGGTGCGTTCGTTGCGAAAAATTCCGACGCAACTTCATTTAGTGAACTTGTGCGTTAATGGCACTAGCTTGGCCAGTTTTGCATCGCCTATCGTGCAGTAACGAAACGGTCCGAAACGCCCCAAAACCTGAGTTTTGGGTCCAATGGAGTGGATCGAGTGTGTTCGCTGCGAGAATTTCCGACGCAACTTCGTTGAGCGAACTTGTGCCGTAATGGCACCAGTTCGGCCAATTTTGCATTGACCTTCGTGCAGTAACGAAACGGTACGAAACGCCCCAAAACATAAGTTTTGGGTCCAACGGAGTGGATCTGGTGCGTTTGTTGCGAAAAATTCCGACGTAACTTCATTTAGTGAACTCGTGCGTTAATGGCACTAGTTCGGCCAGTTTTGCATCGACTTTCGTGAGATAACGAAATGGTCCGAAACGCCCCAAAACATGCGTTCTGGGTCCAATGGAGTGGATCGGGAGCGTTCGTTGCGAAAAATTTCGAAGCAACTTCGCTTAACGAACTTGTGCTTTAATGGCTCCAGTTCGGCCAGTTTTGCATAGACTTTCGTGCAGTATCGAAACGGTCGGAAACACCGCAAAACATGAGTTTCGGGTCCAATGGAGTGGATCGGATGCATTCGTCGCGAAAAATTCTGACGCAACTTCGTTTAGCGAACTTGTGCGTTAATGGCACCAGTTCGGCCAGTTTTGCATCGACTTTCGTGCAGTACCGAAACGGTCCGAAACGACCCAAAACCTGAGTTTTGGGTCCAATGGTGATGTGAGCCCGCTAGGGTTTGTTCCCGATCTTTCGATGAGAGGCGGGGGATAACTCGATTTGAGATGGAGGCGACGTTCACGGCCCGACTACAGCCTTCCAAGGACGCTGCGCCTTAGCAACCGATACACCACCTGCAATGGCTGCCGCGATCTTGTGGAGCGCGACACCCGGCCACTAGGGCACCTGTCCTGCAAGCAATCGAAGAACCAGCAAGAACAAGTAGAACAAGCAACTCAATTGCAAATATGGAGATAATAACCAATCTGGAATCAACAAGGTGGGGTTCCGAATCGAGTAGAACGGATGGTCTAGTCGACACACGCGTCTACAAGGAAGTAGCAATGGCTAAACTTTCAACAAAACAAAAACCCCCAATCTGTTCATGGCGGCTCTAACCCTTATTAATACCTAGGAGGGCGATCAAGAGGGTGTTTGAGTCGCACTCCAACCCTAGGACGCGTCCCTAATGGACCCGACTTGATACAAAGCCCATCGGGCCAAATTAAGATGTCGCAGCACCTTTAGACAGAAAACAAGTCGGTAGTATTTTGGTCATTGCGGACGAATCAGGAGAGATATGGACTTGAGTCCGGATCCATATGAAACTAGACTTCATAAGCTTTCCACGAAGTACTTGAACGTCCCTATTCGAGTCCGTATGCGACCGTGGTGTCCGTCACAAGTTGGTGCTGTTCTGCAGTCCGAATCCAGCCTCCAAAACGTGTTGGACATGGACTCTTTCTTTCCTTGCACCAAAAGTGACGTGGTGGCCTGATGGAGAACATTGGGAAGACTTAGGCTTGGTCCCCAATCAACTTCTTTGGTCCTCCATACCTTCCATGTGTGTTTATTACATGTGGGTGTATCCATTCTGGTGATGTCCACATCATTCTCCCCTTCTTGGCTGCAAGTCGTCCTCGACTTGCTCCAACGGCATTCAAAGGTGCTTGCTTTGTTGTTGGAACATGGAGCGACGACTATGCTGCATGGGCACAACAAACAATGCTCCCGTTCTTCAGGCTGATCCTGTTGCATAAGAGAAAAACTAGAAAAACTTTGCAAGATATTATTAGTGTTAATGCAGCCCCCTATTTGCTCATGGTATTGTAGCCCAAAAGGATATTTCAGATTAGAACAGATATACACTTTATGCACCAAATATTCTCCTTTGATGTCATTTTTTCCAATTGCATGAAGCGAACAATGATTTAAACTTGGCAAATTAGAATCTAATTGAACCTTCTCTTTTAGACAATTTAGATTACACAGAATATTAAATTCAATATAACCCAAAGTATTTAAAGAAGACAACAATTTCAGTTCATCTTGTACACAAGTAATAGGATGAGAAGGATTATCTACAGCACATTCGTATGGTTCCAAATAAAAAATATCACACTTATTCATTAATTCTGGTATATGAGTAAAAGAAGTATTAGCACGCAAGTCCTCTTTATCATAAGAAACAACAAGTAATTCATCTTGTGAAAAAGTTGAATCAGCAGCAGGTTCCACTATTCGTTGCTCTTTGTTAGCATGTAGAGTGGACAAAGTTTGGACACTATGAGTCACATCATTCTTGCAAGTATTCACAAATGAAAGAATTTCTTTTTCAGCATGGAGAGCAAGATAAAACAATTGACCGATATAGCAATAGGACTTGCCAATTAACAAGTTTCGAATTTCAGAATTGAGCCCTCTGATGAACCTATTCATAACATCTTCCATGCATTCATCCAATCCACCAAACATGATACAAATTTTAAAATCATGGTAGTATTGTTTCACAGTCCTACTACCCTGTTTTAATTTCTCTAGTTTGGTAAGCAAATGATCAACATAATATGCAGGAATATAGGCATCTCTAAAATGTATTTTGAATTCTTTCCAAGTTTGCGGAATAATGTTATGCCTACAAATATATTTCCATTCTAGCAAAGCATTTTCTGTTAAAATATTAGAGGCAATATAAATCATTTGTTTCTCCGACAGGTCATGCTCATCAAATTCATTATCTACTTTTAGCTCCCAATCAATGTAAGCTTTAGGATCAAACTCACCAGGATATAAAGGCAAGCATTGAATAATGTCCAGAATATTTTGTTGTTGTTTGCTCCGCTCAAAAATCACAGTATCACCTGGCATGATCAGTAGAAAACAAGAACACAAAAATAATATGTATCCTCCTGTCAACTACTAGAATGTGTCGGTTGTAATTCTCTCAAACTCAACTTGTTTAATACGAGCTCTTACCAGTTCTTACCAAGCAAAACAGGATGAGTCGGCAACCAACAAGTCAAGCACCTTGAAAGAAGTGTATCGGTGCCTTAGCAACAGAAAACTGTCAAGCTATAGTCGAGTATGTGGAGCTGTAGGTGGGCTGATCAAGGGAAAATACTAGCACCACGTTAGTCAGAAAAGCAAGCTGAATAATTGTTCAACGGTGGTATTGTGCTGGTCCTAGCATAGACCGTACTAGAGGCGCGAGCCTGGACACAAATGAAGTCACAAAGCACCAACCGAAACAGCAGGAACACAAAAGATGGATCAACCCCTTTCTTCTTTTTCGTTTCTTTTCTTTTCTTTTCTGTTTTTTTTCACTTTGTTTTCTTTTTTTCTTCTTCTTTTTTTTGTAGAGGACTAAAATCCTTTGTTTGACAAACAACGCAACAGGATTACTGCATATAGTTGCTACCAACTCAGATTGACAAAACTTGTTTCACGCAGCCAGACGCACAAATCTCCAAGTCGATTCTGGAGCACTTAGATGGAGTTTGTGACCCAGGTCACATCCGTTGGAAAGATCACGAGTTACGCTTTCCAGATTGTACTAAAACTCGCAAATCGGAGACCGGACACAGAAACAATGAAAGTTTTCTTCCACTGATGAATTGAAACTCCGAGACAAAAAGAGGTGACAAGAACTCGAAACTCTAAAGGACTAAACTAAGACCAGCAACACGACGCAACCGATGCAACCGAAAACTCAACAAGCCCTAACTAAGTAGTACCAGCAAAGGCTCAAAGGGTTTATAGGATTGCCGGCAAACTAATCTACTTTTTTTTTGTTTTTCTGGACTATAGGAAAAAAAATAGCAAAGATAAGTCTCTCACCGATAAACCTTGCTCTGATACCAACTGATGTGAGCCCGCTAGGGTTTGTTCCCGATCTTTCGATGAGAGGCGGGGGCTAACTCGATTTGAGATGGAGGCGACGTTCACGGCCCGACTACAGCCTTCCAAGGACGCTGCGCCTTAGCAACCGATACACCACCTCCAATGGCTGCCGCGATCTTGTGGAGCGCGACACCCGGCCACTAGGGCACCTGTCCTGCAAGCAATCGAAGAACCAGCAAGAACAAGTAGAACAAGCAACTCAATTGCAAATATGGAGATAATAACCAATCTGGAATCAACAAGGTGGGGTTCCGAATCGAGTAGAACGCATGGTCTAGTCGACACACGCGTCTACAAGGAAGTAGCAATGGCTAAACTTTCAACAAAACAAAAACCCCCCATCTGTTCATGGCGGCTCTAACCCTTATTAATACCTAGGAGGACGACCAAGAGGGTGTTTGAGTCGCACTCCAACCCTAGGACGCGTCCCTAATGGACCCGACTTGATACAAAGCCCATCGGGCCAAATTAAGATGTCGCAGCACCTTTAGACAGAAAACTAGTCGGTAGTATTTTGGTCATTGCGGACGAATCAGGAGAGATATGGACTTGAGTCCGGATCCATATGAAACTAGACTTCATAAGCTTTCCACGAAGTACTTGAACGTCCCTATCCGAGTCCGTATGCGACCGTGGTGTCCGTCACAAGTTGGTGCTGTTCTGCAGTCCGAATCCAGCCTCCAAAACGTGTTGGACATGGACTCTTTCTTTCCTTGCACCAAAAGTGACGTGGTGGCCTGATGGAGAACATTGGGAAGACTTAGGCTTGGTCCCCAATCAACTTCTTTGGTCCTCCACACCTTCCATGTGTGTTTATTACATGTGGGTGTATCCATTCTGGTGATGTCCACATCAAATGGAGTGGATCGAGTATGTTCGCTGCGAAAATTTCCGACGCAACTTCGTTGAGCGAACTTGTGACGTAATGGTACCAGTTCGGCCAGTTTTGCATCGACCTTCGTGCAGTAATGAAACGCTACGAAACGCCCCAAAACATAAGTTTCGGGTCCAATGGAACGGATCGGGTGCGTTCGTTGCGAAAAATTCTTACGCAACTTCGTTTAGCAAACTTGTGCATTAATGGCAGCAGTTCGGCTAGTTCTGCATCGAATTTCGTGCAGTAATGAAATGGTCCGAAATGCCCCAAAACATGAGTTTTGTGATGCATTCGGCCCAGGTGGGGTTGGCCGAGGCCTAATAAATTAAGGTTTCCCGGACCCCAACAGTTCTTAGACACAGCTACTCGGGGAAAGGCCCAGTCTCCCTAAAATACTAGTCCAATAGGGGAAGGGTGGCTCTCCCTTTTAAGGTGGCTTCCTCCTCCCAAGCTAAGCAAGGTGGGATTATTCAGAGGCTCACACGGTCGCCGCCCGACTACAACTGGGCCATTCGGCCCCCTTTGTTGCGTCTTTGCCAGCGGGTAATAGTGGAGGATGTCTTCATCATTTTGGGTCCAATGGAGTGGATCGGGAGCGTTCGTTGCAAAAAATTTCGATGCAACTTCGTTTAGCGAACTTGTGCTTTAATGGCTCCAGTTCGGCCAGTTTTGCATAGACTTTCGCGCAGTATCGAAACGGTCGAAAACACCCCAAAACATGAGTTTTGGGTCCAATGGAGTGGATCGGATGCGTTCGTCGCGAAAAATTCCGACGCAACTTCGTTTAGCGAACTTGTGCAATAATGGCACCAGTTCGGCTAGTTTAGCATCGACTTTTCTGCAGTATCAAAACGGTCGGAAACACCCGAAAACATGATTTTCGGGTCCAATGGAGCGGATCAGGTGCGTTCGTTGCGAAAAGTTCTGACGCAACTTCGTTTAGCAAACTTGTGCGTTAATGGCAGCAGTTTGGCTAGTCTTGCATGGACTTTCGTACATTATCGAAACGGTCGGAAACACCCCAAAACATGAGTTTTGGGTCCAATGGAGCGGATCGGGTGCGTTCGTTGCGAAAAATTCTTATGCAACTTCGTTTAGCAAACTAGTGCGTTAATGGCAGCAGTTCGGCCAGTTCTGCATCGAATTTCATGCAGTAACGAAACGGTCTGAAACGCCCGAAAACAAGACTTTTGTGTGCAATGGAGTGAATCAGGTGCGTTCGTTGCCAAAAATTCCGACGCAACTTCGTTTGGTGGACTTGTGCGTTAATGGCACTAGCTCGGCCAGTTTTGCATCGACTTTCGTGCAGTAACCAAATGGTCCAAAACACCCGAAAACCTGAGTTTTGGGTCCAACGGAATGGATCGAGTGTGTTCGCTGCGAAAATTTCCGACGCAACTTCGTTGAGCGAACTTGTGCCGTAATGGCACCAATTCGGCCAGTTTTGCATCGACCTTCGTGCAGTAACGAAACGGTATGAAACGCCCCAAAACATAAGTTTTAGGTTTAATGGAGCGGATCGGGTGTGTTCGTTGCGCAAAATTCAGACGCAACTTCGTTTAGCGTACTTGTGCATTAATGCCACAAGTTCGGCCAGTTTTGCATCGACTTTCGTGCAGTATCGAAACGGTCGGAAACACCCCAAAACATGAGTTTCGTGTCCAATGGAGCGGATCGGGTGCGTTCGTTGCAAAAAATGCTTACGCAACTTTGTTTAGCAAACTTGTGCGTTAATGGCAGCAGTTCGGCCAGTTCTGCATCGAATTTCATGCAGTAACGAAACGGTCTGAAACGCCCCAAAACAAGAGTTTTGTGTGCAATGGAGTGGATCAGGTGCGTTCGTTGCGAAAAATTCCGACGCAACTTCGTTTAGTGAACTTGTGCGTTAATGGCACTAGCTCGGCCAGTTTTGCAGCGACTTTCGTGCAGTAACGAAACGGTCCGAAACGCCCCAAAACCTGAGTTTTGGGTCCAATGGAGTGGATCGAGTGTGTTCGCTGCGAAAATTTTCGACGCAACTTCGTTGAGCGAGCTTGTGCCGTAATGGCACCAGTTCGGCCAGTTTTGCATCGACCTTCGTGCAGTAATGAAACGGTCGAAAACACCCCAAAACATGAGTTTTGGGTCCAATGGAGTGGATCAGATACGTTCGTCGCGAAAAATTCCGATGCAACTTCGTTTAGCGAACTTGTGCGTTAATGGCAGCAGTTCGGCCAGTTCTGCATCGAATTTCATGCAGTAACGAAACAGTCCGAAACGCCCCAAAACAAGAGTTTTGTGTGCAATGGAGTGGATCAGGTGTGTTCGTTGCAAAAAATTTCGATGCAACTTCGTTTAGTGAACCTGTGCGTTAATGGCACTAGCTCGGCCAGTTTTGCATCGACTTTCGTGCTGTAATGAAATGGTCCGAAACGCCCCAAAACATGAGTTTTGTGATGCATCCGTCCCAGGTGGGGTTGGCGGAGGCCCAATAAATTAAGGTTTCCCGGACCCCCACAGTTCTTAGGCACACCTACTCGGGGAAAGGCCCAGTCTCCCTAAAATACTAGTCTAATAGGGGAAGGGTGGCTCTCCCTTTTAAGGTGGCTTCCTCCTCCCAAGCTAAGCAAGGTGGGATTATTTAGAGGCTCATACGGTCGCCGCCCGACTACCACTGGGCCATTCGGCCCCCTTTGTTGCGTCTTTGCAGCGGGTAATAGTGGAGGATGTTCTCATCATTTTGGGTCCAATGGAGTGGATCGGGAGCGTTCATTGAGAAAAATTTCGACGCAACTTCGTTGAGCGAACTTGTGCCGTAATGGCACCAGTTCGGCCAGTTTTGCATCGACCTTCGTGCAGTAACAAAATGGTACGAAACGCCCCAAAACATAAGTTTGAGGTTTAATGGAGCGGATCAGGTGCGTTCGTCGCGAAAAATTCCGACGCAACTTCGTTTAGCAAACTTGTGCAATAATGGCAGCAGTTCGGCCAGTTTTGCATTGATTTTTGTGCAGTATCGAAACGGTCGGAAACACCCCAAAACATGATTTTCAGGTCCAATGGAGCGGATCAGGTGCGTTCGTTGCGAAAAGTTCTGACGCAACTTCGTTTAGCAAACTTGTGCGTTAATAACAGCAGTTCGGCCAGTTTTGCATGGACTTTCGTACAGTATCGAAACGGTCGGAAACACCCCAAAACATGAGTTTCGGGTCCAATGGAGCGGATCGGGTGCGTTCGTTGCGAAAAATTCTTACGCAACTTCGTTTAGCAAACTAGTGCGTAAATGGCAGCAGTTCGGCCAGTTCTGCATCGAATTTCATGCAGTAACGAAACGGTCTGAAACGCCCAAAAATAAGAGTTTTGTGTGCAATGGAGTGGATCCGGTGCGTTCGTTGCAAAAAATTCCGACGCAACTTAGTTTAGTGAACCTGTGCGTTAATGGCACTAGCTTGGCCAGTTTTGCATCGACTTTCGTGCAGTAACCAAACGGTTCGAAACACCCGAAAACCTGAGTTTTGGGTCCCATGGAATGGATCGAGTGTGTTCCCTGCGAAATATTCCGACGCAACTTCGTTGAGCGAGCTTGTGCCGTAATGGCACCAGTTTGACCAGTTTTGCATCGACCTTCGTGAAGTAATGAAACGTTACGAAACGCCCCAAAACATAAGTTTCAGGTCCAATGGAACGGATCGGGTGCGTTCGTTGCGAAAATTTCTTACGCAACTTCGTTTAGCAAACTTGTGCGTTAATGGCCGCAGTTCGGCCAGTTCTGCATCGAATTTCATGCAGTAACGAAACGGTCCGAAACGCCCCAAAACAAGAGTTTTGTGTGCAATGGGGTGGATCAGGTGCGTTCGTTGCAAAAAATTCCGATGCAACTTCGTTTACTGAACTTGTGCGTTAATGGCACTAGCTCGGCCAGTTATGCATCGACTTTTGTGCAGTAACGAAACAGTCCAAAACGCCCCAAAACCTGAGTTTTGGGTCCAATGGAGCGGATCGAGTGTGTTCGCGGCGAAAATTTCCAACGCAACTTCGTTGAGCGAACTTGTGCCGTAATGGCACCAGTTCGGCCAGTTTTGCATCGACCTTCGTGCAGTAATGAAACGCTACGAAACGCCCCAAAACATAAGTTTCGGGTCCAATGGAACGGATGGGGTGCGTTCGTCGCGAAAAATTCCGATGCAACTTCGTTTAGCGAACTTGTGCGTTAATGGCAGCAGTTCGGCCAGTTCTGCATCGAATTTCATGTAGTAACGAAACAGTCCGAAACGCCCCAAAACAATATTTTTGTGTGCAATGGAGTGGATCAGGTGTGTTCGTTGCAAAAAATTCCGATGCAACTTCGTTTAGTGAACTTGTGCGGTAATGGCACTAGCTTGGCCAGTTTTGCATCGACTATCGTGCAGTAACGAAACAGTCTGAAACGCCCCAAAACCTGAGTTTTGGGTCCAATCGAGTGAATCGAGTGTGTTCGCTGCGAAAATTTCCAACGCAACTTCGTTGAGAGAACTTGTGCCGTAATGGCACCAGTTCGGCCTGTTTTGCATCGACCTTCATGCAGTAACAAAACGGTACGAAACGCCCCAAAACATAAGTTTTGGGTCCAATGGAGTGGATCGGGTGCGTTTATTGCGAAAAATTCCGACGTAACTTCGTTCAGTGAACTTCTGCGTTAATAGCACTAGTTCGGCCAGTTTTGCATCGACTTTCATGCAGTAATGAAATGGTCCGAAACGCCCCAAAACATGAGTTTTGTGATGCATCCGGCCCAGGTGGGGTTGGCCGAGGCCCCATAAATTAAGATTTCCCGGTCCCCAACAGTTATTAGGCACACCTACTCGGGGAAAGGCCAAGTCTCCCTAAAATACTAATCCCATAGGGGAAGGGTGGCTCTCCCTTTTAAGGTGGCTTCCTCCTCCCAAGCTAAGCAAGGTGGGATTATTCAGAGGCTCACACGGTCGCCGCCCGACTACAACTGTGCCATTCGGCCCCCTTTGTTGCGACTTTGCCAGCGGGTAATGGTGGAGGATGTCCTCGTCATTTTGGGTCCAATGGAGTGGATCGGGAGCGTTCGCTGTGAAAAATTTCGATGCAACTTCGTTTAGCGAACTTGTGCTTTAATGGCTCTAGTTCGGCCAGTTTTGCATAGACTTTCGCGCAGTATCGAAACGGTCGAAAACACCCCAAAACATGAGTTTTGGGTCCAATGGAGTGGATCGGATGCGTTCGTCGCGAAAAATTCCGACGCAACTTCGTTTAGCGAACTTGTGCAATAATGGCACCAGTTCGGCCAGTTTTGCATCGACTTTTGTGCAGTATCGAAACGGTCGGAAACACCCCAAAACATGATTTTCGGGTCTAATGGAGCGGATCAGGTGCGTTCGTTGCGAAAAGCTCTGACGCAACTTCGTTTAGCAAACTTGTGCGTTAATGGCAGCAAATCGGCCAGTATTGCATGGACTTTCGTACAGGATCGAAACGGTTGGAAACACCCCAAAACATGAGTTTCGGGTCCAATGGAGCAGATCGGGTGCGTTCGTTGCGAAAAATTCTTACGCAACTTCGTTTAGCAAACTAGTGCATTAATGGCACCAGTTCGGCTAGTTCTGCATAGAATTTCATGCAGTAACGAAACGGTCTGAAATGCCCCAAAACAAGAGTTTTGTGTGCAATGGAGTGGATCAGGTGCGTTCGTTGTGAAAAATTTCAACGCAACTTCATTTAGTGAACTTGTGCATTAATGGCACTAGCTCGGCCAGTTTTGCATCGACTTTCGTGCAGTAACCAAACGGTCCGAAACACCCGAAAACCTGAGTTTTGGGTCCAGTGGAATGGATCGAGTGTGTTCGCTGTGAAAATTTCCGACGTAACTTCGTTGAGCGAACTTGTGCCGTAATGGCACCAGTTCGGCCAGTTTTGCATCGACCTTCGTGCAGTAACGAAACGGTACGAAACGCCCCAAAACATAAGTTTCGGGTCCAATGGAACGGATCGGGTGCGTTCGTTGCGAAAATTTCTTACGCAACTTCGTTTAGCAAACTTGTGCAATAATGGCACCAGTTCGGCCAGTTTTGCATCGACTTTTGTGCAGTATCGAAACTGTCGAAAACACCCCAAAACATGAGTTTTGGGTCCAATGGAGTGGATCGGATGCGTTCGTCGCAAAAAATTCCGACGCAACTTCATTTAGTGAACTTGTGCGTTAATGGCACTAGCTCGGCCAGTTATGCATCGACTTTCGTGCAGTAACGAAACGGTCCAAAACGCCCCAAAACCTGAGTTTTGGGTCCAATGGAGTGGATCGAGTGTGTTCACTGCGAAAATTTCCGACGCAACTTCGTTGAGCGAGCTTGTGCCCTAATGGCACCAGTTCGGCCAGTTTTGCATCGACCTTCGTGCAGTAATGAAACGCTATGAAATGCCCCAAAACATAAGTTTCGGGTCCAATGGAACGGATCGGGTGCGTTCGTTGCGAAAATTTCTTACGCAACTTCGTTTAGCAAACTTTTGCGTTAATGGCAGCAGTTCAGCCAGTTCTGCATTCAATTTCATGTAGTAACGAAACGGTCCGAAACACCCCAAAACAAGAGTTTTGTGTGCAATGGAATGGATCGAGTGTGTTCGCTGCGAAAATTTCCGACGCAACTTCGTTGAGCGAACTTGTGCCGTAATGGCACCAGTTCGGCCAGTTTTGCATCGACCTTCGTGCAGTAACGAAACGGTACGAAACGCCCCAAAACATAAGTTTTAGGTTTAATGGAGCGGATCGGGTGCGTTCGTTGCGAAAAATTCAGATGCAACTTCGTTTAGCGAACTTGTGCATTAATGGCACAAGTTCGGCAAGTTTTGCATCGACTTTCGTGCTATATCGAAACGGTCGGAAACACCCCAAAACATGAGTTTCGGGTCCAATGGAGTGGATCGGGAGCGTTCGTTGCGAAAAATTTCGATGCAACTTCGTTTAGCGAACTTGTGCTTTAATGGCTCCAATTCGGCCAGTTTTGCATAGACTTTCATGCAGTATCGAAACGGTCGAAAACACCTCAAAACATGAGTTTTGGGTCCAATGGAGTGGATCGGAAACGTTCGTCGCGAAAAATTCCGACGCAACTTCGTTTAGCGAACTTGTGCGTTAATGGCAGTAGTTCCGCCAGTTCTGCATCGAATTTCATGCAGTAACGAAACGGTCCGAGACGCCCCAAAACAAGAGTTTTGTGTGCAATGCAGTGGATCAAGTGTGTTCGTTGCGAAAAATTCCGACGCAACTTCATTTAGCGAACTTGTGCTTTAATGGCTCAAGTTCGGCCAGTTTTGCATAGACTTTCGCGCAGTATCGAAACGGTCGAAAACACCCCAAAACATGAGTTTTGGGTCCAATGGAGTGGATCGGATGCGTTCGTCGCGAAAAATTCCGACGCAACTTCGTTTAGAGAACTTGTGCAATAATGGCACCAGTTCGGCCAGTTTTGCATCGACTTTTGTGCAGTATCGAAACGGTCGGAAACATCCCAAAACATGATTTACGGGTCCAATGGAGCGGATCAGGTGCGTTCATTGCGAAAAGTTCTGACGCAACTTCGTTTAGCAAACTTGTGTGTCAATGGCAGCAGTTCGGCCAGTTTTGCATGGACTTTCGTACAGTATCGAAACGGTCGGAAACACCCCAAAACATGAGTTTCGGGTCCAATGGAGCGGATCGGGTGCGTTCGTTGCGAAAAATTCTTACGCAACTTCGTTTAGCAAACTAGTGCATTAATGGCACCAGTTCGGCCAGTTCTGCATCGAATTTCATGCAGTAACGAAACGGTCTGAAACGCCCCAAAACAAGAGTTTTGTGTGCAATGGAGTGGATCAGGTGCGTTCGTTGCGAAAAATTCCGACGCAACTTCGTTTAGTAAACTTGTGCGTTAATGGCACTAGCTCGGCAAGTTTTGCATCGACTTTCGTGTAGTAACCAAACGGTCCGAAACACCCCAAAACCTAAGTTTTGGGTCCAATGGAATGGATCGAGTGTGTTCGCTGCGAAAATTTCCGACGCAACTTCGTTGAGCGAACTTGTGCCGTAATGGCACCAGTTCGGCCAGTTTTGCATCGACCTTCGTGCAGTAACGAAACGGTACGAAACGCCCCAAAACATAAGTTTTAGGTTTAATGGAGCGGATCGGGTGCGTTCATTGCGAAAAATTCAGATGCAACTTCGTTTAGCGAACTTGTGCATTAATGGCACAAGTTCGGCAAGTTTTGCATCGACTTTCGTGCTGTATCGAAACGGACGGAAACACCCCAAAACATGAGTTTCGGGTCCAATGGAGTGGATCGGGAGCGTTCGTTGCGAAAAATTTCGATGCAACTTCGTTTAGCGAACTTGTGCTTTAATGGCTCCAGTTCGGCCAGTTTTGCATAGACTTTCATGCAGTATCGAAACGGTCGAAAACACCTCAAAACATGAGTTTTGGGTCCAATGGAGTGGATCGGAAACGTTCGTCGCGAAAAATTCCGACGCAACTTCGTTTAGCGAACTTGTGCGTTAATGGCAGTAGTTCCGCTAGTTCTGCATCGAATTTCATGCAGTAACGAAACGGTCTGAGACGCCCCAAAACAAGAGTTTTGTGTGCAATGCGGTGGATCAAGTGTGTTCGTTGCGAAAAATTCCGACGCAACTTCATTTAGCGAACTTGTGCTTTAATGGCTCAAGTTCGGCCAGTTTTGCATAGACTTTCGCGCAGTATCGAAACGGTCGAAAACACCCCAAAACATGAGTTTTGGGTCCAATGGAGTGGATCGGATGCGTTCGTCGCGAAAAATTCCGACGCAACTTCGTTTAGAGAACTTGTGCAATAATGGCACCAGTTCGGCCAGTTTTGCATCGACTTTTGTGCAGTATCGAAACGGTCAGAAACACCCCAAAACATGATTTACGGGTCCAATGGAGCGGATCAGGTACGTTCGTTGAGAAAAGTTCTGACGCAACTTCGTTTAGCAAACTTATGCATTAATGCCACAAGTTCGGCCAGTTTTGCATGGACTTTCGTACAGTATCGAAACGGTCGGAAACACCCCAAAACATGAGTTTCGGGTCCAATGGAGCGGATCGGGTGTGTTCGTTGCGAAAAATTCTTACGCAACTTCGTTTAGCAAACTAGTGCATTAATGGCACCAGTTCGGCCAGTTCTGCATCGAATTTCATGCAGTAATGAAACGGTCTGAAACGCCCCAAAACAAGAGTTTTGTGTGCAATGGAGTGGATCAGGTGCGTTCGTTGCGAAAAATTCCGACGCAACTTCGTTTAGTAAACTTGTGTGTTAATGGCACTAGCTCGGCAAGTTTTGCATCGACTTTCGTGTAGTAACCAAACGGTCCGAAACACCCAAAACCTAAGTTTTGGGTCCAATGGAATGGATCGAGTGTGTTCGCTGCAAAAATTTCCGACGCAACTTCGTTGAGCGAACTTGTGCCGTAATGGCACCAGTTCGGCCAGTTTTGCATCGACCTTCGTGCAGTAACGAAACGGTACGAAACGCCCCAAAACATAAGTTTTAGGTTTAATGGAGCGGATCGGGTGCGTTCGTTGCGAAAAATTCAGATGCAACTTCGTTTAGCGAACTTGTGCATTAATGGCACAAGTTCGGCAAGTTTTGAATCGACTTTCGTGCTGTATCGAAACGGTCGGAAACACCCCAAAACATGAGTTTCGGGTCCAATGGAGTGGATCGGGAGCGTTCGTTGCGAAAAATTTCGATGCAACTTCGTTTAGCGAACTTGTGCTTTAATGGCTCCAGTTCGACAAGTTTTGCATAGACTTTCATGCAGTATCGAAACGGTCGAAAACACCTCAAAACATGAGTTTTGGGTCCAATGGAGTGGATCAGATACGTTCGTCGCGAAAAATTCCGACGCAACTTCGTTTAGCGAACTTGTGCGTTAATGGCAGTAGTTCCGCTAGTTCTGCATCGAATTTCATGCAGTAACGAAACGGTCCGAGACGCCCCAAAATAAGAGTTTTGTGTGCAATGCAGTGGATCAAGTGTGTTCGTTGCGAAAAATTCCGACGCAACTTCATTTAGCGAACTTGTGCTTTAATGGCTCCAGTTCGGCCAATTTTGCATAGACTTTCGCGCAGTATCGAAACGGTCGAAAACACCCCAAAACATGAGTTTTGGGTCCAATGGAGTGGATCGGATGCGTTTGTCGCGAAAAATTCCGACGCAACTTCGTTTAGAGAACTTCTGCAATAATGGCACCAGTTCAGCCAGTTTTGCATTGACCTTCGTGCAGTAACGAAACGGTACGAAACGCCCCAAAACATAAGTTTTAGGTTTAATGGAGCGGATCGGGTGCGTTCGTTGCGAAAAATTGAGACGCAACTTTGTTTAGCGAACTTGTGCATTAATGCCACAAGTTCGGCCAGTTTTGCATCGAGTTTCGTGCAGTATCGAAACGGTCGGAAACACCCCAAAACATGAGTTTCGGGTCCAATGGAGCGGATCGGGTGCGTTCGTTGCGAAAAATTCTTACGCAACTTCGTTTAGCAAACTTGTGCGTTAATGGCAGAAGTTCGGCCAGTTCTGCATTGAATTTCATGCAGTAACGAAACGGTCTGAAACGCCCCAAAACAAGAGTTTTGTGTGCAATGGAGTGGATCAGGTGCGTTCGTTGAGAAAAATTCCGACGCAACTTCGTTTAGTGAACTTGTGCGTTAATGACACTAGCTCGGCCAGTTTTGCATCAACTTTCGTGCAGTAACGAAACGGTCCGAAACACCTCAAAACCTGAGATTTGGGTCCAACGGAATGGATCGAGTGTGTTCGCTGCGAAAATTTCCGATGCAACTACGTTGAGCGAACTTGTGCCGTAATGGCACCAGTTTGGCCAAATTTGCATCGACCTTCGTGCAGTAACGAAACGGTACGAAACGCCCCAAAACATGAGTTTCGGGTCCAATGGAGTGGATCGGGGGCGTTCGTTGCGAAAAATTTTGATGCAACTTCGTTTAGCGAACTTGTTCTTTAATGGCTCCAGTTTGGCCAGTTTTGCATAGACTTTCATGCAGTATCGAAACGGTCGAAAACACCCCAAAACATGAGTTTTGGGTTCAATGGAGTGGATCGGATACGTTCGTCGCGAAAAATTCCGACGCAACTTCGTTTAGCGAACTTTTGCGTTAATGGCAGCAGTTCGGCCAGTTCTGCATCGAATTTCATGCAGTAACGAAACGGTCCGAGACACCCCAAAACAAGAGTTTTGTGTGCAATGCAGTAGATCAAGTGTGTTCGTTGCGAAAAATTCCGATGCAACTTCGTTTAGTGAACTTGTGCGTTAATGGCACTAGCTCGGCCAGTTATGCATCGACTTTCGTGCAGTAACGAAACGGTCCAAAACGCCCCAAAACCTGAGTTTTGGGTCCAATGGAGTGGATCGAGTGTGTTCGCTGCGAAAATTTCCGACGCAACTTCGTTGAGCGAGCTTGTGCCCTAATGGCACCAGTTCGGCCAGTTTTGCATCGACCTTCGTGCAGTAATGAAACGCTATGAAACGCCCCAAAACATAAGTTTCGTGTCCAATGGAACGGATCGGGTGCGTTCATTGCGAAAATTTCTTACGCAACTTCGTTTAGCAAACTTGTGCGTTAATGGCAGCAGTTCGGCCAGTTCTGCATCGAATTTCATGTAGTAACGAAACGGTCCGAAACACCCCAAAACAAGAGTTTTGTGTGCAATGGAGTGGATCAGGTGCGTTCATTGCGAAAAATTCCGACGCAACTTCGTTTAGCGAACTTGTGCTTTAATGGCTCCAGTTCGGCCAGTTTTGCATAGACTTTCGCGCAGTATCGAAACGGTCGAAAACACTCCAAAACATGAGTTCTGGGTCCAATGGAGTGGATCGGATGCGTTCGTCGTGAAAAATTCCGACGCAACTTCGTTTAGCGAACTTGTGCAATGATGGCACCAGTTCGGCCAGTTTTGCATCGACTTTTGTGCAGTATCGAAACGGTCGAAACACCCCAAAACATGATTTTCGGGTCCAATGGAGCGGATCAGGTGCGTTCGTTGAATAAAGTTCTGACGCAACTTCGTTTAGCAAACTTGTGCGTTAATGGCAGCAGTTCGGCCAGTTTTGCATGGACTTTCGTAAAGTATCGAAACGGTCGGAAACACCCCAAAACATGAGTTTCGGGTCCAATGGAGCGGATCGGGTTCGTTCGTTGCAAAAAATTCTTACGCAACTTCGTTTAGCAAACTTGTGCGTTAATGGCAGTAGTTCGGCCAGTTCTGCATCGAATTTCATGCAGTAATGAAACGGTCTGAAACGCCCCAAAACAAGAGTTTTGTGTGCAATGGAGTGGATAAGGTGCGTTCGTTGCGAAAAGTTCCGACGCAACTTCGTTTAGTGAACTTGTGCGTTAATGACACCAGTTCGGCCAGTTTTGCATCGACCTTCGTGCAGTAACGAAACGGTCCGAAACACCTCAAAACCTGAGTTTTGGGTCCAATGGAACGGATCGGGTGCGTTCGTTGCGAAAATTTCTTACGCAACTTCGTTTAGCAAACTTGTGCGTTAATGGCAGCAGTTCAGCCAGTTCTGCATCGAATTTCATGTAGTAACGAAACGGTCCGAAACACCCCAAAACAAGAGTTTTGTGTGCAATGGAGTGGATCAGGTGCGTTCATTGAGAAAAATTCCGACGCAACTTCGTTTAGCGAACTTGTGCTTTAATGGCTCCAGTTCGGCCAGTTTTGCATAGACTTTCGCGCAGTATCGAAACGGTCGAAAACACTCCAAAACATGAGTTTTGGGTCCAATGGAGTGGATCGGATGCGTTCGTCGTGAAAAATTCCGACGCAACTTCGTTTAGCGAACTTGTGCAATAATGGCACCAGTTCGGCCAGTTTTGCATCGACTTTTGTGCAGTATCGAAACGGTCGGAAACATCCCAAAACATGATTTTCGGGTCCAATGGAGCGGATGAGGTGTGTTCGTTGCGAAAAGTTCTGACGCAACTTCGTTTAGCAAACTTGTGCGTTAATGGCAGCAGTTCGGCCAGTTTTGCATGGACTTTCGTAAAGTATCGAAACGGTCGGAAACACCCCAAAACATGAGTTTCGGGTCCAATGGAGCGGATCGGGTGCGTTCGTTGCAAAAAATTCTTACGCAACTTCGTTTAGCAAACTAGTGCATTAATGGCACCAGTTCGGCCAGTTCTGCATCGATTTTCATGCAGTAACGAAACGGTCTGAAACGCCCCAAAACAAGAGTTTTGTGTGCAATGGAGTGGACCAAGTGCGTTCGTTGCGAAAAATTCCGACGCAACTTCATTTAGTGAACTTGTGCGTTAATGGCACTAGCTCGGCGAGTTTTGCATCGACTTTCGTGCAGTAACTAAACGGTCCGAAACACCCGAAAACCTGAGTTTTGGGTCCAATGGAATGGATCGAGTGTGTTCGCTGCGAAAATTTCCGACGCAACTTCGTTGAGCGAACTTGTGCCGTAATGGCACCAGTTCGGCCAGTTTTGCATAGACTTTCGCGCAGTATCGAAACGGTCGAAAACACCCCAAAACATGAGTTTTGGGTCCAATGGAGTGGATCGGATGCGTTCGTCGCGAAAAATTCCGACGCAACTTCGTTTAGAGAATTTGTGCAATAATGGCACCAGTTCGGCTAGTTTTGCATTGACCTTCGTGCAGTAACGAAACGGTACGAAATGCCCCAAAACATAAGTTTTAGGTTTAATGGAGCGGATCGGGTGCGTTCGTTGCGAAAAATTGAGACGCAACTTTGTTTAGAGAACTTGTGCATTAATGCCACAAGTTCGGCCAGTTTTGCATCGAGTTTCGTGCAGTATCGAAACGGTCGAAAACACCCCAAAACATGAGTTTCGGGTCCAATGAAGCGGATCGGGTGCGTTCGTTGCGAAAAATTCTTACGCAACTTCGTTTAGCAAACTTGTGCGTTAATGGCAGAAGTTCGGCCAGTTCTGCATCGAATTTCATGCAGTAAGGAAACGGTCTGAAACGCCCCAAAACAAGAGTTTTGTGTGCAATGGAGTGGATTAGGTGCGTTCGTTGAGAAAAATTCCGACGCAATTTCGTTTAGTGAACTTGTGCGTTAATGACACTAGCTCGGCCAGTTTTGCATCGACTTTCGTGCAGTAACGAAACGGTCCGAAACACCTCAAAACCTGAGATTTGGGTCCAATGGAATGGATCGAGTGTGTTCGCTGCGAAAATTTCCGACGCAACTACGTTGAGCGAACTTGTGCCGTAATGGCACTAGTTTGGCCAAATTTGCATCGACCTTCGTGCAGTAACGAAACGGTACGAAACGCCCCAAAACATGAGTTTCGGGTCCAATGGAGTGGATCGCGGGCGTTCGTTGCGAAAAGTTTTGATGCAACTTCGTTTAGCGAACTTGTGCTTTAATGGCTCCATTTTGGCCAGTTTTGCATAGACTTTCATGCAGTATCGAAACGGTCGAAAACACCCCAAAACATGAGTTTTGGGTTCAATGGAGTGGATCGGATACGTTCGTCGCGAAAAATTCCGACGCAACTTCGTTTAGCGAACTTGTGCGTTAATGGCAGCAGTTCGGCCAGTTCTGCATCGAATTTCATGCAGTAACGAAACGGTCCGAGACACCACAAAACAAGAGTTTTGTGTGCAATGGAGTGGATCAGGTGCGTTCATTGCGAAAAATTCCGACGCAACTTCGTTTAGCGAACTTGTGCTTTAATGGCTCCAGTTCGGCCAGTTTTGCATAGACTTTCGCGCAGTATCGAAACAGTCGAAAACACTCCAAAACATGAGTTCTGGGTCCAATGGAGTGGATCGGATGCGTTCGTCGTGAAAAATTCCGACGCAACTTCGTTTAGCGAACTTGTGCAATAATGGCACCAGTTCGGCCAGTTTTGCGTCGACTTTTGTGCAGTATCGAAACGGTCGAAACACCCCAAAACATGATTTTCGGGTCCAATGGAGCGGGTCAGGTGCGTTCGTTGCGAAAAGTTCTGACGCAACTTCGTTTAGCAAACTTGTGCGTTAATGCCAGCAGTTCGGCCAGTTTTGCATGGACTTTCGTAAAGTATCGAAACGGTCGGAAACACCCCAAAACATGAGTTTCGGGTCCAATGGAGCGGATCGGGTTCGTTCGTTACAAAAAATTCTTACGCAACTTCGTTTAGCAAACTTGTGCGTTAATGGCACCAGTTCGGCCAGTTCTGCATCGAATTTCATGCAGTAATGAAACGCCCCAAAACAAGAGTTTTGTGTGCAATGGAGTGGATAAGGTGCGTTCATTGCGAAAAATTCCGACGCAACTTCGTTTAGTGAACTTGTGCGTTAATAACACCAGGTCGGCCAGTTTTGCATCGACCTTCGTGCAGTAACGAAACGGTCCGAAACACCTCAAAACCTGAGTTTTGGGTCCAATGGAACGGATCGGGTGTGTTCGCTGCGAAAATTTCCGACGCAACTTCGTTGAGCGAACTTGTGCCGTAATGGCACCAGTTCGGCCAGTTTTGCATCGACCTTCGTGCAGTAACGAAACGGTACGAAACGCCCCAAAACATAAGTTTTAGGTTTAATGGAGCGGATCAGGTGCGTTCGTTGCGAAAAATTCCGACGCAACTTTGTTTAGCGAACTTGTGCTTTAATGGCACTAGCTCGGCGAGTTTTGCATCGACTTTCGTGCAGTAACTAAACGGTCCGAAACACCCGAAAACCTGAGTTTTGGGCCCAATGGAATGGATCGAGTGTGTTCGCTGCGAAAATTTCCGACGCAACTTCGTTGAGCGAACTTGTGCCGTAATGGCACCAGTTCGGCCAGTTTTGCATCGACCTTCGTGCAGTAACGAAACGGTACGAAACGCCCCAAAACATAAGTTTTAGGTTTAATGGAGCGGATCAGGTGCGTTCGTTGCGAAAAATTCCGACGCAACTTTGTTTAGCGAACTTGTGCTTTAATGGCTCCAGTTCGGCAAGTTTTGCATCGACTTTCGTGCTGTATCGAAACGGTCGGAAACACCCCAAAATATGAGTTTCGGGTCCAATGGAGTGGATCGGGAGCGTTCGTTGCGAAAAATTTCGATGCAACTTCGTTTAGCGAACTTGTGCTTTAATGGCTCCAGTTCGGCCAGTTTTGCATAGACTTTCATGCAGTATCGAAACGGTTGAAAACACCCCAAAACATGAGTTTTGGGTTCTGATGTGGACATCACCAGAATGGATACACCCACATGTAATAAACACACATGGAAGGTATGGAGGACCAAAGAAGTTGATTGGGGACCAAGCCTAAGTCTTCCCAATGTTCTCCATCAGGCCACCACGTCACTTTTGGTGCAAGGAAAGAAAGAGTCCATGTCCAACACGTTTTGGAGGCTGGATTCGGACTGCAGAACAGCACCAACTTGTGACGGACACCACGGTCGCATACGGACTCGGATAGGGACGTTCAAGTACTTCATGGAAAGCTTATGAAGTCTAGTTTCAAATGGATTCGGACTCAAGTCCATATCTCTCCTGATTCGTCCGCAATGACCAAAATACTACCGACTGGTTTTCTGTCTAAAGGTGCTGCGACATCTTAATTTGGCCCGATGGGGTTTGTATCAAGTCGGGTCCATTAGGGACGCGTCCTAGGGTTGGAGTGCGACTCAAACACCCTCTTGGTCGTCCTCCTAGGTATTAATAAGGGTTAGAGCCGCCATGAACAGATTGGGGGTTTTTGTTTTGTTGAAAGTTTAGCCATTGCTACTTCCTTGTAGACGCGTGTGTCGACTAGACCATCCGTTCTACTCGATTCGGAACCCCACCTTGTTGATTCCAGATTGGTTATTATCTCCATATTTGCAATTGAGTTGCTTGTTCTACTTGTTCTTGCTGGTTCTTCGATTGCTTGCAGGACAGGTGCCCTAGTGGCCGGGTGTCGCGCTCCACAAGATCACGGCAGCCATTGGAGGTGGTGTATCGGTTGCTAAGGCGCAGCGTCCTTGGAAGGCAGTAGTCGGGCCGTGAACGTCGCCTCCATCTCAAATCGAGTTATCCCCCGCCTCTCATCGAAAGATCGGGAACAAACCCTAGCGGGTTCACATCAGTTGGTATCAGAGCAAGGTTTATCGGTGAGAGACTTCTAATTCTTCGCTGTTTTATTTTTCCTATAGTCCAGAAAAGCCAAAAAAAATAGTAGATTAGTTTACCTTCAATCCTATAAACCCTTTGAGCCTTTGCTGGTACTACTTAGTTAGGGCTTGTTGAATTTTCGGTTGCATCGGTTGCGTCGTGTTGCTGGTCTTTGTTTAGTCCTTTAGAGTTTCGAGTTCTTGTCACCTCTTTTTGTCTCGGAGTTTCAATTCATCAGTGGAAGAAAACTTTCATTGTTTCTGTGTCCGGTCTCCGATTTGCGAGTTTTAGTACAATCTGGAAAGCGTAACTCGTGATCTTTCCAACGGATCTGACCTGGGTCACAAATTCCATCTAAGTGCTCCAGAATCGACTTGGAGATTTGTGCGTCTGGCTGCGTGAAACAAGTTTCATCAATCTGAGTTGGTAGCAGCTATATGCAGTAATCCTGTTGCGTTGTTTGTCAAACAAAGGATTTTAGTCCTCTACAAAAAAAAGAAGAAGAAAAAAAAGAAAACAAAGTGAAAAAAACAGAAAAGAAAAGAAAAGAAACAAAAAAAGAAGAAAGGGGCTGATCCATCTTTTGTGTTCCTGCTGTTTCGGTTGGTGCTTTGTGACTTCATTTGTGTCCAGGCTCGCGCCTCTAGTACGGTCTATGCTAGGACCAGCACAGTACCACCGTTGAACAATTATTCAGCTTGCTTTTCTGACTAACGTGGTGCTAGTATTTTCCCTTGATCAGCCCACCTACAGCTCCACATACTCGACTATAGCTTGACAGTTTTCTGTTGCTAAGGCACCGATACACTTCTTTCAAGGTGCTTGACTTGTTGGTTGCCGACTCATCCTGTTTTGCTTGGTAAGAACTGGTAAGAGCTCGTATTAAACAAGTTGAGTTTGAGAGAATTACAACCGACACATTCTATTAGTTGACAGGAGGATACATATTATTTTTGTGTTCTTGTTTTCTACTGATCATGGCAGGTGATACTGTGATTTTTGAGCGGAGCAAACAACAACAAAATATTCTGGACATTATTCAATGCTTGCCTTTATATCCTGGTGAGTTTGATCCTAAAGCTTACATTGATTGGGAGCTAAAAGTAGATAATGAATTTGATGAGCATGACCTGTCGGAGAAACAAATGATTTATATTGCCTCTAATATTTTAACAGAAAATGCTTTGCTAGAATGGAAATATATTTGTAGGCATAACATTATTCCGCAAACTTGGAAAGAATTCAAAATACATTTTAGAGATGCCTATATTCCTGCATATTATGTTGATCATTTGCTTACCAAACTAGAGAAATTAAAACAGGGTAGTAGGACTGTGAAACAATACTACGATGATTTTAAAATTTGTATCATGTTTGGTGGATTGGATGAATGCATGGAAGATGTTATGAATAGGTTCATGAGAGGGCTCAATTCTGAAATTCGAAACTTGTTAATTGGCAAGTCCTATTGCTATATCGGTCAATTGTTTTGTCTTGCTCTCCATGCTGAAAAAGAAATTCTTTCATTTGTGAATACTTGCAAGAATGATGTGACTCATAGTGTCCAAACTTTGTCCACTCTACATGCTAACAAAGAGCAACGAATAGTGGAACCTGCTGCTGATTCAACTTTTTCACAAGATGAATTACTTGTTGTTTCTTATGATAAAGAGGACTTGTGTGCTAATACTTCTTTTACTCATATACCAGAATTAATGAATAAGTGTGATATTTTTGGTTTCGAACCATACGAATGTGTTGTAGATAATCCTTCTGATCCTATTACTTGTGTACAAGATGAACTGAAATTGTTGTCTTCTTTAAATACTTTGGGTTATATTGAATTTAATATTCTGTGTAATCTAAATTGTCTAAAAGAGAAGGTTCAAATAGATTCTAATTTGCCAAGTCTAAATCATTGTTCGCTTCATGCAATTGGAAAAAATGACATCAAAGGAGAATATTTGGTGCATAAAGTGTATATCTGTTCTAATCTGAAATATCCTTTTGGGCTACAATACCATGAGCAAATAGGGGGCTGCATTAACACTAATAATATCTTGCAAAGTTTTTCTAGTTTTTCTCTTATGCAACAGGATCAGCCTGAAGAACGAGAGCATTGTTTGTTGTGCCCATGCATCATAGTCGTCGCTCCATGTTCCAACAACAAAGCAATCACCTTTGAATGCCGTTGGAGCAAGTCGAGGACGACTTGCAGCCAAGAAGGGGAGAATGATGTGGACATCACCAGAATGGATACACCCACATGTAATAAACACACATGGAAGGTATGGAGGACCAAAGAAGTTGATTGGGGACCAAGCCTAAATCTTCCCAATGTTCTCCATCAGGCCACCACGTCACTTTTGGTGCAAGGAAAGAAAGAGTCCATGTCCAACACGTTTTGGAGGCTGGATTCGGACTGCAGAACAGCACCAACTTGTGACGGACACCACGGTCGCATACGGACTCGGATAGGGACGTTCAAGTACTTCATGGAAAGCTTATGAAGTCTAGTTTCAAATGGATTCGGACTCAAGTCCATATCTCTCCTGATTCGTCCGCAATGAATAAAATACTACCGACTGGTTTTCTGTCTAAAGGTGCTGCGACATCTTAATTTGGCCCGATGGGCTTTGTATCAAGTCGGGTCCATTAGGGACGCGTCCTAGGGTTGGAGTGCGACTCAAACACCCTCTTGGTCGTCCTCCTAGGTATTAATAAGGGTTAGAGCCGCCATGAACAGATTGGGGGTTTTTGTTTTGTTAAAAGTTTAGCCATTGCTACTTCCTTGTAGACGCGTGTGTCGACTAGACCATCCGTTCTACTCGATTCGGAACCCCACCTTGTTGATTCCAGATTGGTTATTATCTCCATATTTGCAATTGAGTTGCTTGTTCTACTTGTTCTTGCTGGTTCTTCGATTGCTTGCAGGACAGGTGCCCTAGTGGCCGGGTGTCGCGCTCCACAAGATCACGGCAGCCATTGGAGGTGGTGTATCGGTTGCTAAGGCGCAGCGTCCTTGGAAGGCTGTAGTCGGGCCGTGAACGTCGCCTCCATCTCAAATCGAGTTATCCCCCGCCTCTCATCGAAAGATCGGGAACAAACCCTAGCGGGTTCACATCAGGTTCAATGGAGTGGATCGGATATGTTCATCGCGAAAAATTCCGACGCAACTTCGTTTAGCGAACTTGTGCTTTAATAGCTCCAGTTCGGCCAGTTTTGCATCGAGTTTCGTGCAGTATCAAAACGGTCGAAAACACTCCAAAACATGAGTTTTGGGTCCAATGGAGTGGATCGGATGCGTTCGTCGTGAAAAATTCCGACGCAACTTCGTTTAGCGAACTTGTGCAATAATGGCACCAGTTCGGCCAGTTTTGCATCGACTTTTGTGCAGTATCGAAACGGTCGGAAACATCCCAAAACATGATTTTCGGGTCCAATGGAGCGGATGAGGTGTGTTCGTTGCGAAAAGTTCTGACGCAACTTCGTTTAGCAAACTTGTGCGTTAATGGCAGCAGTTCGGCCAGTTTTGCATGGATTTTCGTAAAGTATCGAAACGGTCGGAAACACCCCAAAACATGAGTTTCGGGTCCAATGGAGCGGATCGGGTGCGTTCGTTGCAAAAAATTCTTACGCAACTTCGTTTAGCAAACTAGTGCATTAATGGCACCAGTTCGGCCAGTTCTGCATCGAATTTCATGCAGTAACGAAACGGTCTGAAACGCCCCAAAACAAGAGTTTTGTGTGCAATGGAGTGGACCAAGTGCGTTCGTTGCGAAAAATTCCGACGCAACTTCATTTAGTGAACTTGTGCGTTAATGGCACTAGCTCGGCGAGTTTTGCATCGACTTTCGTGCAGTAACTAAACGGTCCGAAACACCCGAAAACCTGAGTTTTGGGTCCAATGGAATGGATCGAGTGTGTTCGCTGCGAAAATTTCCGACGCAACTTCGTTGAGCGAACTTGTGCCGTAATGGCACCAGTTCGGCCAGTTTTGCATCGACCTTCGTGCAGTAACGAAACGGTACGAAACGCCCCAAAACATAAGTTTTAGGTTTAATGGAGCGGATCGGGTGCGTTCGTTGCGAAAAATTGAGACGCAACTTTGTTTAGCGAACTTGTGCATTAATGCCACAAGTTCGGCCAGTTTTGCATCGAGTTTCGTGCAGTATCGAAACGGTCGGAAACACCCCAAAACATGAGTTTCGGGTCCAATGGAGCGGATCGGGTGCGTTCGTTGCGAAAAATTCTTACGCAACTTCGTTTATCAAACTTGTGCGTTTATGGCCGCAGTTCGGCCAGTTCTGCATCAAATTTCATGCAGTAATGAAACGGTCTGAAACGCCCCAAAACAAGAGTTTTGTGCGCAATGGAGTGGACCAGGTGCGTTCATTGCGAAAAATTCCGACGCAACTTCGTTTAGTGAACTTGTGCGTTAATAACACCAGTTCGGCCAGTTTTGCATCGACCTTCGTGCAGTAACGAAACGGTCCGAAACACCTCAAAACCTGAGTTTTGGGTCCAATGAAATGCATCGAGTGTGTTCGCTCCAAAAATTTCCGACGCAACTTCGTTGAGCGAACTTGTGCCGTAATGGCACCAGCTCGGCCAGTTTTGCATAGACTTTCGCGCAGTATCGAAACGGTCGAAAACACCCCAAAACATGAGTTTTGGGTCCAATGGAGTGGATCGGATGCGTTCGTTGCGATAAATTCCGACGCAACTTCGTTTAGAGAACTTGTGCAATAATGGCACCAGTTCGGCCAGTTTTGCATTGACCTTCGTGCAGTAACGAAACGGTACGAAACGCCCCAAAACATAAGTTTTAGGTTTAATGGAGCGGATCGGGTGCGTTCGTTGCGAAAAATTCTTACGCAACTTTGTTTAGCAAACTTGTGCGTTAATGGCAGCAGTTCGGCCAGTTGTGCATCGAATTTCATGCAGTAATGAAACGGTCTGAAACGCCCCAAAACAATAGTTTTGTGTGCAATGGAGTGAATCAGGTGCGTTCGTTGCGAAAAATTCCGACGCAACTTCGTTTAGTGAACTTGTGCGTTAATGACACCAGTTCGGCCAGTTTTGCATCGGCCTTCGTGCAGTAACGAAACGGTCCGAAACACCTCAAAACCTGAGTTTTGGGTCCAATGGAATGGATCGACTGTGTTCGCTGCGAAAATTTCCGACGCAACTTCGTTGAGCGAACTTGTGCCGTAATGGCACCAGTTCGGCCAGTTTTGCATAGACTTTCGCGCAGTATCAAAACGGTCGAAAACACCCCAAAACATGAGTTTTGGGTCCAATGGAGTGGATCGGATGCGTTCGTCGCGAAAAATTCCGACGCAAATTCGTTTAGAGAATTTGTGCAATAATGGCACCAGTTCGGCTAGTTTTGCATTGACCTTGGTGCAGTAACGAAACGGTACGAAATGCCCCAAAACATAAGTTTTAGGTTTAATGGAGCGGATCGGGTGCATTCGTTGCGAAAAATTGAGACGCAACTTTGTTTAGCGAACTTGTGCATTAATGCCACAAGTTCGGCCAGTTTTGCATCGAGTTTCGTGCAGTATCGAAACGGTCGGAAACACCCCAAAACATGAGTTTCGGGTCCAATGAAGCGGATCGGGTGCGTTCGTTGCGAAAAATTCTTACGCAACTTCGTTTAGCAAACTTTTGCGTTAATGGCAGAAGTTCGGCAAGTTCTGCATCGAATTTCATGCAGTAATGAAACGGTCTGAAACGCCCCAAAACAAGAGTTTTGTGTGCAATGGAGTGGATCAGGTGCGTTCGTTGAGAAAAATTCCGACGCAATTTCGTTTAGTGAACTTGTGCGTTAATGACACTAGCTCGGCCAGTTTTGCATCGACTTTCGTGCAGTAACGAAACGGTCCGAAACACCTCAAAACCTGAGATTTGGGTCCAATGGAATGGATCAAGTGTGTTCGCTGCGAAAATTTCCGACGCAACTACGTTGAGCGAACTTGTGCCGTAATGGCACCAGTTTGGCCAAATTTGCATCGACCTTTGTGCAGTAACGAAACGGTACGAAACGCCCCAAAACATGAGTTTCGGGTCCAATGGAGTGGATCGGGGGCGTTCGTTGCGAAAAATTTTGATGCAACTTCGTTTAGCGAACTTGTGCTTTAATGGCTCCAGTTCGGCCAGTTTTGCATAGACTTTCATGCAGTATCGAAACGGTCGAAAACACCCCAAAACATGAGTTTTGGGTTCAATGGAGTGGATCGGATACGTTCGTCGCGAAAAATTCCGACGCAACTTCGTTTAGCGAACTTGTGCGTTAATGGCAGCAGTTCGGCCAGTTCTGCATCGAATTTCATGCAGTAACGAAACGGTCCGAGACACCCCAAAACAAGAGTTTTGTGTGCAATGGAGTGGATCAGGTGCGTTCATTGCGAAAAATTCCGACGCAACTTCGTTTAGCGAACTTGTGCTTTAATGGCTCCAGTTCGGCCAGTTTTGCATAGACTTTCGCGCAGTATCGAAACAGTCGAAAACACTCCAAAACATGAGTTCTGGGTCCAATGGAGTGGATCGGATGCGTTCGTCGTGAAAAATTCCGACGCAACTTCGTTTAGCGAACTTGTGCAATAATGGCACCAGTTCGGCCAGTTTTGCATCGACTTTTGTGCAGTATCGAAACGGTCGAAACACCCCAAAACATGATTTTCGGGTCCAATGGAGCGGATCAGGTGCGTTCGTTGCAAAAAGTTCTGACGCAACTTCGTTTAGCAAACTTGTGCGTTAATGGCAGCAGTTCGGCCAGTTTTGCATGGACTTTCGTAAAGTATCGAAACGGTCGGAAACACCCCAAAACATGAGTTTCGGGTCCAATGGAGCGGATCGGGTTCGTTCGTTGCAAAAAATTCTTACGCAACTTCATTTAGCAAACTTGTGCGTTAATGGCAGCAGTTCGGCCAGTTCTGCATCGAATTTCATGCAGTAATGAAACGGTCTGAAACGCCCCAAAACAAGAGTTTTGTGTGCAATGGAGTGGATCAGGTGCGTTCGTTGCGAAAAATTCCGACGCAACTTCGTTTAGTGAACTTGTGCGTTAATGACACCAGTTCGGCCAGTTTTGCATCGACCTTCGTGCAGTAACGAAACGGTCCGAAACACCTCAATACCTGAGTTTTGGGTCCAATGGAACGGATCGGGTGCGTTCGTTGCGAAAATTTCTTACGCAACTTCGTTTAGCAAACTTGTGCGTTAATGGCAGCAGTTCAGCCAGTTCTGCATCGAATTTCATGTAGTAACGAAACGATCCGAAACACCCCAAAACAAGAGTTTTGTTTGCAATGGAGTGGATCAGGTGCGTTCATTGAGAAAAATTCCGACGCAACTTCGTTTAGCGAACTTGTGCTTTAATGGCTCCAGTTCGGCCAGTTTTGCATAGACTTTCGCGCAGTATCGAAACGGTCGATAACACTCTAAGACATGAGTTTTGGGTCCAATGGAGTGGATCGGATGCGTTCGTCGTGAAAAATTCCGATGCAACTTCGTTTAGCGAACTTGTGCAATAATGGCACCAGTTCGGCCAGTTTTGCATCGACTTTTGTGCAGTATCGAAATGGTCGGAAACATCCCTGATGAGGACACCAACACCAACGATACATCCACTCCGACACAAGTACCTATTGCTGGTCCTATTACTCGTGCTCGTGCGCATCAACTTAATCATCAGGTGAGTTCAAATCTAAGCTCAGGTGCATCATGTTTAGACCATGGAGACCCGTGTACTCTTGTTTTGCTTAGGAACCAAGGAGGCGGCCGAAAGGGAAACGGATTCGCGCAAGCTGGATTCGGACTGCAGAACAGTACCAACTTGTGACGGACACCACGGTCGCATATGAACTCGGATTGGGGTGTTCAAGTACTTCGTGGAAAGCTTATGAAGTCTTCTTTCAAACGGATCCGGCCTCATAGCCATATCTATTACGAGTCGGCCGCAATCGTTAAATTAATACAGAGTCCTTTTCTGCCCATGGTGCTGCGTCACCCTGTTTTGGTCCAATGGGCCGTGTATCAAGTTGAGTCCATTACGGACGCGTCCTAGGGTTGGAGTACGACCCCAACACCCCTGTGGTCGTCCTCCCACGTACTTATACCCCTTAGCCGCCGCCAAGGATGCTTGGGTTTTGTTTAGATCAAGTTTAGCCTTTGCTACTTGCTTGCAAGCGCGCGTGCTGGATCAGCCGCCCGTCTTCTTGTCTTCGGAACCCCACCATTATTGTGATTGTGTGTGAAACCTTCATTTATATCTAGTAAATTCAGTACTTGTCATACTTGTTCTTGCTAGTTCTTCGATTGCTTGCAGGACGAGTGCCCTAGTGGCCGGGTGCCGCGATCCACAAGATCGCGACAGCCATTGGAGGGGGTGTATCGGTTGCTAAGGCGCAGCTTGGAAGGCTGTAGTCGGGCCGTGAACGTCGCCTCCATCGACCAATCGAGTTATCCACGCCTCTCATCGAAAGATCGGGAATCAAACCCTAGCGGGTCGCCATTAGTTGGTAATCAGAGCAAGGTTTATCGGTGAGAGACTTCTAATTCTTCGCTGTTTTATTTTTCCTATAGTCCAGAAAAGCCAAAAAAAATAGTAGATTAGTTTACCTTCAGTCCTATAAACTCGTTTGAGCCTTTGCTAGCACTGCTTAGTTAGGGCTTGTTGAATTTTCAGTTGCATCGGTTGCGTCGAGTTGCTGGTCTTAGTTTTAGTCCTTTAGAGTTTCGAGTTCTTGTCACGTTCTAGTCACAACCGTGCGCTACCATACATACTCCGTGTTGGTGGAATCCGAGTCCATATTCGTGTTCAAGTCCGAGTTAGATTCTATGTTGGTTTGTGACCGAATCGCACGCGGTGCTGTGATTCGAGTAGGGATCGATTTCCTAGTCCCAATTGGTTATTGTGCCGTGTTATAAAATTCCATTGCTTTTCGCACTTGTACTGCATATTTTGTAACGCTCCAGAAAGGCAGAAGTAGTCTCGGCTTACTCAAACCACAACTTTTCACGAATACATATAGCCTCGGCTTACTCCAGAGAGAGAGAGAGAGAAAAGTTTGTGTGCTGTGTGGCTCTTTTGAAGTCTTTTAGGTTATATAATCAGTTTTGAGGATCCCCTGAAAAAAAAAAGAAAAAAAAGAGAAAAAAAAGAAGGAAAAAAAAAGAAAGGAAAAAAAAAGAAAAAAAAAAGAAGAAGAAGAAAAAGAGGGGAAGAAAAAGGGGCTGTTCTTTGTGCATCTTTTTTGTTCTTCGGTGGTGTCTCGTGACTTCATTTGTGTCCAGGCTCGCGTCTCTAGCACGGTCTAGGCTAGGACCAGCATAGTACCGCCGTTGAACGATTTTTCAGCTTGCTTTTGTAACTAACGTGGTGCTAGTTCATCCTTGCTTCAGCCCACCTATAGCTCCACATATCCGACTACAGCTTGACAGGTCCTGTTGTTGCGGCACCGATACACTTCATCCCACGGTTGCAGACTTGTTGGTTGCCGTCCCCTCCTGTTGAGCAAGGTAAGAATTGGTAAGAGCTTGTGTAACAGGTTGAGTGTGAGCGCCTTGCAGTAGCTACATCCCATTAGTTGTAGGATCTTATTTCTTCACCTATTTTCGTGTTTCCTTTGTTCATCTAACCATGACAGGATCAGAGGGTGATGGGAGTTTAGGTCACTCTCCTCGTACAAAGGGAATCATACAACATTTTGAAAATAAGATGAGGAGGCATGTAGATGGGCTTGCTGAAGATATGCTGGTGTCAAATGATAAGATTGGGCAGTTGGAGGCCACGCAGCTTGCCACCAACACCAAGCTTACAAGGCTGGAGACGTCGGTCGCTCATATTGACCAAAGCCTTGCTGCTCTTTTGAGGCGTTTTGATGAGATGCATGCCAGAACTGCAAATGGGCATGAGGGAGAAAACAAGAAGGATGAGCGTGTCGAGGATAATTGGGATGATTATGTCGCTGATACTGAACTAGATGACCAAGATGCTCCTAGTCGCCGACGACTGCGAACTAATCGGAGAGGTATGGGTGGACATCGACGACGTGAGGTACATAATAATGATGATGCTTTCAGTAAAATAAAATTTAAGATACCTTCTTTTGATGGAAAATACGATCCTGATGCATACATTACTTGGGAAATTGCTGTTGATCAAAAGTTTGCATGTCATGAATTTCCAGAGAATATACGTGTTAGGGCTGCTACTAGTGAATTTACTGATTTTGCCTCTGTTTGGTGGATAGAACATGCTAAGAAAAATCCTAATAATATTCCACAAACCTGGGATGCCTTGAAACGGGTCATGCGGGCTAGATTTGTTCCTTCTTACTATGCGCGTGATTTGTTACATAGATTGCAACAATTGAGACAGGGTAATAAAAGTGTAGAAGAATACTATCAGGAATTACAAATGGGTGTGTTGCGTTGTAATTTAGTGGAGGATGAGGAACCTGCTATGGCTAGATTTTTAGGAGGTTTGAATCGAGAAATTCAGGACATTCTTGCTTATAAAGATTATACTAACGTAACCCGTTTGTTCCATCTTGCTTGTAAAGCTGAAAGGGAAGTGCTGGGACGACGTGCTAGTACAAGAACTAATATTTCTGCAGGAAAACCTTCATCATGGCAGCCGCGCACATCTACCTCATTGACCGGACGAGCTCCTGCACCTTCTACATTCCCGAGTCGGTCGACAATACCCGCTCCATCCAACGATAAGACACGTGCTCCCCCGACAAATTCAGCAACCACGACTGTCCAGAAACCAGCCACGAGTGCATCTTCGGTTGCCTCCACGGGAAGGACAAGAGATATTCAGTGCCATCGATGCAAGGGCTTTGGCCACGTGCAACGTGACTGCCCTAACAAGCGCGTTTTGGTGGTCAAAGGAGATGGTGGGTATTCCTCTGCTAGTGATTTTGATGAAGATACACTTGCTTTGCTTGCTGCTGACCATGCAGGTACTAAGGAACAACCAGAAGAGCAGATTGGTGCAGAGGATGCAGATCATTATGAGAGCCTCATTGTGCAGCGTGTACTTAGTGCACAAATGGAAAAGGCGGAGCAAAATCAACGGCATACACTATTCCAAACAAAGTGTGTTATTAAAGAGCGTTCATGCCGTTTGATAATTGATGGAGGTAGCTGCAACAACTTGGCTAGCAGCGATATGGTCGAGAAGCTTGCACTTACAACAAAACCGCACCCACATCCATATCACATTCGGTGGCTCAACAATAGTGGTAAGGTCAAGGTAACGAGATTGGTACGAATTAATTTCGCTATTGGTTCATATCATGATGTTGTTGAATGCGATGTTGTGCCTATGGAAGCTTGTCATATTCTGCTAGGTAGACCATGGCAATTTGATACCGATAGCATGCATCATGGTAGATCAAATCAATATTCTCTTATACATCATGATAAGAAAATCGTTTTGCTTCCTATGTCACCTGAATCTATTGTGCGTGATGATGTTGCTAAAGCTAAGAGAACTAAAGCCGAGATCGATAAGAATGCCAAATCTGTTAGTAGCAGGGAAGATGAGATAAGATTGAAAGGACATTGCTTGCTTGCTACTAAGTCTGATATTAATGAATTGATTGCTTCCACTTCTGTTGCCTATGCTTTGGTGTGCAAGAATGCTTTGATTTCAGTTCACGATATGCAGCATTCTTTGCCCCCGGCTGTTGCTAACCTTTTGCAGGAGTATTCTGATGTGTTTCCAAGTGAGATACCAGCGGGGCTGCCACCAATACGAGGGATTGAGCACCAAATTGACCTTATTCCTGGTGCATCATTGCCAAACCGTGCGCCATACAGGACAAATCCGGAAGAAACTAAGGAAATTCAGCGACAAGTGCAAGAACTACTCGACAAAGGTTATGTGCGTGAGTCTCTTAGTCCTTGTGCTGTTCCAGTTATTTTAGTGCCTAAAAAGGATGGAACATGGCGTATGTGTGTTGATTGTAGGGCTATTAATAATATTACAATTCGATATCGACACCCTATCCCTCGTTTGGATGATATGCTTGATGAATTGAGTGGTGCTATTGTGTTTTCCAAAGTTGATTTGCGTAGTGGGTACCACCAGATTCGTATGAAATTGGGAGATGAATGGAAAACTGCTTTCAAAACTAAGTTCGGGTTATATGAGTGGTTAGTCATGCCTTTTGGGTTAACTAATGCACCGAGTACTTTCATGAGATTAATGAATGAGGTTCTGCGTGCTTTCATTGGGAAATTTGTTGTTGTCTACTTTGATGATATATTGATTTACAGCAAATCTTTCGATGAACATCTTGATCACTTACGTGCTGTTTTTAATGCTTTACGAGATGCACGTTTATTTGGTAACCTTGAGAAGTGCACCTTTTGCACCGATCGAGTGTCTTTTCTTGGCTATGTCGTGACTCCACAGGGAATCGAGGTTGATCAAGCCAAGGTGGAAGCTATACATGGATGGCCTATACCGAAGACTATCACGCAAGTGCGGAGTTTCCTAGGACTTGCTGGTTTCTATCGTCGTTTTGTGAAGGACTTCAGCACCATTGCCGCGCCTTTGAATGAGCTTACAAAGAAGGGAGTGCCTTTTAGTTGGGGTAAAACACAAGAGAACTCCTTCAACACGCTGAAAGATAAGTTGACACATGCACCTCTCCTCCAACTCCCTGATTTTAATAAAACCTTTGAGCTTGAATGTGATGCTAGTGGCATTGGTTTGGGTGGTGTTTTGTTACAAGAAGGCAAACCTATTGCTTATTTCAGTGAAAAATTGAGCGGGCCTGTTCTGAATTATTCTACTTATGATAAGGAATTGTATGCTCTTGTTCGCACATTAGAAACATGGCAGCATTATCTATGGCCCAAAGAGTTTGTTATTCATTCAGATCATGAATCTTTAAAACATATTCGTAGTCAAGGAAAATTGAACCGTAGACATGCTAAGTGGGTTGAATTTATTGAATCTTTTCCTTATATTATTAAGCACAAGAAAGGGAAAGAGAATATAATTGCTGATGCATTGTCTAGGAGATACACCTTGTTGAACCAACTTGATTACAAAATATTTGGATTGGAAACGATTAAAGATCAATATGTTAATGATGCTGATTTTAAAGATGTGTTGCTGCATTGTAAAGAGGGGAAGGGATGGAACAAATTCATCGTTAGTGATGGGTTTGTCTTTAGAGCTAACAAGCTATGCATTCCAGCTAGCTCCGTTCGCTTGTTATTGTTGCAGGAAGCGCATCGAGGTGGCTTAATGGGGCATTTTGGAGCAAAGAAAACGGAAGATATACTTGCTGGTCATTTCTTTTGGCCAAAGATGAGAAGAGATGTGGAGAGATTTGTTGCTCGCTGCACGACATGTCAAAAGGCTAAATCACGATTGAATCCACATGGTTTGTATTTGCCTCTACCTGTTCCTAGTGCTCCTTGGGAAGATATTTCTATGGATTTTGTGTTAGGATTGCCTAGGACTAGGAAGGGACGTGATAGTGTGTTTATGGTTGTTGATAGATTTTCTAAGATGGCCCATTTCATACCATGTCATAAAACTGATGATGCTTCTCACATTGCTGATTTGTTCTTTCGGGAAATTGTTCGTTTGCATGGTGTGCCCAACACAATTGTTTCTGATCGTGATGCTAAATTTCTTAGTTATTTTTGGAAGACTTTATGGGCTAAATTGGGAACTAAATTGTTGTTTTCTACTACATGTCATCCGCAAACTGATGGTCAAACTGAAGTGGTTAATAGGACTTTGTCTACTATGTTAAGGGCTGTTTTAAAGAAGAACATTAAGATGTGGGAAGATTGTTTGCCTCATATTGAATTCGCTTATAATCGATCGCTGCATTCTACTACAAAGATGTGCCCATTTCAGATTGTATATGGTTTCTTGCCTCGTGCTCCTATTGATTTAATGCCTTTGCCATTTTCTGAAAAAACGAATTTTGATGCTACTAAGCGTGCCGAATTGATGTTAAAACTGCATGAAACAACTAAAGAAAACATAGAGCGCATGAATGCTAAATACAAGATTGCTGGTGATAAAGGTAGGAAGGAACTAAAGTTTGAACCTGGAGATTTAGTTTGGCTGCATTTGAGAAAGGAAAGGTTTCCTGAATTGAGAAAATCTAAATTGCTACCTCGGGCTGATGGACCATTTAAAGTGCTAGAGAAAGTCAATGATAATGCATATAAGCTCGATCTGCCTGCGGATTTTGGGGTTAGTCCCACATTTAACATTGCAGATTTGAAGCCATATTTGGGAGAGGAAGATGAGCTTGAGTCGAGGACGACTCAAATGCAAGAAGGGGAGGATGATGAGGACACCAACACCAACGATACATCCACTCCGACACAAGTACCTATTGCTGGTCCTATTACTCGTGCTCGTGCGCATCAACTTAATCATCAGGTGAGTTCAAATCTAAGCTCAGGTGCATCATGTTTAGACCATGGAGACCCGTGTACTCTTGTTTTGCTTAGGAACCAAGGAGGCGGCCGAAAGGGAAACGGATTCGCGCAAGCTGGATTCGGACTGCAGAACAGTACCAACTTGTGATGGACACCACGGTCGCATATGAACTCGGATTGGGGCGTTCAAGTACTTCGTGGAAAGCTTATGAAGTCTTCTTTCAAACGGATCCGGCCTCATAGCCATATCTATTACGAGTCGGCCGCAATCGTTAAATTAATACAGAGTCCTTTTCTGCCCATGGTGCTGCGTCACCCTGTTTTGGTCCAATGGGCCGTGTATCAAGTTGAGTCCATTACTGACGCGTCCTAGGGTTGGAGTACGACCCCAACACCCCTGTGGTCGTCCTCCCACGTACTTATACCCCTTAGCCGCCGCCAAGGATGCTTGGGTTTTGTTTAGATCAAGTTTAGCCTTCGCTACTTGCTTGCAAGCGCGCGTGCTGGATCAGCCGCCCGTCTTCTTGTCTTCGGAACCCCATCATTATTGAGATTGCGTGTGAAACCTTCATTTATATCTAGTAAATTCAGTACTTGTCATACTTGTTCTTGCTAGTTCTTCGATTGCTTGCAGGACGAGTGCCCTAGTGGCCGGGTGCCGCGCTCCACAAGATCGCGACAGCCATTGGAGGGGGTGTATCGGTTGCTAAGGCGCAGCTTGGAAGGCTGTAGTCGGGCCGTGAACGTCGCCTCCATCGACCAATCGAGTTATCCACGCCTCTCATCGAAAGATCGGGAATCAAACCCTAGCGGGTCGCCATTAATCCCAAAACATGATTTTCGGGTCCAATGGAGCGGATCAGGTGCGTTCGTTGCGAAAAGTTCTGACGCAACTTCGTTTAGCAAACTTGTGCGTTAATGGCAGCAGTTCGGCCAGTTTTGCATGGACTTTCGTACAGTATCGAAACGGTCGGAAACACCCCAAAACATGAGTTTCGGGTCCAATGGAGCGGATCGGGTGCGTTCGTTGCGAAAAGTTCTTACGCAACTTCGTTTAGCAAACTAGTGCATTAATGGCGCCAGTTCGGCCAGTTCTGCATCGAATTTCATGCAGTAACGAAACGGTCTGAAACGCCCCAAAACAAGAGTTTTGTGTGCAATGGAGTGGACCAGGTGCGTTCGTTGCAAAAAATTCCGACGCAACTTCGTTTAGTAAACTTGTGCGTTAATGGCACTAGCTCGGCAAGTTTTGCATCGACTTTCGTGCAGTAACCAAACGGTCCGAAACACCCCAAAACCTAAGTTTTGGGTCCAATGGAATGGATCGAGTGTGTTCGCAGCGAAAATTTCCGACGCAACTTCGTTGAGCGAACTTGTGCCGTAATGGCACCAGTTCGGCCAGTTTTGCATCGACCTTCGTGCAGTAACGAAATGGTACGAAACCCCCAAAACATAAGTTTTAGGTTTAATGGAGCGGATCGGTTGCGTTCGTTGCGAAAAATTCTGACGCAACTTTGTTTAGCGAACTTGTGCATTAGTGCCACAAGTTCGGCCAGTTTTGCATCGAGTTTCGTGCAGTATCGAAACGGTCGGAAACACCCCAAAACATGAGTTTCGGGTCCAATGGAGCGGATCGGGTGCGTTCGTTGCGAAAAATTCTTACGCAACTTCGTTTAGCGAACTTGTGCTTTAATGGCTCCAGTTCGGCCAGTTTTGCATAGACTTTCATGCAGTATCGAAACGGTAGAAAACACCTCAAAACATGAGTTTTGGGTCCAATGGAGTGGATCGGATACGTTCGTCGCCAAAAATTCCGACGCAACTTCGTTTAGCGAACTTGTGCAATACTGGCACCAGTTCGGCCAGTTTTGCATCGACTTTTGTGCAGTATCGAAACGGTCGGAAACACTCCAAAACATGATTTACGGGTCCAATGGAGCGGATCAGGTGCGTTCGTGGCGAAAAGTTCTGACGCAACTTCATTTTGCAAACTTGTGCGTTAATGGCAGCAGTTGGGCCGGTTTTGCATGGACTTTCGTACAGTATCGAAACGGTCGGAAACACCCCAAAACATGAGTTTCGGGTCCAATGGAGCGGATCGGGTGCGTTCGTTGCGAAAAATTCTTACGTAACTTCGTTTAGCAAACTAGTGCATTAATGGCACCAGTTCGGCCAGTTCTGCATCGAATTTCATGCACTAACGAAACGGTCTGAAACGCCCCAAAACAAGAGTTTTGTGTGCAATGGAGTGGATCAGGTGCGTTCGTTGCGAAAAATTCCGACGCAACTTCGTTTAGTGAACTTGTGCGTTAATGACACCAGTTCGGCCAGTTTTGCATCGACCTTCGTGCAGTAACGAAACGGTCCGAAACACCTCAAAACCTGAGTTTTGGGTCCAATGGAATGGATCGAGTGTGTTCGCTGCGAAAATTTCCGACGCAACTTCGTTGAGCGAACTTGTGTCGTAATGGCACCAGTTCGGCCAGTTTTGCATCGACCTTCGTGCAGTAACGAAACGGTACGAAACGCCCCAAAACATAAGTTTTAGGTTTAATGGAGCGGATTGGGTGCGTTCGTTGCGAAAAATTCAGACGCAACTTCGGTTAGCGAACTTGTGCATTTATGGCACAAGTTCGGCCAGTTTTGCATCGACTTTCGAGCTGTATCGAAACGGTCGGAAACACCCCAAAACATGTGTTTCGGGTCAAATGGAGTGGATCGGGGGCGTTCGTTGCGAAAAATTTTGATGCAACTTCGTTTAGCGAACTTGTGCTTTAATGGCTCCAGTTCGGCCAGTTTTGCATAGACTTTCATGCAGTATCGAAACGGTCGAAAACACCCCAAAACATGAGTTTTGGGTTCAATGGAGTGGATCGGATATGTTCATCGCGAAAAATTCCGACGCAACTTCGTTTAGCGAACTTGTGCGTTAATGGCAGCAGTTCGGCCAGTTCTGCATCGAATTTCATGCAGTAACGAAACGGTCCGAGACGCCCCAAAACAAGAGTTTTGTGTGCAATGCAGTGGATCAAGTGTGTTCGTTGCGAAAAATTCCGACGCAACTTCGTTTAGCGAACTTGTGCTTTAATGGCTCCAGTTCGGCCAGTTTTGCATAGACTTTCGCGCAGTATCGAAACGGTCGAAAACACTCCAAAACATGAGTTTTGGGTCCAATGGAGTGGATCGGATGCGTTCGTCGTGAAAAATTCCGACGCAACTTCGTTTAGCGAACTTGTGCAATAATGGCACAAGTTCGGCAAGTTTGGCATCGACTTTCGTGCTGTATCGAAACGGTCGGAAACACCCCAAAACATGATTTTCGGGTCCAATGGAGTGGATCGGGAGCGCTCGTTGCGAAAAATTTCGATGCAACTTCGGTTAGCGAACTTGTGCTTTAATGGCTCCAGTTCGGCCAGTTTTGCATAGACTTTCATGCAGTATCGAAACGGTCGAAAACACCTCAAAACATGAGTTTCGGGTCCATACGCAACTTCGTTTAGCGAACTTGTGCGTTAATGGCAGCAGTTCCGCCAGTTCTGCATCGAATTTCATGCAGTAACGAAACGGTCCGAGATGCCCCAAAACAAGAGTTTTGTGTGCAATATAGTGGATCAGGTGCGTTCGTTGCGAAAAATTCCGACGCAACTTCATTTAGTGAACTTGTGCGTTAATGGCACTAGCTCGGCCAGTTTTGCATCGACTTTCGCGCAGTATCGAAACGGTCGAAAACACCCCAAAACATGAGTTTTGGGTCCAATGGAGTGGATCGGATGCGTTCGTCGCGAAAAATTCCAAAGCAACTTCGTTTAGAGAACTTGTGCAATAATGGCACCAGTTCGGCCAGTTTTGCATCGACCTTCGTGCAGTAACAAAACGGTACGAAACGCACCAAAACATAAGTTTTAGGTTTAATGGAGCGGATCGGGTGCGTTCGTTGCGAAAAATTCAGATGCAACTTCGTCTAGCGAACTTGTGCATTAATGGCACAAGTTCGGCAAGTTTTGCATCGACTTTCGTGCTGTATCGAAACGGTCGGAAACACCCCAAAACATGAGTTTCGGGTCCAATGGAGTGGATCGGGAGCGTTCGTTGCGAAAAATTTCGATGCAACTTCGTTTAGCGAACTTGTGCTTTAATGGCTCCAGTTCGGCCAGTTTTGCATAGACTTTCATGCAGTATCGAAACGGTCGAAAACACCTCAAAACATGAGTTTTGGGTCCAATGGAGTGGATCGGATACGTTCGTCGCGAAAAATTCCGACGCAACTTCGTTTAGCGAACTTGTGCGTTAATGGCAGCAGTTCCGCCAGTTCTGCATCGAATTTCATGCAGTAACGAAACGGTCCGAGACGCCCCAAAACAAGAGTTTTGTGTGCAATGCGGTGGATCAAGTGTGTTCGTTGCGAAAAATTCCGACGCAACTTCATTTAACGAACTTGTGCTTTAATGGCTCCAGTTCGGCCAGTTTTGCATAGACTTTCGCGCAGTATCGAAACGGTCGAAAACACCCCAAAACATGAGTTTTGGGTCCAATGGAGTGGATCGGATGCGTTCGTCATGAAAAATTCCGACGCAACTTCGTTTAGATAATTTGTGCAATAATGGCACCAGTTCGGCCAGTTTTGCATCGACTTTTGTGCAGTATCGAAACGGTTGGAAACACCCCAAAACATGATTTTCGGGTCCAATGGAGCGGATCAGGTGCGTTCGTTGCGAAAACTTTTGACGCAACTTCGTTTAGCAAACTTGTGCGTTAATGGCAGCAGTTGGGCCAGTTTTGCATGGACTTTCGTACAGTATCGAAACGGTCGGAAACACCCCAAAACATGAGTTTCGGGTCCAATGGAGTGGATCGGATGCGTTCGTCGTGAAAAATTCCAAAGCAACTTCGTTTAGAGAACTTGTGCAATAATGGCACCAGTTCGGCCAGTTTTGCATCGACCTTCGTGCAGTAACAAAACGGTACGAAACGCACCAAAACATAAGTTTTAGGTTTAATGGAGCTGATCGGGTGCGTTCGTTGCGAAAAATTCAGATGCAACTTCGTCTAGCGAACTTGTGCATTAATGGCACAAGTTCGGCAAGTTTTGCATCGACTTTCGTGCTGTATCGAAACGGTCGGAAACACCCCAAAACATGAGTTTCGGGTCCAATGGAGTGGATCGGGAGCGTTCGTTGCGAAAAATTTCGATGCAACTTCGTTTAGCGAACTTGTGCTTTAATGGCGCCAGTTCGGCCAGTTTTGCATAGACTTTCATGCAGTATCGAAACGGTCCGAAACACCTCAAAACCTGAGTTTTGGGTCCAATGGAATGGATCGAGTGTGTTCGCTGCGAAAATTTCCGACGCAACTTCGTTGAGCGAACTTGTGCCGTAATGGCACCAGTTCGGCCAGTTTTGCATCGACCTTCCTGCAGTAACGAAACGTTACGAAATGCCCCAAAACATAAATTTTAGGTTTAATGGAGTGGATCGGGTGCGTTCGTTGCGAAAAATTCAGACGCAACTTCGGTTAGCGAACTTGTGCATTTATGGCACAAGTTCGGCCAGTTTTGCATCGACTTTCGAGCTGTATCGAAACGGTCGGAAACACCCCAAAACATGAGTTTCGGGTCAAATGGAGTGGATCGGGGGCGTTCGTTGCGAAAAATTTTGATGCAACTTCGTTTAGCGAACTTGTGCTTTAATGGCTCCAGTTCGGCCAGTTTTGCATAGACTTTCATGCAGTATCGAAACGGTTGAAAACACCCCAAAACATGAGTTTTGGGTTCAATGGAGTGGATCGGATATGTTCATCGCGAAAAATTCCGACGCAACTTCGTTTAGCGAACTTGTGCGTTAATGGCAGCAGTTCGGCCAGTTCTGCATCGAATTTCATGCAGTAACGAAACGGTCCGAGACGCCCCAAAACAAGAGTTTTGTGTGCAATGCAGTGGATCAAGTGTGTTCGTTGCGAAAAATTCCGACGCAACTTCGTTTAGTGAACTTGTGCGTTAATGGCACTAGCTCGGCAAGTTATGCATCGACTTTCGTGCAGTAACGAAACGGTCCAAAACGCCCCAAAACCTGAGTTTTGGTTCCAATGGAGTGGATCGAGTGTGTTCGCTGCGAAAATTTCCGACGCAACTTCGTTGAGCGAGCTTGTGCCCTAATGGCACCAGTTCGGCCAGTTTTGCATCGACCTTCGTGCAGTAATCAAACGCTATGAAACGCCCCAAAACATAAGTTTCGGGTCCAATGGAACGGATCGGGTGCGTTCGTTGCGAAAATTTCTTACGCAACTTCGTTTAGCAAACTAGTGCATTAATGGCACCAGTTCGGCCAGTTCTGCATCGAATTTCATGCACTAACGAAACGGTCTGAAACGCCCCAAAACAAGAGTTTTGTGTGCAATGGAGTGGATCAGGTGCGTTCGTTGCGAAAAATTCCGACGCAACTTCATTTAGTGAACTTGTGCGTTAATGGCACTAGCTCGGCCAGTTTTGCATCGACTTTCGCGCAGTATCGAAACGGTCAAAAACACCCCAAAACATGAGTTTTGGGTCCAATGGAGTGGATCGGATGCGTTCGTCGCGAAAAATTCCAAAGCAACTTCGTTTAGAGAACTTGTGGAATAATGGCACCAGTTCGGCCAGTTTTGCATCGACCTTCGTGCAGTAACAAAACGGTACAAAACGCACCAAAACATAAGTTTTAGGTTTAATGGAGCGGATCGGGTGCGTTCGTTGCGAAAAATTCAGATGCAACTTCGTCTAGCGAACTTGTGCATTAATGGCACAAGTTCGGCAAGTTTTGCATCGACTTTCATGCTGTATCGAAACGGTCGGAAACACCCCAAAACATGAGTTTCGGGTCCAATGGAGTGGATCGGGAGCGTTCGTTGCGAAAAATTTCGATGCAACTTCGTTTAGCGAACTTGTGCTTTAATGGCTCCAGTTCGGCCAGTTTTGCATAGACTTTCATGCAGTATCGAAACGGTCGAAAACACCTCAAAACATGAGTTTTGGGTCCAATGGAGTGGATCGGATACGTTCGTCGCGAAAAATTCCGACGCAACTTCGTTTAGCGAACTTGTGCATTAATGGCAGCAGTTCCGCCAGTTCTGCATCGAATTTCATGCAGTAACGAAACGGTCTGAAACGCCCCAAAACAAGAGTTTTGTGTGCAATGGAGTGGATCAGGTGCGTTCGTTGCGAAAAATTCCGACGCAACTTCGTTTAGTGAACTTGTGCATTAATGACACCAGTTCGGCCAGTTTTGCATCGACCTTCGTGCAGTAACGAAACGGTCCGAAACACCCCAAAACCTAAGTTTTGGGTCCAATGGAATGGATCGAGTGTGTTCGCAGCAAAAATTTCCGACGCAACTTCGTTGAGCGAACTTGTGCCGTAATGGCACCAGTTCGGCCAGTTTTGCATCGACCTTCGTGCAGTAACGAAATGGTACGAAACCCCCAAAACATAAGTTTTAGGTTTAATGGAGCGGATCGGGTGCGTTCGTTGCGAAAAATTCTGACGCAACTTTGTTTAGCGAACTTGTGCATTAGTGCCACAAGTTCGGCCAGTTTTGCATCGAGTTTCGTGCAGTATCGAAACGGTCGGAAACACCCCAAAACATGAGTTTCGGGTCCAATGGAGCGGATCGGGTGCGTTCGTTGCGAAAACTTCTTACGCAACATCGTTTAGCGAACTTGTGCTTTAATGGCTCCAGTTCGGCCAGTTTTGCATAGACTTTCATGCAGTATCGAAACGGTCGAAAACACCCCAAAACATGAGTTTTGGGTTCAATGGAGTGGATCGGATATGTTCATCGCGAAAAATTCCGACGCAACTTCGTTTAGCGAACTTGTGCGTTAATGGCAGCAGTTCGGCCAGTTCTGCATCGAATTTCATGCAGTAACGAAACGGTCCGAGACGCCCCAAAACAAGAGTTTTGTGTGCAATGCAGTGGATCAAGTGTGTTCGTTGCGAAAAATTCCGACGCAACTTCGTTTAGTGAACTTGTGCGTTAATGGCACTAGCTCGGCCAGTTATGCATCGACTTTCGCGTAGTAACGAAACGGTCCAAAACGCCCCAAAACCTGAGTTTTGGGTCCAATGGAGTGGATCGAGTGTGTTCGCTGCGAAAATTTCCGACGCAACTTCGTTGAGCGAGCTTGTGCCCTAATGGCACCAGTTCGGCCAGTTTTGCATCGACCTTCGTGCAGTAATCAAACGCTATGAAACGCCCCAAAACATAAGTTTCGGGTCCAATGGAACGGATCGGGTGCGTTCGTTGCGAAAATTTCTTACGCAACTTCGTTTAGCAAACTTGTGCGTTAATGGCAGCAGTTCAGCCAGTTCTGCATCGAATTTCATGTAGTAACGAAACGGTCCAAAACACCCCAAAACAAGAGTTTTGTGTGCAATGGAGTGGATCAGGTGCGTTCATTGAGAAAAATTCCGACGCAACTTCGTTTAGCGAACTTGTGCTTTAATGGCTCCAGTTCGGCCAGTTTTGCATAGACTTTCGCGCAGTATCGAAACGGTCGAAAACACTACAAAACATGAGTTTTGGGTCCAATGGAGTGGATCGGATGCGTTCGTCGTGAAAAATTCCGACGCAACTTCGTTTAGCGAACTTGTGCAATAATGGCACAAGTTCGGCAAGTTTGGCATCGACTTTCGTGCTGTATCGAAACGGTCGGAAACACCCCAAAACATGATTTTCGGGTCCAATGGAGTGGATCGGGAGCGTTCGTTGTGAAAAATTTCGATGCAACTTCGGTTAGCGAACTTGTGCTTTAATGGCTCCAGTTCGGCCAGTTTTGCATAGACTTTCATGCAGTATCGAAACGGTCGAAAACACCTCAAAACATGAGTTTTGGGTCCATACGCAACTTCGTTTAGCGAACTTGTGCGTTAATGGCAGCAGTTCCGCCAGTTCTGCATCGAATTTCATGCAGTAACGAAACGGTCCGAGATGCCCCAAAACAAGAGTTTTGTGTGCAATATAGTGGATCAGGTGCGTTCGTTGCGAAAAATTCCGACGCAACTTCATTTAGTGAACTTGTGCGTTAATGGCACTAGCTCGGCCAGTTTTGCATCGACTTTCGCGCAATATCGAAACGGTCGAAAACACCCCAAAACATGAGTTTTGGGTCCAACGGAGTGGATCGGATGCGTTCGTCGCGAAAAATTCCAAAGCAACTTCGTTTAGAGAACTTGTGCAATAATGGCACCAGTTCGGCCAGTTTTGCATCGACCTTCGTGCAGTAACAAAACGGTACGAAACGCACCAAAACATAAGTTTTAGGTTTAATGGAGCGGATCGGGTGCGTTCGTTGCGAAAAATTCAGATGCAACTTCGTCTAGCGAACTTGTGCATTAATGGCACAAGTTCGGCAAGTTTTGCATCGACTTTCGTGCTGTATCGAAACGGTCGGAAACACCCCAAAACATGAGTTTCGGGTCCAATGGAGTGGATCGGGAGCGTTCGTTGCGCAAAATTTCGATGCAACTTCGTTTAGCGAACTTGTGCTTTAATGGCTCCAGTTCGGCCAGTTTTGCATAGACTTTCATGCAGTATCGAAACGGTCGAAAACACCTCAAAACATGAGTTTTGGGTCCAATGGAGTGGATCGGATACGTTCGTCGCGAAAAATTCCGACGCAACTTCGTTTAGCGAACTTGTGCGTTAATGGCAGCAGTTCCGCCAGTTCTGCATCGAATTTCATGCAGTAACGAAACGGTCCGAGACGCCCCAAAACAAGAGTTTTGTGTGCAATGCGGTGGATCAAGTGTGTTCGTTGCGAAAAATTCCGACGCAACTTCATTTAGCGAACTTGTGCTTTAATGGCTCCAGTTCGGCCAGTTTTGCATAGACTTTCGCGCAGTATCGAAACGGTCGAAAACACCCCAAAACATGAGTTTTGGGTCCAATGGAGTGGATCGGATGCGTTCGTCATGAAAAATTCCGACGCAACTTCGTTTAGAGAATTTGTGCAATAATGGCACCAGTTCGGCCAGTTTTGCATCGACTTTTGTGCAGTATCGAAACGGTTGGAAACACCCCAAAACATGATTTTCGGGTCCAATGGAGCGGATCAGGTGCGTTCGTTGCGAAAACTTTTGACGCAACTTCGTTTAGCAAACTTGTGCGTTAATGGCAGCAGTTGGGCCAGTTTTGCATGGACTTTCGTACAGTATCGAAACGGTCGGAAACACCCCAAAACATGAGTTTCGGGTCCAATGGAGTGGATCGGATGCGTTCGTCGTGAAAAATTCCAAAGCAACTTCGTTTAGAGAACTTGTGCAATAATGGCACCAGTTCGGCCAGTTTTGCATCGACCTTCGTGCAGTAACAAAACGGTACGAAACGCACCAAAACATAAGTTTTAGGTTTAATGGAGCTGATCGGGTGCGTTCGTTGCGAAAAATTCAGATGCAACTTCGTCTAGCGAACTTGTGCATTAATGGCACAAGTTCGGCAAGTTTTGCATCGACTTTCGTGCTGTATCGAAACGGTCGGAAACACCCCAAAACATGAGTTTCGGGTCCAATGGAGTGGATCGGGAGCGTTCGTTGCGAAAAATTTTGATGCAACTTCGTTTAGCGAACTTGTGCTTTAATGGCGCCAATTCGGCCAGTTTTGCATAGACTTTCATGCAGTATCGAAACGGTCCGAAACACCTCAAAACCTGAGTTTTGGGTCCAATGGAATGGATCGAGTGTGTTCGCTGCGAAAATTTCCGACGCAACTTCGTTGAGCGAACTTGTGCCGTAATGGCACCAGTTCGGCCAGTTTTGCATCGACCTTCCTGCAGTAACGAAACGGTACGAAATGCCCCAAAACATAAATTTTAGGTTTAATGGAGTGGATCGGGTGCGTTCGTTGCGAAAAATTGAGACGCAACTTCGGTTAGCGAACTTGTGCATTTATGGCACAAGTTCGGCCAGTTTTGCATCGACTTTCGAGCTGTATCGAAACGGTCGGAAACACCCCAAAACATGAGTTTCGGGTCAAATGGAGTGGATCGGGGGCGTTCGTTGCGAAAAATTTTGATGCAACTTCGTTTAGCGAACTTGTGCTTTAATGGCTCCAGTTCGGCCAGTTTTGCATAGACTTTCATGCAGTATCGAAACGGTTGAAAACACCCCAAAACATGAGTTTTGGGTTCAATGGAGTGGATCGGATATGTTCATCGCGAAAAATTCCGACGCAACTTCGTTTAGCGAACTTGTGCGTTAATGGCAGCAGTTCGGCTGATGTGAACCCGCTAGGGTTTGTTCCCGATCTTTCGATGAGAGGCGGGGGATAACTCGATTTGAGATGGAGGCGACGTTCACGGCCCGACTACAGCCTTCCAAGGATGCTGCGCCTTAGCAACCGATACACCACCTCCAATGGCTGCCGCGATCTTGTGGAGCGCGACACCCGGCCACTAGGGCACCTGTCCTGCAAGCAATCGAAGAACCAGCAAGAACAAGTAGAACAAGCAACTCAATTGCAAATATGGAGATAATAACCAATCTGGAATCAACAAGGTGGGGTTCCGAATCGAGTAGAACGGATGGTCTAGTCGACACACGCGTCTACAAGGAAGTAGCAATGGCTAAACTTTCAACAAAACAAAAACCCCCCATCTGTTCATGGCGGCTCTAACCCTTATTAATACCTAGAAGGACGACCAAGAGGGTGTTTGAGTCGCACTCCAACCCTAGGACGCGTCCCTAATGGACCCGACTTGATACAAAGCCCATCGGGCCAAATTAAGATGTCGTAGCACCTTTAGACAGAAAACCAGTCGGTAGTATTTTGGTCATTGCGGACGAATCAGGAGAGATATGGACTTGAGTCCGGATCCATATGAAACTAGACTTCATAAGCTTTCCACGAAGTACTTGAACGTTCCTATCCGAGTCCGTATGCGACCGTGGTGTCCGTCACAAGTTGGTACTGTTCTGCAGTCCGAATCCAGCCTCCAAAACGTGTTGGACATGGACTCTTTCTTTCCTTGCACCAAAAGTGACGTGGTGGCCTGATGGAGAACATTGGGAAGACTTAGGCTTGGTCCCCAATCAACTTCTTTGGTCCTCCATACCTTCCATGTGTGTTTATTACATGTGGGTGTATCCATTCTGGTGATGTCCACATCATTCTCCCCTTCTTGGCTGCAAGTCGTCCTCGACTTGCTCCAACGGCATTCAAAGGTGCTTGCTTTGTTGTTGGAACATGGAGCGACGACTATGCTGCATGGGCACAACAAACAATGCTCCCGTTCTTCAGGCTGATCCTGTTGCATAAGAGAAAAACTAGAAAAACTTTGCAAGATATTATTAGTGTTAATGCAGCCCCCTATTTGCTCATGGTATTGTAGCCCAAAAGGATATTTCAGATTAGAACAGATAAACACTTTATGCACCAAATATTCTCCTTTGATGTCTTTTTTTCCAATTGCATGAAGCGAACAATAATTTAAACTTGGCAAATTAGAATCTAATTGAACCTTCTCTTTTAGACAATTTAGATTACACAGAATATTAAATTCAATATAACCCAAAGTATTTAAAGAAGACAACAATTTCAGTTCATCTTGTACACAAGTAATAGGATGAGAAGGATTATCTACAGCACATTCGTATGGTTCCAAACCAAAAATATCACACTTATTCATTAATTCTGGTATATGAGTAAAAGAAGTATTAGCACACAAGTCCTCTTTATCATAAGAAACAACAAGTAATTCATCTTGTGAAAAAGTTGAATCAGCAGCAGGTTCCACTATTCGTTGCTCTTTGTTAGCATGTAGAGTGGACAAAGTTTGGACACTATGAGTCACATCATTCTTGCAAGTATTCACAAATGAAAGAATTTCTTTTTCAGCATGGAGAGCAAGACAAAACAATTGACCGATATAGCAATAGGACTTGCCAATTAACAAGTTTCGAATTTCAGAATTGAGCCCTCTCATGAACCTATTCATAACATCTTCCATGCATTCATCCAATCCACCAAACATGATACAAATTTTAAAATCATCGTAGTAATTGTTTCACAGTCCTACTATCCTGTTTTAATTTCTCTAGTTTGGTAAGCAAATGATCAACATAATATGCAGGAATATAGGCATCTCTAAAATGTATTTTGAATTCTTTCCAAGTTTGCGGAATAATGTTATGCCTACAAATATATTTCCATTCTAGCAAAGCATTTTCTGTTAAAATATTAGAGGCAATATAAATCATTTGTTTCTCCGACAGGTCATGCTCATCAAATTCATTATCTACTTTTAGCTCCCAATCAATGTAAGCTTTAGGATCAAACTCACCAGGATATAAAGGCAAGCATTGAATAATGTCCAGAATATTTTGTTGTTGTTTGCTCCGCTCAAAAATCACCGTATCACCTGCCATGATCAGTAGAAAACAAGAACACAAAAATAATATGTATCCTCCTGTAAACTACTAGAATGTGTCGGTTGTAATTCTCTCAAACTCAACTTGTTTAATACAAGCTCTTACCAGTTCTTACCAAGCAAAACAGGATGAGTCGGTAACCAACAAGTCAAGCACCTTGAAAGAAGTGTATCGGTGCCTTAGCAACAGAAAACTGTCAAGCTATAGTCGAGTATGTGGAGCTGTAGGTGGGCTGATCAAGGGAAAATACTAGCACCACGTTAGTCAGAAAAGCAAGCTGAATAATTGTTCAACGGTGGTACTGTGCTGGTCCTAGCATAGACCGTACTAGAGGCGCGAGCCTGGACACAAATGAAGTCACAAAGCACCAACCGAAACAGCAGGAACACAAAAGATGGATCAGCCCCTTTCTTCTTTTTCGTTTCTTTTCTTTTCTTTTCTGTTTTTTTTCACTTTGTTTTCTTTTCTTCTTCTTCTTTTTTTTGTAGAGGACTAAAATCCTTTGTTTGACAAACAACGCAACAGGATTACTGCATATAGCTGCTACCAACTCAGATTGACGAAACTTGTTTCACGCAGCCAGACGCACAAATCTCCAAGTCGATTCTGGAGCACTTAGATGGAGTTTGTGACCCAGGTCAGATCCGTTGGAAAGATCACGAGTTACGCTTTCCAGATTGTACTAAAACTCGCAAATCGGAGACCGGACACAGAAACAATGAAAGTTTTCTTCCACTGATGAATTGAAACTCCGAGACAAAAAGAGGTGACAAGAACTCGAAACTCTAAAGGACTAAACTAAGACCAGCAACACGACGCAACCGATGCAACCAAAAACTCAACAAGCCCTAACTAAGTAGTACCAGCAAAGGCTCAAAGGGTTTATAGGATTGCCGGCAAACTAATCTACCTTCTTTTTTGGTTTTTCTGGACTATAGGAAAAAAAATAGCAAAGATAAATCTCTCACCGATAAACCTTGCTCTGATACCAACTGATGTGAACCCGCTAGGGTTTGTTCCCGATCTTTCGATGAGAGGCGGGGGATAACTCGATTTGAGATGGAGGCGACGTTCACGGCCCGACTACAGCCTTCCAAGGATGCTGCGCCTTAGCAACCGATACACCACCTCCAATGGCTGCCGCGATCTTGTGGAGCGCGACACCCGGCCACTAGGGCACCTGTCCTGCAAGCAATCGAAGAACCAGCAAGAACAAGTAGAACAAGCAACTCAATTGCAAATATGGAGATAATAACCAATCTGGAATCAACAAGGTGGGGTTCCGAATCGAGTAGAACGGATGGTCTAGTCGACACACGCGTCTACAAGGAAGTAGCAATGGCTAAACTTTCAACAAAACAAAAACCCCCCATCTGTTCATGGCGGCTCTAACCCTTATTAATACCTAGAAGGACGACCAAGAGGGTGTTTGAGTCGCACTCCAACCCTAGGACGCGTCCCTAATGGACCCGACTTGATACAAAGCCCATCGGGCCAAATTAAGATGTCGTAGCACCTTTAGACAGAAAACCAGTCGGTAGTATTTTGGTCATTGCGGACGAATCAGGAGAGATATGGACTTGAGTCCGGATCCATATGAAACTAGACTTCATAAGCTTTCCACGAAGTACTTGAACGTTCCTATCCGAGTCCGTATGCGACCGTGGTGTCCGTCACAAGTTGGTACTGTTCTGCAGTCCGAATCCAGCCTCCAAAACGTGTTGGACATGGACTCTTTCTTTCCTTGCACCAAAAGTGACGTGGTGGCCTGATGGAGAACATTGGGAAGACTTAGGCTTGGTCCCCAATCAACTTCTTTGGTCCTCCATACCTTCCATGTGTGTTTATTACATGTGGGTGTATCCATTCTGGTGATGTCCACATCATTCTCCCCTTCTTGGCTGCAAGTCGTCCTCGACTTGCTCCAACGGCATTCAAAGGTGCTTGCTTTGTTGTTGGAACATGGAGCGACGACTATGCTGCATGGGCACAACAAACAATGCTCCCGTTCTTCAGGCTGATCCTGTTGCATAAGAGAAAAACTAGAAAAACTTTGCAAGATATTATTAGTGTTAATGCAGCCCCCTATTTGCTCATGGTATTGTAGCCCAAAAGGATATTTCAGATTAGAACAGATAAACACTTTATGCACCAAATATTCTCCTTTGATGTCTTTTTTTCCAATTGCATGAAGCGAACAATAATTTAAACTTGGCAAATTAGAATCTAATTGAACCTTCTCTTTTAGACAATTTAGATTACACAGAATATTAAATTCAATATAACCCAAAGTATTTAAAGAAGACAACAATTTCAGTTCATCTTGTACACAAGTAATAGGATGAGAAGGATTATCTACAGCACATTCGTATGGTTCCAAACCAAAAATATCACACTTATTCATTAATTCTGGTATATGAGTAAAAGAAGTATTAGCACACAAGTCCTCTTTATCATAAGAAACAACAAGTAATTCATCTTGTGAAAAAGTTGAATCAGCAGCAGGTTCCACTATTCGTTGCTCTTTGTTAGCATGTAGAGTGGACAAAGTTTGGACACTATGAGTCACATCATTCTTGCAAGTATTCACAAATGAAAGAATTTCTTTTTCAGCATGGAGAGCAAGACAAAACAATTGACCGATATAGCAATAGGACTTGCCAATTAACAAGTTTCGAATTTCAGAATTGAGCCCTCTCATGAACCTATTCATAACATCTTCCATGCATTCATCCAATCCACCAAACATGATACAAATTTTAAAATCATCGTAGTATTGTTTCACAGTCCTACTACCCTGTTTTAATTTCTCTAGTTTGGTAAGCAAATGATCAACATAATATGCAGGAATATAGGCATCTCTAAAATGTATTTTGAATTCTTTCCAAGTTTGCGGAATAATGTTATGCCTACAAATATATTTCCATTCTAGCAAAGCATTTTCTGTTAAAATATTAGAGGCAATATAAATCATTTGTTTCTCCGACAGGTCATGCTCATCAAATTCATTATCTACTTTTAGCTCCCAATCAATGTAAGCTTTAGGATCAAACTCACCAGGATATAAAGGCAAGCATTGAATAATGTCCAGAATATTTTGTTGTTGTTTGCTCCGCTCAAAAATCACCGTATCACCTGCCATGATCAGTAGAAAACAAGAACACAAAAATAATATGTATCCTCCTGTAAACTACTAGAATGTGTCGGTTGTAATTCTCTCAAACTCAACTTGTTTAATACAAGCTCTTACCAGTTCTTACCAAGCAAAACAGGATGAGTCGGTAACCAACAAGTCAAGCACCTTGAAAGAAGTGTATCGGTGCCTTAGCAACAGAAAACTGTCAAGCTATAGTCGAGTATGTGGAGCTGTAGGTGGGCTGATCAAGGGAAAATACTAGCACCACGTTAGTCAGAAAAGCAAGCTGAATAATTGTTCAACGGTGGTACTGTGCTGGTCCTAGCATAGACCGTACTAGAGGCGCGAGCCTGGACACAAATGAAGTCACAAAGCACCAACCGAAACAGCAGGAACACAAAAGATGGATCAGCCCCTTTCTTCTTTTTCGTTTCTTTTCTTTTCTTTTCTGTTTTTTTTCACTTTGTTTTCTTTTCTTCTTCTTCTTTTTTTTGTAGAGGACTAAAATCCTTTGTTTGACAAACAACGCAACAGGATTACTGCATATAGCTGCTACCAACTCAGATTGACGAAACTTGTTTCACGCAGCCAGACGCACAAATCTCCAAGTCGATTCTGGAGCACTTAGATGGAGTTTGTGACCCAGGTCAGATCCGTTGGAAAGATCACGAGTTACGCTTTCCAGATTGTACTAAAACTCGCAAATCGGAGACCGGACACAGAAACAATGAAAGTTTTCTTCCACTGATGAATTGAAACTCCGAGACAAAAAGAGGTGACAAGAACTCGAAACTCTAAAGGACTAAACTAAGACCAGCAACACGACGCAACCGATGCAACCAAAAACTCAACAAGCCCTAACTAAGTAGTACCAGCAAAGGCTCAAAGGGTTTATAGGATTGCCGGCAAACTAATCTACCTTCTTTTTTGGTTTTTCTGGACTATAGGAAAAAAAATAGCAAAGATAAATCTCTCACCGATAAACCTTGCTCTGATACCAACTGATGTGAACCCGCTAGGGTTTGTTCCCGATCTTTCGATGAGAGGCGGGGGATAACTCGATTTGAGATGGAGGCGACGTTCACGGCCCGACTACAGCCTTCCAAGGATGCTGCGCCTTAGCAACCGATACACCACCTCCAATGGCTGCCGCGATCTTGTGGAGCGCGACACCCGGCCACTAGGGCACCTGTCCTGCAAGCAATCGAAGAACCAGCAAGAACAAGTAGAACAAGCAACTCAATTGCAAATATGGAGATAATAACCAATCTGGAATCAACAAGGTGGGGTTCCGAATCGAGTAGAACGGATGGTCTAGTCGACACACGCGTCTACAAGGAAGTAGCAATGGCTAAACTTTCAACAAAACAAAAACCCCCCATCTGTTCATGGCGGCTCTAACCCTTATTAATACCTAGAAGGACGACCAAGAGGGTGTTTGAGTCGCACTCCAACCCTAGGACGCGTCCCTAATGGACCCGACTTGATACAAAGCCCATCGGGCCAAATTAAGATGTCGTAGCACCTTTAGACAGAAAACCAGTCGGTAGTATTTTGGTCATTGCGGACGAATCAGGAGAGATATGGACTTGAGTCCGGATCCATATGAAACTAGACTTCATAAGCTTTCCACGAAGTACTTGAACGTTCCTATCCGAGTCCGTATGCGACCGTGGTGTCCGTCACAAGTTGGTACTGTTCTGCAGTCCGAATCCAGCCTCCAAAACGTGTTGGACATGGACTCTTTCTTTCCTTGCACCAAAAGTGACGTGGTGGCCTGATGGAGAACATTGGGAAGACTTAGGCTTGGTCCCCAATCAACTTCTTTGGTCCTCCATACCTTCCATGTGTGTTTATTACATGTGGGTGTATCCATTCTGGTGATGTCCACATCATCGGCCAGTTCTGCATCGAATTTCATGCAGTAACGAAACGGTCCGAGACGCCCCAAAACAAGAGTTTTGTGTGCAATGCAGTGGATCAAGTGTGTTCGTTGCGAAAAATTCCGACGCAACTTCGTTTAGTGAACTTGTGCGTTAATGGCACTAGCTCGGCAAGTTATGCATCGACTTTCGTGCAGTAACGAAACGGTCCAAAACGCCCCAAAACCTGAGTTTTGGTTCCAATGGAGTGGATCGAGTGTGTTCGCTGCGAAAATTTCCGACGCAACTTCGTTTAGCGAGCTTGTGCCCTAATGGCACCAGTTCGGCCAGTTTTGCATCGACCTTCGTGCAGTAATCAAACGCTATGAAACGCCCCAAAACATAAGTTTCGGGTCCAATGGAACGGATCGGGTGCGTTCGTTGCGAAAATTTCTTACGCAACTTCGTTTAGCAAACTAGTGCATTAATGGCCCCAGTTCGGCCAGTTCTGCATCGAATTTCATGCACTAACGAAACGGTCTGAAACGCCCCAAAACAAGAGTTTTGTGTGCAATGGAGTGGATCAGGTGCGTTCGTTGCGAAAAATTCCGACGCAACTTCATTTAGTGAACTTGTGCGTTAATGGCACTAGCTCGGCCAGTTTTGCATCGACTTTCGCGCAGTATCGAAACGGTCAAAAACACCCCAAAACATGAGTTTTGGGTCCAATGGAGTGGATCGGATGCGTTCGTCGCGAAAAATTCCAAAGCAACTTCGTTTAGAGAACTTGTGGAATAATGGCACCAGTTCGGCCAGTTTTGCATCGACCTTCGTGCAGTAACAAAATGGTACAAAACGCACCAAAACATAAGTTTTAGGTTTAATGGAGCGGATCGGGTGCGTTCGTTGCGAAAAATTCAGATGCAACTTCGTCTAGCGAACTTGTGCATTAATGGCACAAGTTCGGCAAGTTTTGCATCGACTTTCATGCTGTATCGAAACGGTCGGAAACACCCCAAAACATGAGTTTCGGGTCCAATGGAGTGGATCGGGAGCGTTCGTTGCGAAAAATTTCGATGCAACTTCGTTTAGCGAACTTGTGCTTTAATGGCTCCAGTTCGGCCAGTTTTGCATAGACTTTCATGCAGTATCGAAACGGTCGAAAACACCTCAAAACATGAGTTTTGGGTCCAATGGAGTGGATCGGATACGTTCGTCGCGAAAAATTCCGACGCAACTTCGTTTAGCGAACTTGTGCATTAATGGCAGCAGTTCCGCCAGTTCTGCATCGAATTTCATGCAGTAACGAAACGGTCTGAAACGCCCCAAAACAAGAGTTTTGTGTGCAATGGAGTGGATCAGGTGCGTTCGTTGCGAAAAATTCCGACGCAACTTCGTTTAGTGAACTTGTGCATTAATGACACCAGTTCGGCCAGTTTTGCATCGACCTTCGTGCAGTAACGAAACGGTCCGAAACACCCCAAAACCTAAGTTTTGGATCCAATGGAATGGATCGAGTGTGTTCGCAGCAAAAATTTCCGACGCAACTTCGTTGAGCGAACTTGTGCCGTAATGGCACCAGTTCGGCCAGTTTTGCATCGACCTTCGTGCAGTAACGAAATGGTACGAAACCCCCAAAACATAAGTTTTAGGTTTAATGGAGCGGATCGGGTGCGTTCGTTGCGAAAAATTCTGACGCAACTTTGTTTAGCGAACTTGTGCATTAGTGCCACAAGTTCGGCCAGTTTTGCATCGAGTTTCGTGCAGTATCGAAACGGTCGGAAACACCCCAAAACATGAGTTTCGGGTCCAATGGAGCGGATCGGGTGCGTTCGTTGCGAAAACTTCTTACGCAACATCGTTTAGCGAACTTGTGCTTTAATGGCTCCAGTTCGGCCAGTTTTGCATAGACTTTCATGCAGTATCGAAACGGTCGAAAACACCCCAAAACATGAGTTTTGGTTTCAATGGAGTGGATCGGATATGTTCATCGCGAAAAATTCCGACGCAACTTCGTTTAGCGAACTTGTGCGTTAATGGCAGCAGTTCGGCCAGTTCTGCATCGAATTTCATGCAGTAACGAAACGGTCCGAGACGCCCCAAAACAAGAGTTTTGTGTGCAATGCAGTGGATCAAGTGTGTTCGTTGCGAAAAATTCCGACGCAACTTCGTTTAGTGAACTTGTGCGTTAATGGCACTAGCTCGGCCAGTTATGCATCGACTTTCGCGCAGTAACGAAACGGTCCAAAACGCCCCAAAACCTGAGTTTTGGGTCCAATGGAGTGGATCGAGTGTGTTCGCTGCGAAAATTTCCGACGCAACTTCGTTGAGCGAGCTTGTGCCCTAATGGCACCAGTTCGGCCAGTTTTGCATCGACCTTCGTGCAGTAATCAAACGCTATGAAACGCCCCAAAACATAAGTTTCGGGTCCAATGGAACGGATCGGGTGCGTTCGTTGCGAAAATTTCTTACGCAACTTCGTTTAGCAAACTTGTGCGTTAATGGCAGCAGTTCAGCCAGTTCTGCATCGAATTTCATGTAGTAACGAAACGGTCCAAAACACCCCAAAACAAGAGTTTTGTGTGCAATGGAGTGGATCAGGTGCGTTCATTGAGAAAAATTCCGACGCAACTTCGTTTAGCGAACTTGTGCTTTAATGGCTCCAGTTCGGCCAGTTTTGCATAGACTTTCGCGCAGTATCGAAACGGTCGAAAACACTACAAAACATGAGTTTTGGGTCCAATGGAGTGGATCGGATGCGTTCGTCGTGAAAAATTCCGACGCAACTTCGTTTAGCGAACTTGTGCAATAATGGCACAAGTTCGGCAAGTTTGGCATCGACTTTCGTGCTGTATCGAAACGGTCGGAAACACCCCAAAACATGATTTTCGGGTCCAATGGAGTGGATCGGGAGCGTTCGTTGTGAAAAATTTCGATGCAACTTCGGTTAGCGAACTTGTGCTTTAATGGCTCCAGTTCGGCCAGTTTTGCATAGACTTTCATGCAGTATCGAAACGGTCGAAAACACCTCAAAACATGAGTTTTGGGTCCATACGCAACTTCGTTTAGCGAACTTGTGCGTTAATGGCAGCAGTTCCGCCAGTTCTGCATCGAATTTCATGCAGTAACGAAACGGTCCGAGATGCCCCAAAACAAGAGTTTTGTGTGCAATATAGTGGATCAGGTGCGTTCGTTGCGAAAAATTCCGACGCAACTTCATTTAGTGAACTTGTGCGTTAATGGCACTAGCTCGGCCAGTTTTGCATCGACTTTCGCGCAATATCGAAACGGTCGAAAACACCCCAAAACATGAGTTTTGGGTCCAACGGAGTGGATCGGATGCGTTCGTCGCGAAAAATTCCAAAGCAACTTCGTTTAGAGAACTTGTGCAATAATGGCACCAGTTCGGCCAGTTTTGCATCGACCTTCGTGCAGTAACAAAACGGTACGAAACGCACCAAAACATAAGTTTTAGGTTTAATGGAGCGGATCGGGTGCGTTCGTTGCGAAAAATTCAGATGCAACTTCGTCTAGCGAACTTGTGCATTAATGGCACAAGTTCGGCAAGTTTTGCATCGACTTTCGTGCTGTATCGAAACGGTCGGAAACACCCCAAAACATGAGTTTCGGGTCCAATGGAGTGGATCGGGAGCGTTCGTTGCGCAAAATTTCGATGCAACTTCGTTTAGCGAACTTGTGCTTTAATGGCTCCAGTTCGGCCAGTTTTGCATAGACTTTCATGCAGTATCGAAACGGTCGAAAACACCTCAAAACATGAGTTTTGGGTCCAATGGAGTGGATCGGATACGTTCGTCGCGAAAAATTCCGACGCAACTTCGTTTAGCGAACTTGTGCGTTAATGGCAGCAGTTCCGCCAGTTCTGCATCGAATTTCATGCAGTAACGAAACGGTCCGAGACGCCCCAAAACAAGAGTTTTGTGTGCAATGCGGAGGATCAAGTGTGTTCGTTGCGAAAAATTCCGACGCAACTTCATTTAGCGAACTTGTGCTTTAATGGCTCCAGTTCGGCCAGTTTTGCATAGACTTTCGCGCAGTATCGAAACGGTCGAAAACACCCCAAAACATGAGTTTTGGGTCCAATGGAGTGGATCGGATGCGTTCGTCATGAAAAATTCCGACGCAACTTCGTTTAGAGAATTTGTGCAATAATGGCACCAGTTCGGCCAGTTTTGCATCGACTTTTGTGCAGTATCGAAACGGTTGGAAACACCCCAAAACATGATTTTCGGGTCCAATGGAGCGGATCAGGTGCGTTCGTTGCGAAAACTTTTGACGCAACTTCGTTTAGCAAACTTGTGCGTTAATGGCAGCAGTTGGGCCAGTTTTGCATGGACTTTCGTACAGTATCGAAACGGTCGGAAACACCCCAAAACATGAGTTTCGGGTCCAATGGAGTGGATCGGATGCGTTCGTCGTGAAAAATTCCAAAGCAACTTCGTTTAGAGAACTTGTGCAATAATGGCACCAGTTCGGCCAGTTTTGTATCGACCTTCGTGCAGTAACAAAACGGTACGAAACGCACCAAAACATAAGTTTTAGGTTTAATGGAGCTGATCGGGTGCGTTCGTTGCGAAAAATTCAGATGCAACTTCGTCTAGCGAACTTGTGCATTAATGGCACAAGTTCGGCAAGTTTTGCATCGACTTTCGTGCTGTATCGAAACGGTCGGAAACACCCCAAAACATGAGTTTCGGGTCCAATGGAGTGGATCGGGAGCGTTCGTTGCGAAAAATTTCGATGCAACTTCGTTTAGCGAACTTGTGCTTTAATGGCGCCAGTTCGGCCAGTTTTGCATAGACTTTCATGCAGTATCGAAACGGTCGAAAACACCTCAAAACATGAGTTTTGGGTCCAATGGAGTGGATCGGATACGTTCGTCGCGAAAAATTCTGACGCAACTTCGTTTAGCGAACTTGTGCGTTAATGGCAGCAGTTCCGCCAGTTCTGCATCGAATTTCATGCAGTAACGAAACGGTCCGAGACGCCCCAAAACAAGAGTTTTGTGTGCAATGCAGTGGATCAAGTGTGTTCGTTGCGAAAAATTCGGACGCAACTTCATTTAGCGAACTTGTGCTTTAATGGCTCCAGTTCGGCCAGTTTTGCATAGACTTTCGCGCAGTATCGAAACGGTCGAAAACACCCCAAAACATGAGTTTTGGGTCCAATGGAGTGGATCAGATGCGTTCGTCATGAAAAATTCCGACGCAACTTCGTTTAGAGAATTTGTGCAATAATGGCACCAGTTCGGCCAGTTTTGCATCGACTTTTGTGCAGTATCGAAACGGTTGGAAACACCCCAAAACATGATTTTCGGGTCCAATGGAGCGGATCAGGTGCGTTCGTTGCGAAAACTTTTGACGCAACTTCGTTTAGCAAACTTGTGCGTTAATGGCAGCAGTTGGGCCAGTTTTGCATGGTCTTTCGTACAGTATCGAAACGGTCGGAAACACCCCAAAACATGAGTTTCGGGTCCAATGGAGTGGATCGGATGCGTTCGTCGCGAAAAATTCCAAAGCAACTTCGTTTAGAGAACTTGTGCAATAATGGCACCAGTTCGGCCAGTTTTGCATCGACCTTCGTGCAGTAACAAAACGGTACGAAACGCACCAAAACATAAGTTTTAGGTTTAATGGAGCTGATCGGGTGCGTTCGTTGCGAAAAATTCAGATGCAACTTCGTCTAGCGAACTTGTGCATTAATGGCACAAGTTTGGCAAGTTTTGCATCGACTTTCGTGCTGTATCGAAACGGTCGGAAACACCCCAAAACATGAGTTTTGGGTCCAATGGAGTGGATCGGGAGCGTTCGTTGCGAAAAATTTCGATGCAACTTCGTTTAGCGAACTTGTGCTTTAATGGCGCCAGTTCGGCCAGTTTTGCATAGACTTTCATGCAGTATCGAAACGGTCGAAAACACCTCAAAACATGAGTTTTGGGTCCAATGGAGTGGATCGGATACGTTCGTCGCGAAAAATTCGGACGTAACTTAATTTAGCGAACTTGTGCTTTAATGGCTCCAGTTCGGCCAGTTTTGCATAGACTTTCGCGCAGTATCGAAACGGTCGAAAACACCCCAAAACATGAGTTTTGGGTCCAATGGAGTGGATCGGATGCGTTCGTCGCGAAAAATTCCGAAGCAAATTCGTTTAGAGAACTTGTGCAATAATGGCACTAGTTCTGCCAGTTTTGAATCGACTTTTGTGCAGTATCGAAACGGTCGGAAACACTCCAAAACATGATTTACGGGTCCAATGGAGCGGATCAGGTGCGTTCGTTGCGAAAAGTTCTGACGCAACTTCGTTTAGCAAACTTGTGCGTTAATGGCAGCAGTTCGGCCAGTTTTGCATGGACTTTCGTACAGTATCGAAATGGTCGGAAACACCCCAAAACATGAGTTTCGGGTCCAATGGAGCGGATAGGGTGCGTTCGTTGCGAAAAATTCTTACGCAACTTTGTTTAGCAAACTAGTGCATTAATGGCACCAGTTCGGCCAGTTCTGCATCGAATTTCATGCAGTAACGAAACGGTCTGAAACGCCCCAAAACAAGAGTTTTGTGTGCAATGGAGTGGATCAGGTGCGTTCGTTGCGAAAAATTCCGATGCAACTTCGTTTAGTGAACTTGTGCGTTAATAGCACTAGCTCGCCCAGTTTTGCATCGACTTTCGTGCAGTAACCAAACGGTCCGAAACACCCCAAAACCTGAGTTTTGGGTCCAATGGAATGGATCGAGTGTGTTCGCTGCGAAAATTTCCGACGCAACTTCGTTGAGCGAACTTGTGCCGTAATGGCACCAGATCGGCCAGTTTTGCATCGACCTTCCTGCAGTAACGAAACGGTACGAAATGCCCCAAAACATAAGTTTTAGGTTTAATGGAGCGGATCGGGTGCGTTCGTTGCGAAAAATTCAGACGCAACTTCGGTTAGCGAACTTGTGCATTTATGGCACAAGTTCGGCCAGTTTTGCATCGACTTTCGAGCTGTATCGAAATGGTCAGAAACACCCCAAAACATGAGTTTCGGGTCAAATGGAGTGGATCGGGGGCGTTCGTTGCGAAAAATTTTGATGCAACTTCGTCTAGCGAACTTGTGCTTTAATGGCTCCAGTTCGGCCAGTTTTGCATAGACTTTCATGCAGTATCGAAACGGTTGAAAACACCCCAAAACATGAGTTTTGGGTTTAATGGAGTGGATCGGATAGGTTCATCGCGAAAAATTCCGACGCAACTTCGTTTAGCGAACTTGTGCGTTAATGGCAGCAGTTCGGCCAGTTCTGCATCGAATTTCATGCAGTAACGAAACGGTCCGAGACGCCCCAAAACAAGAGTTTTGTGTGCAATGCAGTGGATCAAGTGTGTTCGTTGCGAAAAATTCGGACGCAACTTCGTTTAGTGAACTTGTGCGTTAATGGCACTAGCTCGGCAAGTTATGCATCGACTTTCGTGCAGTAACGAAACGGTCCAAAACGCCCCAAAACCTGAGTTTTGGTTCCAATGGAGTGGATCGAGTGTGTTCGCTGCGAAAATTTCCGACGCAACTTCGTTGAGCGAGCTTGTGCCCTAATGGCACCAGTTCGGCCAGTTTTGCATCGACCTTCGTGCAGTAATCAAACGCTATGAAACGCCCCAAAACATAAGTTTTGGGTCCAATGGAACGGATCGGGTGCGTTCGTTGCGAAAATTTCTAACGCAACTTCGTTTAGCAAACTTGTGCGTTAATGGCAGCAGTTCAGCCAGTTCTGCATCGAATTTCATGTAGTAACGAAACGGTCCGAAACACCCCAAAACAAGAGTTTTGTGTGCAATGGAGTGGATCAGGTGCGTTCATTGAGAAAAATTCCAACGCAACTTCGTTTAGCGAACTTGTGCTTTAATGGCTCCAGTTCGGCCAGCTTTGCATAGACTTTCGCGCAGTATCGAAACGGTCGAAAACACTCCAAAACATGAGTTTTGGGTCCAATGGAGTGGACCGGATGCGTTCGTCGTGAAAAATTCCGACGCAACTTCGTTTAGCGAACTTGTGCAATAATGGCACCAGTTCGGCCAGTTTTGCATTGACTTTTGTGCAGTATCGAAACGGTCGAAACACCCGAAAACATGATTTTCGGGTCCAATGGAGCGGATCAGGTGCGTTCGTTGCAAAAAGTTCTGACGCAACTTCGTTTAGCAAACTTGTGCGTTAATGGCAGCAGTTCGGCCAGTTTTGCATGGACTTTCGTAAAGTATCGAAACAGTCGGAAACACCCCAAAACATGAGTTTCGGGTCCAATGGAGCGGATCGGGTGCGTTCATTGCAAAAAATTCCTTACGCAACTTCGTTTAGCAAACTAGTGCATTAATGGCACCAGTTCGGCCAGTTCTGCATCGAATTTCATGCACTAACGAAACGGTCTAAAACGCCCCAAAACAAGAGTTTTGTGTGCAATGGAGTGGATCAGGTGCGTTCGTTGCGAAAAATCCGACGCAACTTCATTTAGTGAACTTGTGCGTTAATGGCACTAGCTCGGCCAGTTTTGCATCGACTTTCGCGCAGTATCGAAACGGTCAAAAACACCCCAAAACATGAGTTTTGGGTCCAATGGAGTGGATCGGATGCGTTCGTCGCGAAAAATTCCAAAGCAACTTCGTTTAGAGAACTTGTGGAATAATGGCACCAGTTCGGCCAGTTTTGCATCGACCTTCGTGCAGTAACAAAACGGTACAAAACGCACCAAAACATAAGTTTTAGGTTTAATGGAGCGGATCGGGTGCGTTAGTTGCGAAAAATTCAGATGCAACTTCGTCTAGCGAACTTGTGCATTAATGGCACAAGTTCGGCAAGTTTTGCATCGACTTTCGTGCTGTATCGAAACGGTCGGAAACACCCCAAAACATGAGTTTCGGGTCCAATGGAGCAACTTCGTTTAGCGAACTTGTGCTTTAATGGCTCCAGTTCGGCCAGTTTTGCATAGACTTTCATGCAGTATCGAAACGGTCGAAAACACCTCAAAACATGAGTTTTGGGTCCAATGGAGTGGATCGGATACGTTCGTCGCGAAAAATTCCGACGCAACTTCGTTTAGCGAACTTGTGCGTTAATGGCAGCAGTTCGCCAGTTCTGCATTGAATTTCATGCAGTAACGAAACGGTCTGAAACGCCCCCAAACAAGAGTTTTGTGTGCAATGGAGTGGATCAGGTGCGTTCGTTGGGAAAAATTCCGACGCAACTTCGTTTAGTGAACTTGTGCGTTAATGACACCAGTTCGGCCAGTTTTGCATCGACCTTCGTGCAGTAACGAAACGGTCCGAAACACCTCAAAACCTGAGTTTTGGGTCCAATGGAATGGATCGAGTGTGTTCGCTGCGAAAATTTCCGACGCAACTTCGTTGAGCGAACTTGTGCCGTAATGGCACCAGTTCGGCCAGTTTTGCATCGACCTTCCAGCAGTAACGAAACGGTACGAAATGCCCCAAAACATAAGTTTTAGGTTTAATGGAGCGGATCGGGTGCGTTCGTTGCGAAAAATTCAGACGCAACTTCGGTTAGCGAACTTGTGCATTTATGGCACAAGTTCGGCCAGTTTTGCATCGACTTTCGAGCTGTATCGAAACGGTCGGAAACACCCCAAAACATGAGTTTCGGGTCAAATGGAGTGGATCGGGGGGCGTTCGTTGCGAAAAATTTTGATGCATTTTCGTCTAGCGAACTTGTGCTTTAATGGCTCCAGTTCGGCCAGTTTTGCATAGACTTTCATGCAGTATCGAAACGGTTGAAAACACCCCAAAACATGAGTTTTGGGTTTAATGGAGTGGATCGGATATGTTCATCGCGAAAAATTCCGACGCAACTTCGTTTAGCGAACTTGTGCGTTAATGGCAGCAGTTCAGCCAGTTCTGCATCGAATTTCATGCAATAACGAAACGGTCCGAGACGCCCCAAAACAAGAGTTTTGTGTGCAATGCAGTGGATCAAGTGTGTTCGTTGCGAAAAATTCCGACGCAACTTCGTTTAGTGAACTTGTGCGTTAATGGCACTAGCTCGGCAAGTTATGCATCGACTTTCGTGCAGTAACGAAACGGTCCAAAACGCCCCAAAACCTGAGTTTTGGTTCCAATGGAGTGGATCGAGTGTGTTCGCTGCGAAAATTTCCGACGCAACTTCGTTGAGCGAGCTTGTGCCCTAATGGCACCAGTTCGGCCAGTTTTGCATCGACCTTCGTGCAGTAATCAAACGCTATGAAACGCCCCAAAACATAAGTTTTGGGTCCAATGGAACGGATCGGGTGCGTTCGTTGCGAAAATTTCTAACGCAACTTCGTTTAGCAAACTTGTGCGTTAATGGCAGCAGTTCAGCCAGTTCTGCATCGAATTTCATGTAGTAACGAAACGGTCCGAAACACCCCAAAACAAGAGTTTTGTGTGCAATGGAGTGGATCAGGTGCGTTCATTGAGAAAAATTCCAACGCAACTTCGTTTAGCGAACTTGTGCTTTAATGGCTCCAGTTCGGCCAGCTTTGCATAGACTTTCGCGCAGTATCGAAACGGTCGAAAACACTCCAAAACATGAGTTTTGGGTCCAATGGAGTGGACCGGATGCGTTCGTCGTGAAAAATTCCGACACAACTTCGTTTAGCGAACTTGTGCAATAATGGCACCAGTTCGGCCAGTTTTGCATTGACTTTTGTGCAGTATCGAAACGGTCGAAACACCCGAAAACATGATTTTCGGGTCCAATGGAGCGGATCAGGTGCGTTCGTTGCAAAAAGTTCTGACGCAACTTCGTTTAGCAAACTTGTGCGTTAATGGCAGCAGTTCGGCCAGTTTTGCATGGACTTTCGTAAAGTATCGAAACAGTCGGAAACCACCCCAAAACATGAGTTTCGGGTCCAATGGAGCGGATCGGGTGCGTTCATTGCAAAAAATTCTTACGCAACTTCGTTTTAGCAAACTAGTGCATTAATGGCACCAGTTCGGCCAGTTCTGCATCGAATTTCATGCACTAACGAAACGGTATAAAACGCCCCAAAACAAGAGTTTTGTGTGCAATGGAGTGGATCAGGTGCGTTCGTTGCGAAAAATTCCGACGCAACTTCATTTAGTGAACTTGTGCGTTAATGGCACTAGCTCGGCCAGTTTTGCATCGACTTTCGCGCAGTATCGAAACGGTCAAAAACACCCCAAAACATGAGTTTTGGGTCCAATGGAGTGGATCGGATGCGTTCGTCGCGAAAAATTCCAAAGCAACTTCGTTTAGAGAACTTGTGGAATAATGGCACCAGTTCGGCCAATTTTGCATCGACCTTCGTGCAGTAACAAAACGGTACAAAACGCACCAAAACATAAGTTTTAGGTTAATTCAGATGCAACTTCGGTCTAGCGAACTTGTGCATTAATGGCACAAGTTCGGCAAGTTTTGCATCGACTTTCGTGCTGTATCGAAACGGTCGGGAAACACCCCAAAACATGAGTTTCGGGTCCAATGGAGTGGATCGGGAGCGTTCGTTGCGAAAAATTTCGATGCAACTTCGTTTTAGCGAACTTGTGCTTTAATGGCTCCAGTTCGGCCAGTTTTGCAATAGACTTTCATGCAGTATCGAAACGGTCGAAAACAACCTCAAAACATGAGTTTTGGGTCCAATGGAGTGGATCGGATACGTTCGTCGCGAAAAATTCCGACGCAACTTCGTTTAGCGAACTTGTGCGTTAATGGCAGCAGTTCCGCCAGTTCTGCATCGAATTTCATGCAGTAACGAAACGGTCTGAAACGCCCCAAAACAAGAGTTTTGTGTGCAATGGAGTGGATCAGGTGCGTTCGTTGCGAAAAAATCCGACGCAACTTCGTTTAGTGAACTTGTGCTTTAATGGCTCCAGTTCGGCCAGTTTTGCATAGACCTTCGCGCAGTATCGAAACGGTCGAAAACACCCCAAAACATGAGTTTTGGGTCCAATGGAGTGGATCGGATGCGTTCGTCATGAAAAATTCCGACGCAACTTCATTTATAGAACTTGTGCAATAATGGCACCAGTTCGGCCAGTTTTGCATCGACCTTCCTGCAGTAACGAAACGGTACGAAATGCCCCAAAACATAAATTTTAGGTTTAATGAAGTGGATCGGGTGCGTTCGTTGCGAAAAATTCAGACGCAAGTTCGGTTAGCGAACTTGTGCATTTATGGCACAAGTTCGGCCAGTTTTGCATCGACTTTCGAGCTGTATCGAAACGGTCGGTAAACACCCCAAAACATGAGTTTTCGGGTCAAATGGAGTGGATCGGGGGCGTTCGTTGCGAAAAATTTTGATGCAACTTCGTTTAGCGAACTTGTGCTTTAATGGCTCCAGTTCGGCCAGTTTTGCATAGACTTTCATGCAGTATCGAAACGGTTGAAAACACCCCAAAACATGAGTTTTGGGTTCAATGGAGTGGATCGGATATGTTCATCGCGAAAAATTCCGACGCAACTTCGTTTAGCGAACTTGTGCGTTAATGGCAGCAGTTCGGCCACATCTGCATCGAATTTCATGCAGAGTAACGAAACGGTCCGAGACGCCCCAAAACAAGAGTTTTGTGTGCAATGCAGTGGATCAAGTGTGTTCGTTGCGAAAAATTCCGACGCAACTTCGTTTAGTGAACTTGTGCGTTAATGGCACTAGCTCGGCAAGTTATGCATCGACTTTCGTGCAGTAACGAAACGGTCCAAAACGCCCCAAAACCTGAGTTTTGGTTCCAATGGAGTGGATCGAGTGTGTTCGCTGCGAAAATTTCCGACGCAACTTCGTTGAGCGAGATGAGCTTGTGACCCTAATGGCACCAGTTCGGCCAGTTTTGCATCGACCTTCGTGCAGTAATCAAACGCTATGAAACGCCCCAAAACATAAGTTTCGGGTCCAATGGAACGGATCGGGTGCGTTCGTTGCGAAAATTTCTTACGCAACTTCGTTTAGCAAACTAGTGCATTAATGGCACCAGTTCGGCCAGTTCTGCATCGAATTTCATGCACTAACGAAACGGTCTGAAACGCCACCAAAATAAGAGTTTTGTGTGCAATGGAGTGGATCAGGTGCGTTCGTTGCGAAAAAATTCCGACGCAACTTCATTTAGTGAACTTGTGCGTTAATGGCACTAGCTCGGCCAGTTTTGCATAGACTTTCGCGGCAGTATCGAAACGGTCGAAAACACTCCAAAACATGAGTTTTGGGTCCAATGGAGTGGACCGGATGCGTTCGTCTGTGAAAAATTCCGACGCAACTTCGTTTAGCGAACTTGTGCAATAATGGCACCAGTTCGGCCAGTTTTGCATTGACTTTTGTGCAGTATCGAAACGGTCGAAACACCCGAAAACATGATTTTGCGGTCCAATGGAGCGGATCAGGTGCGTTCGTTGCAAAAAGTTCTGACGCAACTTCGTTTAGCAAACTTGTGCGTTAATGGCAGCAGTTCGGCCAGTTGTGCATGGACTTTCGTAAAGTATCGAAACAGTCGGAAACACCCCAAAACATGAGTTTCGGGTCCAATGGAGCGGATCGGGTGCGTTCATTGCAAAAAATTCTTACGCAACTTCGTTTAGCAAACTAGTGCATTAATGGCACCAGTTCGGCCAGTTCTGCATCGAATTTCATGCACTAACGAAACGGTCTAAAACGCCCCAAAACAAGAGTTTTGTGTGCAATGGAGTGGATCAGGTTGCGTTCGTTGCGAAAAATTCGACGCAACTTCATTTAGTGAAACTTTGCTGGTTAATGGCACTAGCTCGGCCAGTTTTGCATCGACTTTCGCGCAGTATCGAAACGGTCAAAAACACCCCAAAACATGAGTTTTGGGTCCAATGGAGTGGATCGGATGCGTTCGTCGCGAAAAAATTCCAAAGCAACTTCGTTTAGAGAACTTGTGGAATAATGGCACCAGTTCGGCCAGTTTTGCATCGACCTTCGTGCAGTAACAAAACGGTACAAAACGCACCAAAACATAAGTTTTTAGGTTTAATGGAGCGGATCGGAGTGCGTTAGTTGCGAAAAATTCAGATGCAACTTCGTCTAGCGAACTTGTGCATTAATGGCACAAGTTCGGCAAGTTTTGCATCGACTTTCGTGCTGTATCGAAACGGTCGGAAACACCCCAAAACATGAGTTTCGGGTCCAATGGAGCAACTTCGTTTAGCGAACTTGTGCTTTAATGGCTCCAGTTCGGCCAGTTTTGCATAGACTTTCATGCAGTATCGAAACGTCGAAAACGACCTCAAAACATGAGTTTTGGGTCCAATGGAGTGGATCGGATACGTTCGTCGCGAAAAATTCCGACGCAACTTCGTTTAGCGAACTTGTGCGTTAATGGCAGCAGTTCCGCCAGTTCTGCATTGAATTTCATGCGAGTAACGAAACGGTCTGAAACGCCCCAAAACAAGAGTTTTGTGTGCAATGGAGTGGATCAGGTGCGTTCGTTGGGAAAAATTCCGACGCAACTTCGTTTAGTGAACTTGTGCGTTAATGACACCAGTTCGGCCAGTTTTGCATCGACCTTCGTGCAGTAACGAAACGGTCCGAAACACCTCAAAACCTGAGTTTTGGGTCCAATGGAATGGATCGAGTGTGTTCGCTGCGAAAATTTCCGACGCAACTTCGTTGAGCGAACTTGTGCCGTAATGGCACCAGTTCGGCCAGTTTTGCATCGACCTTCCAGCAGTTAACGAAACGGTACAGAAATGCCCCAAAACATAAGTTTTAGGTTTAATGGAGCGGGATCGGGTGGGCTGTTCGTTGCGAAAAATTCAGACGCAACTTCGGTTAGCGAACTTGTGCATTTATGGCACAAGTTCGGCCAGTTTTGCATCGACTTTCGAGCTGTATCGAAACGTCGGAAACACCCCAAAACATGAGTTTCGGGTCAAATGGAGTGGATCGGGGGCGTTCGTTGCGAAAAATTTTGATGCATTTTCGTCTAGCGAACTTGTGCTTTAATGGCTCCAGTTCGGCCAGTTTTTGCATAGACTTTCATGCAGTATCGAAACGGTTGAAAACACCCCAAAACATGAGTTTTGGGTTTAAATGGAGTGGATCGGATATGTTCATCGCGAAAAATTCCGACGCAACTTCGTTTAGCGAACTTGTGCGTTAATGGCAGCAGTTCAGCCAGTTCTGCATCGAATTTCATGCAGTAACGAAACGGTCCGAGACGCCCCAAAACAAGAGTTTTGTGTGCAATGCAGTGGATCAAGTGTGTTCGTTGCGAAAAATTCCGACGCAACTTCGTTTAGTGAACTTGTGCGTTAATGGCACTAGCTCGGCAAGTTATGCATCGACTTTCGTGCAGTAACGAAACGGTCCAAAACGCCCCAAAACCTGAGTTTTGGTTCCAATGGAGTGGATCGAGTGTGTTCGCTGCGAAAATTTCCGACGCAACTTCGTTGAGCGAGCTTGTGCCCTAATGGCACCAGTTCGGCCAGTTTTGCATCGACCTTCGTGCAGTAATCAAACGCTATGAAACGCCCCAAAACATAAGTTTTGGGTCCAATGGAACGGATCGGGTGCGTTCGTTGCGAAAATTTCTAACGCAACTTCGTTTAGCAAACTTGTGCGTTAATGGCAGCAGTTCAGCCAGTTCTGCATCGAATTTCATGTAGTAACGAAACGGTCCGAAACACCCCAAAACAAGAGTTTTGTGTGCAATGGAGTGGATCAGGTGCGTTCATTGAGAAAAATTCCAACGCAACTTCGTTTAGCGAACTTGTGCTTTAATGGCTCCAGTTCGGCCAGCTTTGCATAGACTTTCGCGCAGTATCGAAACGGTCGAAAACACTCCAAAACATGAGTTTTGGGTCCAATGGAGTGGACCGGATGCGTTCGTCGTGAAAAATTCCGACACAACTTCGTTTAGCGAACTTGTGCAATAATGGCACCAGTTCGGCCAGTTTTGCATTGACTTTTGTGCAGTATCGAAACGGTCGAAACACCCGAAAACATGATTTTCGGGTCCAATGGAGCGGATCAGGTGCGTTCGTTGCAAAAAGTTCTGACGCAACTTCGTTTAGCAAACTTGTGCGTTAATGGCAGCAGTTCGGCCAGTTTTGCATGGACTTTCGTAAAGTATCGAAACAGTCGGAAACACCCCAAAACATGAGTTTCGGGTCCAATGGAGCGGATCGGGTGCGTTCATTGCAAAAAATTCTTACGCAACTTCGTTTAGCAAACTAGTGCATTAATGGCACCAGTTCGGCCAGTTCTGCATCGAATTTCATGCACTAACGAAACGGTATAAAACGCCCCAAAACAAGAGTTTTGTGTGCAATGGAGTGGATCAGGTGCGTTCGTTGCGAAAAATTCCGACGCAACTTCATTTAGTGAACTTGTGCGTTAATGGCACTAGCTCGGCCAGTTTTGCATCGACTTTCGCGCAGTATCGAAACGGTCAAAAACACCCCAAAACATGAGTTTTGGGTCCAATGGAGTGGATCGGATGCGTTCGTCGCGAAAAATTCCAAAGCAACTTCGTTTAGAGAACTTGTGGAATAATGGCACCAGTTCGGCCAATTTTGCATCGACCTTCGTGCAGTAACAAAACGGTACAAAACGCACCAAAACATAAGTTTTAGGTTTAATGGAGCGGATCGGGTGCGTTAGTTGCGAAAAATTCAGATGCAACTTCGTCTAGCGAACTTGTGCATTAATGGCACAAGTTCGGCAAGTTTTGCATCGACTTTCGTGCTGTATCGAAACGGTCGGAAACACCCCAAAACATGAGTTTCGGGTCCAATGGAGTGGATCGGGAGCGTTCGTTGCGAAAAATTTCGATGCAACTTCGTTTAGCGAACTTGTGCTTTAATGGCTCCAGTTCGGCCAGTTTTGCATAGACTTTCATGCAGTATCGAAACGGTCGAAAACACCTCAAAACATGAGTTTTGGGTCCAATGGAGTGGATCGGATACGTTCGTCGCGAAAAATTCCGACGCAACTTCGTTTAGCGAACTTGTGCGTTAATGGCAGCAGTTCCGCCAGTTCTGCATCGAATTTCATGCAGTAACGAAACGGTCCGAGACGCCCCAAAACAAGAGTTTTGTGTGCAATGCAGTGGATCAAGTGTGTTCGTTGCGAAAAATTCCGACGCAACTTCATTTAGCGAACTTGTGCTTTAATGGCTCCAGTTCGGCCAGTTTTGCATAGACTTTCGCGCAGTATCGAAACGGTCGAAAACACCCCAAAACATGAGTTTTGGGTCCAATGGAGTGGATCGGATGCGTTCGTCATGAAAAATTCCGACGCAACTTCGTTTAGAGAACTTGTGCAATAATGGCACCAGTTCGGCCAGTTTTGCATCGACTTTTGTGCAGTATCGGAACGGTTGGAAACACCCCAAAACATGATTTTCGGGTCCAATGGAGCGGATCAGGTGCGTTCGTTGCAAAAAGTTCTGACGCAACTTCGTTTAGCAAACTTGTGCGTTAATGGCAGCAGTTCGGCCAGTTTTGCATGGACTTTCGTAAAGTATCGAAACAGTCGGAAACACCCCAAAACATGAGTTTCGGGTCCAATGGAGCGGATCGGGTGCGTTCATTGCAAAAAATTCTTACGCAACTTCGTTTAGCAAACTAGTGCATTAATGGCACCAGTTCGGCCAGTTCTGCATCGAATTTCATGCACTAACGAAACGGTCTAAAACGCCCCAAAACAAGAGTTTTGTGTGCAATGGAGTGGATCAGGTGCGTTCGTTGCGAAAAATTCCGACGCAACTTCGTTTAGTCAACTTGTGCGTTAATGGCACTAGCTCGGCAAGTTTTGCATCGACTTTCGTGCAGTAACCAAACGGTCCGAAACGCCCCAAAACCTGAGTTTTGGGTCGAATGGAATGGATCGAGTGTGTTCGCTGCGAAAATTTCCGACGCAACTTCGTTGAGCGAACTTGTGCCGTAATGGCACCAGTTCGGCCAGTTTTGCATCGACCTTCGTGCAGTAACGAAATGGTATGAAACGCCCCAAAACATAAGTTTTAGGTTTAATGGAACAGATCGGGTGCGTTCGTTGCGAAAATTTCTGATGCAACTTCGTTTAGCGAACTTGTGCATTAATGGCACAAGTTCGGCAAGTTTTGCATCGACTTTCGTGCTGTATCGAAACGGTCGGAAACACCCCAAAATATGAGTTTCGGGTCCAATGGAGTGGATCGGGAGCGTTCGTTGCGAAAAATTTCGATGCAACTTCGTTTAGCGAACTTGTGCTTTAATGGCTCCAGTTCGGCCAGTTTTGCATAGACTTTCATTCAGTATCGAAACGGTCGAAAACACCTCAAAACATGAGTTTTGGGTCCAATGGAGTGGATCGGATACGTTCGTCGCGAAAAATTCCGACGCAACTTCGTTTAGCGAACTTGTGCGTTAATGGCAGCAGTTCCGCCAGTTCTGCATCGAATTTCATGCAGTAACGAAACGGTCCGAGACGCCCCAAAACAAGAGTTTTGTGTGCAATGCAGTGGATCAAGTGTGTTCGTTGCGAAAAATTCCGACGCAACTTCATTTAGCGAACTTGTGCTTTAATGGCTCCAGTTCGGCCAGTTTTGCATAGACTTTCGCGCAGTATCGAAACGGTCGAAAACACCCCAAAACATGAGTTTTGGGTCCAATGGAGTGGATCGGATGCGTTCGTCATGAAAAATTCCGACGCAACTTCGTTTAGAGAACTTGTGCAATAATGGCACCAGTTCGGCCAGTTTTGCATCGACTTTTGTGCAGTATCGGAACGGTTGGAAACACCCCAAAACATGATTTTCGGGTCCAATGGAGCGGATCAGGTGCGTTCGTTGCGAAAACTTTTGACGCAACTTCGTTTAGCAAACTTGTGCGTTAATGGCAGCAGTTGGGCCAGTTTTGCATGGACTTTCGTACAGTATCGAAACGGTCGGAAACACCCCAAAACATGAGTTTCGGGTCCAATGGAGCGGATCGGGTGCGTTCGTTGCGAAAAATTCTTATGCAACTTCGTTTAGCAAACTAGTGCATTAATGGCACCAGTTCGGCCAGTTCTGCATCGAATTTCATGCAGTAACGAAACGGTCTGAAACGCCCCAAAACAAGAGTTTTGTGTGTAATGGAGTGGATCAGGTGCGTTCGTTGCGAAAAATTCCGACGCAACTTCGTTTAGTAAACTTGTGCGTTAATAGCACTAGCTCGGCAAGTTTTGCATCGACTTTCGTGCAGTAACCAAACGGTCCGAAACACCCCAAAACCTGAGTTTTGGGTCCAATGGAATGGATCGAGTGTGTTCGCTGCGAAAATTTCCGACGCAACTTCGTTGAGCGAACTTGTGCCGTAATGGCACCAGTTTGGCCAGTTTTGCATCGACCTTCGTACAGTAACAAAACGGTACGAAACGCCCCAAAACATAAGTTTTAGGTTTAATGGAGCGGATCGGGTGCGTTCGTTGCGAAAAATTGAGACGCAACTTTGTTTAGCGAACTTGTGCATTAATGCCACAAGTTCGGCCAGTTTTGCATAGACTTTCATGCAGTATCGAAACTGTGGCAGAACCACCTGAATTAATCCGGCTCAAGTGTATTAACCATCACCATTAAGGCAATCTCGGTTAACCTTACACTTCAAACGGAGTAATCCACGGTCTGTCGGGTATAACCACCCGATACAACCACGGTAGAGCGGATCGAATGCCATACATACAAATGCTCATGTGACGATGAGCCCAGAGAATACCACATTCCAGCAAATATTACCACATTAGCATAAGTAAATATTACAGACCAAGTTTCGGGTTTAGAAACCAAGTACTTCAATGATCATCACTAAATAGTTTCTTCAGAGTTTAAGTTGCAGCGGAAAATAAAACAACGGAAGCTACTCGACGATAAGGATGTCTCGATGAAGCCCGTACGAGACATCACTCGGCATTATCTCCGTTGGACGGGGGCGTATCCCATTCCACCGACCAACCAGGGGGAAGAGTGCAGGGCCAAGTCAGGCTAGCAATCATATCTTCGAAGGTCTCATCTGAAAACGAGCCACAAGCAAGGCTGAGTATACTAATACTCAGCAAGACTTACCCGAGTAGTGGGATCTACTCCACCGACTCTAGATATGCAAGGCTTTTGGCTCAGGGGTTTGTTTTGCCGAAAAACTTCTACAAGTGGGTCCTTACTTTCAACTTTTAGCTCAAGATTCTAGTTTCGTTAACCATTCTAGATAAGCAGCTATCCAAAAGCATACATGGTGAAACATTAAATTTTCATCCAACCAGTTCATTCATCCTCATTGTTCCTCTTCTTACTCTGTGGGTAAAAATGGTTAAGCAGTCTCAATAGCCGTGAGAAACGGACGATTCGAATCGAATTTCTTAACCTTGCAAGGGAAACCCAAACACACGTCACATGGTTACTCCCTAGAGTCACACGTGCAACTTTTCCCCTTTCTTTCCGGGTCGTGGATTGGGGCTACCCTCCGAGAGTACAAGAGCCCCACGCCACGGTTCGGCGCCCGGTCGTGACCACTCTCTGCACTCGCCATATGCACATGGGACCGAATTTCAAAGGGTAGGATGCCGTCCCCTTGCCGGGCCAATCAGGTACTTAAGCTTACCGATTCCCATAATCCCGGCATGTGTTTAGTACGTTCAAAGACTTAACCATCACTACCACACACTGCGGCCTTAGCATTTTTCACTAGACAGACGGGCCTCAATCGTAACCATCGTTCCATAGCCCGTCCGTGTCCTTATGATTGCAGGGTGTAGTAAACATTCAACTCCTATTTTCTCGCGAGTGACAGGAAATCACTCGACATTTACCGGAGTCCTATTAGCACAGCATTCTATCGATCCTTACGTCTAGTTTTCAAGCATGGGTTCCTAACATCATGCAACTAAGTTTTCATTCAACTCCTATAAACTTAATGCACAAGCAGAGAGTAATGAGTTGCATAATTTAGGAAAGAAATGGGTTATGCTCCAGGGCTTGCCTTCGCAGTTAGCTTGGGGCTCTTCCGAACTTGGGCTCGGGTCTTCAAGAGCTTCAGTTAGATTCACTTGAGCTTCACGCTGCTCACTCTCAGACGCGGGCACCAGCTCGTAAGTTCCGTCGGTGAGAGTCGTCGATTCTACATGAATGCACAAGTTTAAGTCGTGGCAATGGTAATCGACATGATTTAGTGTAATTAATACAGTGGATAGTTTCTGGTCATGAAACTTTGGATTTAGGCACATCAGGGAAAGATGTGCTTACTGTAAGATTTTCAGACAATTTCATGCAGCAGATTAATTATGAAAAATATATTACATAGTTGCTGTTAGATCCTTGTTCTTTTTGTACAGAACAATTGGTGCAACAACTGAGTCTAAGATTTTTACAGAGCTTCCATTTAAGCATGTAGGAGCTACTGTAATATTTGTAGGATTTATTATGCAGTATTCAGAGTATAGAAAATATGACATTATTACACACCTAGGTTATTCAAGGATTCATTTTTACAGGACCCTACACAGGGTTTTTGTCCATGGAACTTTTTACACAGCAACCCCTACCACAGTGTATCTCCTAGTAAAAATTTGAGAATTTTCCAAGCTAAGATACTATTTTCTTGATTTAATGTATGTTATTAGCACATAAATCCAATAATTAGGTTCCTGCAAGATATAAAGTCTCCCAATTTTTCTCTGGCATCTGGGTTCCATTACACTAGCAGGGAAAAAGTTTCATTAGGTGATTCATCACCTGACTGCAGGGATAAAATATTCTACTTAAACATAGTATGAAACTAAGTTTAATAAACAGTAAAGCTAGAGGTGGAATTTGGGCCTGGTCTTTTTACACAGCCCTAAACATTAAGCAACTAACTCACTGTCCAAATTTTAGGGTCAGCATTGATCTACAACAGTGGGTACAAAATAAGTCCATTAAAGCTTCCATTTAATGTAGAGCAAAATATGTTGAGATTCTGAGAAACGTTTTGTAACAAAAGTGGTAGAGTTTGTTCTAAGGATTCCAGAACAGTCGAGTTTGCATTTTTCTGAATTTTCTATGAATTTATACGGATTTTATAAGTTCGCTGAATTTGAATCTAGATTTGAAACTTTCTTTTACAACTGGGTCCTTGATTCTTACGCGCAAACCCTTCTAAAGATTTAAATTCTTGCAATTGGGTCCTCGGGCGGCTCGGGTACGGCGGCCGGCCGAAATTCCGGCGAGGGGCTCGCCGGCGGCGAGGGGTGAGGGTCGGGGAAGGTTCAGGGGTGCGAGGGCTACCTCGTGGGGGTGTTGTTCAGGTGGGGGACGGCCGGGAATGGCTCGCCGGCGTTGGAGCAGAGGCGGCGGCAGCGGTGGCGCGCGTCGACGGCGGTGCTCCGGCGGGCTTGGGGCGGCCTGGTCCGGTCAGCGAGCTTCAGTGGCGCGTGGGGAAGCTGCTCAGGGGCTTGGCTTGGACGGAGGAGGTCGGGGTCGAGCTGTCCACGGCGAGCATGTGACAACCCTGGTAATTAAAATTCCGAAATCAAATGTCATTAGCCTAACTCTATGTGTTAAACCAACTAATGAGAGGGTGGAAAGAATTTAAAACGGGTTCAGTTGGAATTCAAATTAAATTTGGGCACATTTGGGCACATTTGAAACTTTTAAAATAACTTTAAAACCATAAGCCAAATGAGATGTTGCCTGAAACCAAAGTTGTAGAACTTTTTATTTTGAACAACTTTCGTGTTCAAAAGTTTTTGAAATTCAAATCAGAAAGAGGAGAAAACGCCCTGTTTGCACCCAGCCCCCTGAACTTTTTCGAATTTTTGCATTTCGGTCCCTGGCGTCTCCCCCCTCTGCTGCCGCGCCGCGCGCACGCGCCCGCCCGCCGCGCGCCAGGTGGCCGGCGTCGCCTGACCGGCGCGAGGCGCCAGGCCAGTGGCCGCCGCACCACCCCGCCACGGCCGGCTTTCCCCCGCCCCGACGCCGCGCCGCCCAGTCCCCGCCCGCGCGTGCTGCCGCGCCCCGGCTGCCGCCCGCCCGGCCAGTACCCGCGCTCCGCCGTGCCGCCCCGGCCCCCGCGCCCCACCAGTCGCCGCGCCTGCCCTCCGCCCGAGCCGCTGCAGCAGCTGCTCCCCACTCCGCGCCCGGCGCTATCTCGCCACGCCCACGCCACAATCGCGGCCGCCCAGTCACCGCGCCCGCTCGCCCGCACGCCGCGCCGGCGTTCTGCCGCCGCCCGCCGCGCCCAGTGCACGCCGCTGCCGTGCCCCGCCCCGCGCGTCACCCAGACATCTCCACGCCCCCTCCTGTCCCTACAAAAACGCCACCCCCGACCGCCCGCGCGAAGCCCCGCCACCAGAACGCCTCGCCGCGCCATCGCCGCCGCCGAGCACCACCCGCCCGTGGGCAGCCCCCCCACAGCCGCCCACTGCCCAAACCAAGCACCCAGCCACCACTACATCACCTCACCGCAGCTCGCCGACCCGCCCAACGCCACCCAGAGCCACCGGAGCACCGCCGCCCGCGCTGCCGTCGCCGCCGCCGCCCCTGCTCGCCGTGGACAGCACGACCCCGACCCCCTCCGTCCAAGCCGAGCCCCGGAGTAGCTTCCCCACGCACCAGTGAAGCTCACCGACCGGACCACGCCGCCCCAAGCCCGCCGGAGCACCGCCGTCGACGCGAGCCGCGCCGCCGCCGCCTCTGCTCCAACGCCGGCGAGCCCTTCCCGGCCGTCCCCCACCTGAACAACACCCCCACAAGGTAGCCCTCGCACCCCTGAACCTTCCCCGACCCCCGCCCCTCGCCGCCGGCGAGCCCCCTCGCCGGAATTTCGGCCGGCCGCCGCACCCGAGCCGCCGAGGACCCAATTGCAAGGATTTAAATCTTTAGAAGGGTCTGAGCGTAAGATTCAAGGACCTAGTTGTAAAAGAAAATTTCAAACCTAGATTCAAATTCAGTGAACTTGTAAAATTCGTATAAAATCGTAGAAAATTCAGAAAAATGCAAACTCAACTGTTCTGGAATCCTCAGAACAAACTCTACCACTTTTGTTACAAAAATTTTCTCAGAATCACAAAATATTTCGCTCTACATTAAATAGAAGCTTTAATAGACATATTTTATACCCATTGTTCTAGAGCAATGCTGACCATGAATTTTGGGCAGTGAATTAGTTGCTGGATGATTAGGGCTGTGTAAAAAGATCAGACCCAAATTCCATCTCTAGCTCTGCTGTTTGTTAAACTTAGTTTTAATTCATGTGTAAATGGAATGTTTTATCCCTGTAGTTAGGTGGTGAGTCACCCCTTGAAATGTTTCCTATGCTAATGTATTGGTAACTAGAAGCCAGAGAAAAATTAGGAGAATTTTTATCTCACAGTAACCTATTTATTTGATTTATGTGTTAATAACATACATTAAATCAAGAAAATAGTACCTTAGTTTGGAAAATCCCCAATTTATTACTGGGAGTTACACTGTGGTAGAGGTTGCTGTGTAAAAAGTTTCATGGACAAAAACCCTGTGTAGGGTCCTGTAAAAATGAATCTTTAAAAAGCCTAGGTATAGAATGTCATATTTTCTATGCTCTAAATACTGCATGATAAATCCTACAAAAATTACAGTAGCTTCTACATGCTCAAGTGAGAGCTCTGTAAAAATCTTAGCCCCAATTGTTGCACCAATTGATCTGTACAAAAAGAACAAGTATCTAACAGCAACAATGAAATCTATTTTTCAGAATTAATCTGTTACATAAAATTTGCTGAAAATTTTACAGTAAGCACATCTTTCCTTGATGTGTCTAAATCCAAAATTTCATGACCAGAAACTATCCCTTGTAGTAATTACTCTCAAATCGTAATCAAGTGCTATTTCCACAACTTAAACTTGTGCACTCATGTAGAATCGACGACTCTCGCCGACGGAACCTACGAGCTGGTGCCCGCGTCCGAGAGTGAACAGCGCGAAGCTCAAGCAAATCTAACTGAAGCTTTTGAAGACCCGAGCCCAAGTTCGGAAGATCCCCAAGCGAACTGCGAAGGCAAGCCCCGGAGCATAACCCATTCTTTCCGAAATTATGCAACTCCTTACTCTTTGCTTGTGCATTAAGTTTATAGGAGTTGGATGAAAACTTAGTTGCATGATGTCAGGAACCCTTGCTTGAAAACTAGATGTAAGATTCGATAGAATGCTGTGCTAATAGGACTCCGGTAAAAGTCGAGTGATTTCCTGTCACTCGCGAGAAAATAGGAGTTGAATGACTACTACACGCTGCAATCATAAGGACACGGACGGGTTATGTAACGATGGTTACGATTGAGGCCCGTCTGTCTAGTGAAAAATGCTAAGGCCGCAGGGTGTGGTAGTGATGGTTAAGTCTTTGAACGTACTAAACACATGCCGAGATTATGGGAATCGGTAAGCTTAAGTACCTGATTGGCCCGGCAAGGGGACGGCATCCTACCCTTTGAACTTCGGTCCCATGTGCATATGGCGAGTGCAGAGAGTGGTCACGACCCGGCGCCGAACCGTGGCGTGGGGCTCCTGTACTCTCGGAGGGTAGCCCCGATCCATGACCCGGAAAGAAAGGGGAAAAGTTGCACGTGTGACTCTAGGGAGTAACCACGTGACGTGTGTTTGGGTTTCCCTTGCAAGGTTAAGAAATTCGATTCGAATCGTCCGTTTCTCACGGCTATTGAGACTGCTTAACCATTTTTACCCACAGAGTAAGAAGAGGAACAATGATGATGAATGAACTGGTTGGATGGAAAATTTGATGTTTCACCATGTATGCATTAGATAGCTGCTTACCTAGACTGGCTAACGAAACTAGAATCTTGAGCTAAAAGTTGAAAGTAAGGACCCACTTGTAGTTGCTTTTCGGCAAAACCAACCCCCGAGCCAAAAAGCCTGGCATGTCTAGAGTCGGTGGAGTAGTTCCCACTACTCGGGTAAGTCTTGCTGAGTATTAGTATACTCAGCCTTGCTTGTGACTCGTTTTCAGGTGAGCCCTTTGAAGACATGATTGCTAGCTTGACTTGGCCCTGCACTCTTCCCCCTGGTTGGTCGGTGGAATGGGATGCGCCCCCGTCCAACAGAGATAAGGCCGAGTGATGTCTCGTACGGGCTTCATCGAGACATCTTGTATCGTCGAGTAGTTTCCGTTGTTTATTTCCGCTGCAATTTAACTCTGAAGAACTTATTTATGTTAATTAAAGTACTTGTTTTCTAAACTCAGGACTAGGTCTGTAATATTGACTTATGCAAATGATGTAATACTTGCTGGAATGTGGTATTCTCTGGGCTTATCGTCGCATGAGCATTTGTATGTACGGCGCTCGATCCGTTCACCGTGGTTGTATCGGGAGGTTATACCCGACAGACCAGTGGATTACTCCGTTTGAAGTGTAAGGTTAACCGAGGATGCCTTAATGGTGATGGTTAATACACTTGAGCCGGATTAATTCAGGTGGTTCTGCCACAGCTGGTATCAGAGCCGTAGCTGGTGCCACAGCTGGCAACAGCGGACACCAGAGCCGAAATACATACGCCAGAGAATGCTACAAGCCTTAAAAACTCATTTTACTAAAACTTGACTAGAAGGTTGTGTTGCGAAATGCGTTGGTACGTTAAGGATGGTGCCTAGTTCGTAAAGCCCTAAGGGTTTATGGGAAAGATACTAGGTGGCTATCTAACTTCTATATATAGTATCAACTGACTTCCAGCACATTATTTCTGTCAAAACTTACTTTCATGCACAACCAACCTTACATTCTGTAACGACGCACTCGTCGCTAAGGTAAGAAGGTAAGGATCCTCAGCCAACTGAGGGAGCTTGGCCTTCCTGTCGGTGATGCGAACCGAACGCTGCCCTCAAGCAGTGGCTTACTTGAGGTGCTGCCAATATGCCAACTGTTAGTTGAACATATTGGGAGTAGAAGGTTCGGCGCAGGGTATGGCGATCGCTGTTCATACCCCCGTCTCATGACGGTACCCCCCCCGTGAATACGCTATCTCGATAGCGTATGTTAACGTCGTCTGTACGGCGGAAATTGTACAGATATCGTTTCTATAAGTAAACGGTAATGAATACGGACGCTTTCATGAGTGCTGGCATGAAAGGTTCATGATATATAAATGCTTGTCGATTTTCTGCAGGTGCACTAACCGCGATTACGATAAGTTAAGGAACGATTAGCAAGACTCGACTAGCTATTATAGCGAGAGCCGTATTGTGTAAGCCACCGAAACTATCTTCGTAAGACCAAAGCTATTTGGCGATTATTTTATTTTTGTGAGGACGAATAGGACGTGCATACATCATGAACATGTGTATCTAAAATCAGAAAATGCGTTGTGTGAGAGTGGAAAGGTTCTTGCGTATCTAAGCATGGTTTGCATCAGGACTATCTAGCAAAACTGTCCGAAATCCGCCGTCACCAAAAAGAACGATTTATTGACCCAGGAAAATGACCTTTTCTGGAGAAGTTCATGTCGAAAGAATTGTTCCAAATTTTGTGTTCTATCTCCTGTTCAAAAAAATGAAAAATTCTGAACTTATGGATAATAAGAAATAACGGAAACCTTGAAATGTCAGATTTCTGTCCAGAATAAGCACTTCTGCCTCTTAAATTTTTAGGCCCCCTTCCTGCGGTTTTCTGCAAAAGAGCACAACACGAAACTTGTTCCAAATTCACCCAGGAAGCTTCTGTTAAAATTTGGTAAATTTTGGCTGGGTAGATTTTCCCTGGTGCACGAAACTCTAGCCATCTGTTCACTGAAAATTCTGGGTAGACAGTAAGGTAAAACCTGAAAAGAAAGACCATCTTAGAGACCCAATTAGTTCTGGAGTTGACTAGAAAAGTTGTTCACGAATACCTTAGGAGTGACCTGGTGAAATTTGAGAATTTTTGGACGAGAACTGTGGGAGTTATGATTATTTTTGCGCACTATACAGAATCTGTCCTTGTGCTGCTCACAGTTTTCGCTATCTCACTCCATTTGATCTTTTGTTCAGATGGCCGAGCCTGTTGAGATGATGGTGAATGAGGATGGACGCGTGCACTCGCAGTGTCTCCACTGGGAGGGCTTTCCCTCTATTTTGTGGGATGTTCTGCGTACCGCGGGCTATCTAATTCCCCCACGTTACGCCGGACTGGAGTGTGCAGAAAATGGAGTTACCCAGTGCCGTGTCAACGTGACTATCTTTCCGCACCCGCTACACCCGGAGTGGCCCGCCTTGGAGCTTGAGGCTGTTGGTCGCCGTTTGGCCGATACTTGGGAGCTTGCAGCCATGAGGGCGCTCACCACATTTTGTGCGCAGCGTCCCGAGGTTGTCACACTCACTCCCATTGGATTGTTTCCTGCTGCCCAGGACAACGACCCCTTTTGGCTCAACAGGGTGCAGCACGCACAGTATTTGGTAGACTTCCATGCCCAGGAGACTATCCATACCTCCGTGCGGTGCATGAGTGCACTCTACCGACTTCTGACTCTCCAGAGTCAGGCACTCGAGCAGCTCACTGATCTTGCTCAGGCCTACCATATGATGGCAGATACCAGGGATGAGCAGATAAAGGAGCTCAGTCAGGATCTTGAGGACAGAGATGCTCAGATTGGCCAACTTGAGGGCCAAATCCAGGAGCAGGACACTCTCATGGGTGAGAGAGATACCACGATAGCACAGTTGGAGGAGCAGCTCCATGATCTGAACCTTGAGTTGGAGGATGCTAATGAGCATATTCAGTGGCATCATGATCAGAATGACCATCCCCATGAGGACGACATGGAGGAGGATGAGGAGGAGCCACAGGAGATTGATGGTATCTCAGGTATGGATTTCGAGGGTGAGGTACCACAGGCACCTCAGATGGGAGCCCACTCTCCGGCTCACAGCGAGTCGTCTGTCAACGACTTGGATGATTTCTAGAGGACGACCTAGGAGGACTTTTGCACATACTCCTCGATAGGGTAGCCTAACTTTTGGCAAGTGTTGTAATAGGCTAACTAGGAGTTGAGTAACTCTTTTGTGTTGGGTACACCTGAACCATGTGGATACCCTCAGCCTGTAAGGAACGGCGATAAGACTTGGTGATTTCGTTGTAAGTTGGTAAACGATGGAACCCACAATCGCTGAGACTTGTCGGAATTTTTACCCATGTCTCCTTGCATTTCTTGGCTGAGTGTTGAATACCAGACTTGTGCTAAATTTTGTGATCTAGGTTCTCACAAAAATTCAGCATCATTGGACCTCGCTAGTTTAAGATATAGGCGGAACCGTACCGGTCAATCTGCTGAAAAACAGCTAAGACAGCAAGACAAAGGACGAGCTTTTCGACCGCCTTAGCCATAGTTCTAGCACCGAAGTAAATACCAAAGTGGTGCAGTCCTAAATTCTCTGACTACCACAAATGTTTGAGATGTTTTGGATGGACCCACAGCAGGCTATGATTTTTTTTCGTAGCAAACAGAGATTTTGTTCATACTTCTGGCTCAGACTTCGGAAGTCTATGACTACACCAATTAATCATGAATCAAGGAAGTAATATGGATCGCGATGCTAATGGTAACCTTTCACGTTTCAGATGGTTGGATCAACACGTGGCAACCCCGAGGGTTTTGGTGCCGGTGGCAGCCGCTCGCGACAATCGCCACCACCCCCGCCCAGTTTGGTGAAAGTGATGGCCGCTCAAACCGAGCTGCTGCGTCAGATTGTGCAAGGGCAACACCAGCAGAGGGGTGGGCACAATGCTCACCAACCACAGGCTGCAGGATACACGGATTTCCTGGGGACCCAGCCTCCCTTGTTCCATAAGACCGAGGAACCCCTGGACGCAGATGCATGGGTTCGCACCATAGAATCCAAGTTCACACTACTTGTGGCCCCATGCTCAGAGGCCAACAAGGCCCGTTTTGCCGCGCAACAGCTTCGCGGTACCGCTCGACTGTGGTGGGACCACTATTTTGCGATGCTCCCGGCTGACCATGTGGTCGACTGGAATGAATTCAAGACCGCGTTCCGGGCACATCATATCCCCGAGGGTCTCATGGAGAGAAAGTTGAATGAGTTCCTGGCACTCACCCAAGGCACCCGCACCGTGTTGCAGTACGCCCAGGCGTTCAACGACCTATGCCAGTATGCGGGCTATCACGCTGATACGGATGCCAAGAAGCGTGATCGTTTCCGCCGAGGTCTGAATACCAAGCTCAAGGAACGTCTGAACCTAGCCAGGGCGGACACCTACAACGAGTTGGTCAATATGGCCATTACCCAGGAGGACTGTATCATGGCACACCGGGCAGAGAAGAAGAGAAAGGCACCCGCAGGGCCATCAAGTGCCCAACCACCAAGGTATCGCATCGTGCAAAATACCGCACCTACAGCTCCACCAAAGGCCCCGCAGCCAGGAAGATGGATTGCCAGACCCCCACAGCAGCCAGGCATGGTACGACCCCCGATGCCTCCACAGAATGGTCCGAGGCCCATTCTTCAGCAGTCTCTTCGACCTAGCCCCGCAAATCGCTGTTTCAAATGCGGGAGTTCCAGCCACTTCGCACGCGAATGCCCTCAGCCTGGACAGCCCAACCAAGGTCAAGGATCCAACCCGAACGCCAAGAACAGGGGCAAAAGACAGACCCTGCAAGTCAAGCAAGGACGGATTAACTTCACCACGCTTGCAGAGCTTCCTGAAGGAGCCCCAGTGATGTCGGGTACATTCTCTATCCATAACAAGCCTGCCGTTATATTATTTGATTCTGGTGCATCGCATAGTTTCATAAGTGCAAAATTCGGTGCAAAAGTAGGCTTGGATGTTTGTCACACAAAAGGGTCATATATGATATCAACACCGGGTGGTAAAATTGCTTCAAACCAAATGGTCAGACAAGTACCAGTCAAATTGGGTAGTAAAACCATCGACACGGACCTCGTCCTTTTACCCCTTGACGGCATGGACATTATTTTGGGAATGAACTGGATGCCTATGCATGGAGTCACACTGGATCTTTCTTCCCGAACCGTTGAGATAAATTCACCTAGTCACGGAGCCACTACCCTTTACCTACCATTCATAGATTGCACGAATTCCTGTGCTTATGAGATGGAAGGACTTAAGCTAGATGAGATTTTTGTGGTGAACGAGTACGCTGATGTTTTCCCGGATGACTTACCAGGAATGCCACCGGATAGGGATATTGAGTTCGTTATTGAGCTACAACCAGGCACTGCACCTATATACAAGAGACCATATAGGATGCCCCCTAAGGAATTGGCCGAGCTGAAAATTCAACTCCAAGAACTACTGGACAAGGGTTTTATTCGCCCTAGCGCGTCACCTTGGGGATGTCCAGCCCTATTCGTAAAGAAAAAGGATGACAGTTTGAGATTATGTGTGGACTACCGACCTCTCAATGCGGTAACAATTAAAAATAAATACCCACTTCCTCGCATCGATGTACTCTTCGATCAGTTAGCTGGAGCCAGAGTCTTCTCAAAGATTGATCTTCGTTCGGGATATCATCAGATCAAGATTCGCCCGTGCGATATTCCTAAGACTGCCTTCTCCACACGTTATGGACTATATGAATTCTTGGTCATGTCCTTTGGACTCACCAATGCCCCTGCCTACTTCATGTATCTCATGAATTCGGTATTCATGCCCGAACTCGACAAATTCGTCGTAGTGTTCATCGACGACATTCTTATCTATTCAAAGGATGAGGAAGAGCATGCCAAGCACCTTCGCATTGTTCTTCAGCGACTCAGAGACCATCAGCTCTACGCTAAGTTTTCTAAGTGTGAATTCTGGTTGGATACTGTAAAGTTCTTAGGTCACACGATCTCCAGCGAAGGCATAGCGGTTGACCCCAGCAAGGTGCAAGAGGTGATGGATTGGAAACCCCCTACCTCTGTTCATCAGATTCGCAGTTTTCTCGGCTTAGCCGGTTACTACCGTCGCTTCATCCCGGATTTCTCTCGAATTGCTAAGCCCATGACGGAACTATTGAAGAAGGAAGTAAAGTTTGTATGGAATGAGAAGTGTGAGGAAGCCTTCCACACTCTCAGAGAGCATCTGACTACTGCACCTGTGTTAGCTCAACCCGATAATACCAAGTCATTCGATGTGTATTGTGACGCATCAGGTACTGGTCTAGGATGTGTGCTTATGCAAGAGAATCGAGTGATTGCATATGCCTCACGAGCCCTACGGCCCCACGAACAGAATTATCCCACGCATGACCTTGAGCTCGCAGCCGTCATTCACGCTCTAAAGATATGGAGGCACTATCTCATGGGTACACAGTGCAATATCTACACGGATCATAAGAGTCTCAAGTACATCTTCACACAAGCCGATCTGAATATGAGACAACGAAGATGGCTAGAATTAATCAAAGATTATGACCTGGAAGTGCACTATCACCCCGGTAAGGCTAATGTAGTCGCGGATGCACTAAGCCGCAAGCTCCATTGCCATTGCTTATCCATGGAGTCCTACCATGAGACATTATGTGCAGACATGAGGAAGCTTAACTTGGAAATGGTTTCCCAAGGCACTCTAAATCACATCTCAGTTGAGCCCACTCTTCACGACCAAATCGTCATGGCACAACTACATGATGATGGAATCAAGATCATCAAACAAAAACTCTCTCTAGGTGAGGAGAAGTATAAGTGTTTCCGCCAGGACCATAAGGGAGTTCTATGGTTCGAAAGTCGTATAGTTGTTCCGAAGAATCGTGAACTCCGCAAGCAAATTCTTGATGAGGCACACCTCTCCAAATTCTCTATCCACCCCGGCAGTAGCAAAATGTATCAGGACCTAAGGCAAAACTTCTGGTGGACTAGAATGAAAAGGGAAATTGCTACGTATGTCTCGGAATGTGACACGTGCCAGAGAGTAAAAGCTAGCCACTTAAAGGTAGCCGGTACACTTCAACCGTTACCTATACCATCATGGAAATGGGAAGACATAAGTATGGACTTCATTGTTGGACTACCAAACACGTCCCAGAGACATGATTCCATATGGGTTATCGTTGATAGACTCACGAAGACGGCACATTTTCTTCCGGTACACACCACCTATTCTACCAAGAAATATGCCGATATTTACCTCGATCGTATTGTTTGCCTGCATGGAATACCTAAGACAATCATTTCCGATCGTGGTCCCCAGTTTGTAGCACGCTTTTGGGAACATCTGCAAACGTCTCTTGGCACTAAGCTGATTCGCAGCTCAGCATACCATCCTCAGACCGATGGACAAACAGAAAGAGTAAACCAAATTCTTGAAGACATGCTGAGAGCTTGTGTCATTCATTATGACAAGAATTGGGACAAATGCCTACCCCTGGCAGAGTTCTCTTACAGCAACAGCTACCAAACGAGTTTGAAAATGGCACCATTTGAGGCCCTGTACGGACGAAGGTGTCGAACCCCTTTGAGCTGGTCACAAACCGGAGAACGTAAAATAATTGGACCCGGCCTAGTAATCGAGGCAGAGGAGAAAGTAAAAGTAATACAAGCAAATCTTAAAGCCGCCCAAGCCCGACAAAAGAGCTATTCTGACAAAAGGAGAAAGCCCCTAAAGTTCGAAGTTGGCGATCATGTCTATCTTCGAGTTTCACCAATCAAAGGAGTGCGAAGATTTGGGATCAAAGGCAAACTAGCTCCCCGTTACATTGGTCCTTACGAAATCATGGAGAGCTGCGGACCCGTAGCCTACAAATTACGACTGCCCCCTCAGCTCACGGCCACCCATGATGTCTTCCACGTATCTCAACTCAAGAAGTGTATTCGAGTCCCTACCGAGGTTGTGGAACAACAAGAAATATCGTTGGAACCCGATCTCTCGTATGTCGAACACCCAATTAAGATTCTGGATCAAAAGGAAAGAGAGACCAGGAAGAAAGTGATTAGAATGTATAAGATACAATGGAATCGCCACACGGAAGAAGAAGCCACCTGGGAAACGGAAAGCTACCTGAACCAACATTTCCCTGGGTTTCTGGTCTCAACCACTGGTATGTGCACCCACGCCCACACTAAGAATTACCGAATCTCGGGGCGAGATTCTTGTTAAGGGGGGGAGGCTGTGACAACCCTGGTAATTAAAATTCCGAAATCAAATGTCATTAGCCTAACTCTATGTGTTAAACCAACTAATGAGAGGGTGGAAAGAATTTAAAACGGGTTCAGTTGGAATTCAAATTAAATTTGGGCACATTTGGGCACATTTGAAACTTTTAAAATAACTTTAAAACCATAAGCCAAATGAGATGTTGCCTGAAACCAAAGTTGTAGAACTTTTTATTTTGAACAACTTTCGTGTTCAAAAGTTTTTGAAATTCAAATCAGAAAGAGGAGAAAACGCCCTGTTTGCACCCAGCCCCCTGAACTTTTTCGAATTTTTGCATTTCGGTCCCTGGCGTCTCCCCCCTCTGCTGCCGCGCCGCGCGCACGCGCCCGCCCGCCGCGCGCCAGGTGGCCGGCGTCGCCTGACCGGCGCGAGGCGCCAGGCCAGTGGCCGCCGCACCACCCCGCCACGGCCGGCTTTCCCCCGCCCCGACGCCGCGCCGCCCAGTCCCCGCCCGCGCGTGCTGCCGCGCCCCGGCTGCCGCCCGCCCGGCCAGTACCCGCGCTCCGCCGTGCCGCCCCGGCCCCCGCGCCCCACCAGTCGCCGCGCCTGCCCTCCGCCCGAGCCGCTGCAGCAGCTGCTCCCCACTCCGCGCCCGGCGCTATCTCGCCACGCCCACGCCACAATCGCGGCCGCCCAGTCACCGCGCCCGCTCGCCCGCACGCCGCGCCGGCGTTCTGCCGCCGCCCGCCGCGCCCAGTGCACGCCGCTGCCGTGCCCCGCCCCGCGCGTCACCCAGACATCTCCACGCCCCCTCCTGTCCCTACAAAAACGCCACCCCGACCGCCCGCGCGAAGCCCCGCCACCAGAACGCCTCGCCGCGCCATCGCCGCCGCCGAGCACCACCCGCCCGTGGGCAGCCCCCCCACAGCCGCCCACTGCCCAAACCAAGCACCCAGCCACCACTACATCACCTCACCGCAGCTCGCCGACCCGCCCAACGCCACCCAGAGCCACCGGAGCACCGCCGCCCGCGCTGCCGTCGCCGCCGCCGCCCCTGCTCGCCGTGGACAGCACGACCCCGACCCCCTCCGTCCAAGCCGAGCCCCGGAGTAGCTTCCCCACGCACCAGTGAAGCTCACCGACCGGACCACGCCGCCCCAAGCCCGCCGGAGCACCGCCGTCGACGCGAGCCGCGCCGCCGCCGCCTCTGCTCCAACGCCGGCGAGCCCTTCCCGGCCGTCCCCCACCTGAACAACACCCCCACAAGGTAGCCCTCGCACCCCTGAACCTTCCCCGACCCCCGCCCCTCGCCGCCGGCGAGCCCCCTCGCCGGAATTTCGGCCGGCCGCCGCACCCGAGCCGCCGAGGACCCAATTGCAAGGATTTAAATCTTTAGAAGGGTCTGAGCGTAAGATTCAAGGACCTAGTTGTAAAAGAAAATTTCAAACCTAGATTCAAATTCAGTGAACTTGTAAAATTCGTATAAAATCGTAGAAAATTCAGAAAAATGCAAACTCAACTGTTCTGGAATCCTCAGAACAAACTCTACCACTTTTGTTACAAAAATTTTCTCAGAATCACAAAATATTTCGCTCTACATTAAATAGAAGCTTTAATAGACATATTTTATACCCATTGTTCTAGAGCAATGCTGACCATGAATTTTGGGCAGTGAATTAGTTGCTGGATGATTAGGACTGTGTAAAAAGATCAGACCCAAATTCCATCTCTAGCTCTGCTGTTTGTTAAACTTAGTTTTAATTCATGTGTAAATGGAATGTTTTATCCCTGTAGTTAGGTGGTGAGTCACCCCTTGAAATTTTTCCTATGCTAATGTATTGGTAACTAGAAGCCAGAGAAAAATTAGGAGAATTTTTATCTCACAGTAACCTATTTATTTGATTTATGTGTTAATAACATACATTAAATCAAGAAAATAGTACCTTAGTTTGGAAAATCCCCAATTTATTACTGGGAGTTACACTGTGGTAGAGGTTGCTGTGTAAAAAGTTTCATGGACAAAAACCCTGTGTAGGGTCCTGTAAAAATGAATCTTTAAAAAGCCTAGGTATAGAATGTCATATTTTCTATGCTCTAAATACTGCATGATAAATCCTACAAAAATTACAGTAGCTTCTACATGCTCAAGTGAGAGCTCTGTAAAAATCTTAGCCCCAATTGTTGCACCAATTGATCTGTACAAAAAGAACAAGTATCTAACAGCAACAATGAAATCTATTTTTCAGAATTAATCTGTTACATAAAATTTGCTGAAAATTTTACAGTAAGCACATCTTTCCTTGATGTGTCTAAATCCAAAATTTCATGACCAGAAACTATCCCTTGTAGTAATTACTCTCAAATCGTAATCAAGTGCTATTTCCACAACTTAAACTTGTGCACTCATGTAGAATCGACGACTCTCGCCGACGGAACCTACGAGCTGGTGCCCGCGTCCGAGAGTGAACAGCGCGAAGCTCAAGCAAATCTAACTGAAGCTTTTGAAGACCCGAGCCCAAGTTCGGAAGATCCCCAAGCGAACTGCGAAGGCAAGCCCCGGAGCATAACCCATTCTTTCCGAAATTATGCAACTCCTTACTCTTTGCTTGTGCATTAAGTTTATAGGAGTTGGATGAAAACTTAGTTGCATGATGTCAGGAACCCTTGCTTGAAAACTAGATGTAAGATTCGATAGAATGCTGTGCTAATAGGACTCCGGTAAAAGTCGAGTGATTTCCTGTCACTCGCGAGAAAATAGGAGTTGAATGACTACTACACGCTGCAATCATAAGGACACGGACGGGTTATGTAACGATGGTTACGATTGAGGCCCGTCTGTCTAGTGAAAAATGCTAAGGCCGCAGGGTGTGGTAGTGATGGTTAAGTCTTTGAACGTACTAAACACATGCCGAGATTATGGGAATCGGTAAGCTTAAGTACCTGATTGGCCCGGCAAGGGGACGGCATCCTACCCTTTGAACTTCGGTCCCATGTGCATATGGCGAGTGCAGAGAGTGGTCACGACCCGGCGCCGAACCGTGGCGTGGGGCTCCTGTACTCTCGGAGGGTAGCCCCGATCCACGACCCGGAAAGAAAGGGGAAAAGTTGCACGTGTGACTCTAGGGAGTAACCACGTGACGTGTGTTTGGGTTTCCCTTGCAAGGTTAAGAAATTCGATTCGAATCGTCCGTTTCTCACGGCTATTGAGACTGCTTAACCATTTTTACCCACAGAGTAAGAAGAGGAACAATGATGATGAATGAACTGGTTGGATGGAAAATTTGATGTTTCACCATGTATGCATTAGATAGCTGCTTACCTAGACTGGCTAACGAAACTAGAATCTTGAGCTAAAAGTTGAAAGTAAGGACCCACTTGTAGTTGCTTTTCGGCAAAACCAACCCCCGAGCCAAAAAGCCTGGCATGTCTAGAGTCGGTGGAGTAGTTCCCACTACTCGGGTAAGTCTTGCTGAGTATTAGTATACTCAGCCTTGCTTGTGACTCGTTTTCAGGTGAACCCTTTGAAGACATGATTGCTAGCTTGACTTGGCCCTGCACTCTTCCCCCTGGTTGGTCGGTGGAATGGGATGCGCCCCCGTCCAACAGAGATAAGGCCGAGTGATGTCTCGTACGGGCTTCATCGAGACATCTTGTATCGTCGAGTAGTTTCCGTTGTTTATTTCCGCTGCAATTTAACTCTGAAGAACTTATTTATGTTAATTAAAGTACTTGTTTTCTAAACTCAGGACTAGGTCTGTAATATTGACTTATGCAAATGATGTAATACTTGCTGGAATGTGGTATTCTCTGGGCTTATCGTCGCATGAGCATTTGTATGTACGGCGCTCGATCCGTTCACCGTGGTTGTATCGGGAGGTTATACCCGACAGACCAGTGGATTACTCCGTTTGAAGTGTAAGGTTAACCGAGGATGCCTTAATGGTGATGGTTAATACACTTGAGCCGGATTAATTCAGTTGGTTCTGCCACAGAGCAGGGGCGGCGGCGGCGGTGACCGTGCGGGCGGCGGCGCTCCGGTGGTCCTGGGCGGCGTTGGGCGGGTCCGCGAGCTTCAGGGGGATGATGTAGTGGTGGCTGAAGCTTCAATTTGGGCGGTGGGCGGCGGTGGAGGGCTGTCCACGGCGGGCGGCGCTCGGCGGCGGTAATGGCGGCGGCGAGGCGTTCTGGGTGCGTGGCTCGCGCGGGCGGCCGGGGCGCGGCTTTTATAGGGGCAGGAGGGGGTGTGGAGGGGCCTGGGCGATGCGCGGGGTGGAGGCACGGCACGGCGCGGCACTGGGCGCGGCGGGCGGCAGCAGAACGCTGGCGCGGCGTGCGGCGGGCGGACGCGGGCGACTGGGCGGCCGGGATTTGGCGTGGCAGAGAGGAGATAGTGTGGCGCGCGGAGTGGTGGAGCAGCTGCTGCAGCAGCTCGGGCGGAGGGCAGGCGCAGCGACGGGCGGGGCGCGGGAGCCGGGGCGGCACGGCGGGGTGCGGCGGTTGGGCGCGATGGGCGGCGAGGCTGGGCGCGGCAGCGGCGTGCGCACGCGCGGACGCTCACTGGGCAGCGCGGCGTGGGGAGGGGGCAAAGCCGGGCGTGGGGGAGTGGCGCGGCGGCCACTGGCCTGGCGCCTCGCGCCGGTCAGGCGTCGCCGGCCACCTGGCGCGCGGCGGTCGGGCGGGGAGGAGAGAGAGGGGGGGGGGGGGGCGAGGGGCCTGATTGCGAGAATTTGAAAAACTTCAGGGGGCTGGTGCAAACCGGGCGTTTTCTCCTCTTTCTAATTTGAATTTCAAAAACTTTTGAACACGAAAGTTGTTCAGAATAAAAAGTTCTACAAATTTGGTTTCAGGCAACATCTCATTTGGCTTATGGTTTGAAAGTTAAATTTAAAAGTTCAAAAGTGTCCAAATGTGCCCAAATTAAATTTGAATTTCAACTTCTCTCGTTCTAATTCTTTTCACCCTTTTATTAGTTGGTTAAGCATAGGGTTAGGCTACTGACATTGATTTTAGAAATGAAATTTTTCAGGGCTGTCACAGAAACGGTCGAAAACACCCCAAAATATGAGTTTTGGGTTCAATGGAGTGGATCGGATACGTTCGTCGCGAAAAATTCCGATGCAACTTCGTTTAGCGAACTTGTGCGTTAATGGCAGCAGTTCGGCCAGTTCTGCTTTGAATTTCATGCAGTAACGAAACGGTCTGAAACGCCCCAAAACAAGAGTTTTGTGTGCAATGGAGAGGATCAGGTGCGTTCGTTGAGAAAAATTCCGACGCAACTTCGTTTAGTGAACTTGTGCGTTAATGACACTAGCTCGGCCAGTTTTGCATCGACTTTCGTGCAGTAACGAAACGGTCCGAAACACCTCAAAACCTGAGTTTTGGGTCCAATGGAATGGATCGAGTGTGTTCGTTGCGAAAATTTCTTACGCAACTTCGTTTAGCAAACTTGTGCGTTAATGGCAGCAGTTCGGCCAGTTCTGCATCGAATTTCATGTAGTAACGAAACGGTCCGAAACACCCCAAAACAAGAGTTTTGTGTGCAATGGAGTGGATCACGTGCGTTCATTGCGAAAAATTCCGACGCAACTTCGTTTAGCGAACTTGTGCTTTAATGGCAGTTCGGCCAGTTTTGCATAGACTTTCGCGCAGTATCGAAACAGTCAAAAACACTCCAAAACATGAGTTTTGGGTCCAATGGAGTGGATCGGATGCGTTCGTCGTGAAAAATTCTGACGCAACTTCGTTTAGCGAACTTGTGCAATAATGGCACCAGTTCGGCCAGTTTTGCATCGACTTTTGTGCAGTATCGAAACGGTCGAAACACCCCAAAACATGATTTTCGGGTCCAATGGAGCGGATCAGGTGCGTTCGTTGCAAAAAGTTCTGACGCAACTTCGTTTAGCGAACTTGTGCGTTAATGGCAGCAGTTCGGCCAGTTTTGCATGGACTTTCGTAAAGTATAGAAACGGTCGGAAACACCCCAAAACATGAGTTTCGGGTCCAATGGAGCGGATCGGGTGCGTTCGTTGCAAAAAATTGTTACGCAACTTCGTTTAGCAAACTAGTGCATTAATGGCACCAGTTCGGCCAGTTTTGCATAGACTTTCATGCAGTATCGAAACGGTCGAAACACCCCAAAACATGAGTTTTGGGTCCAATGGAGTGGATCGGATACATTCGTCGCGAAAAATTCCGACGCAACATCGTTTAGCGAACTTGTGCGTTAATGGCAGCAGTTCGGCCAGTTCTGCATCGAATTTCATGCAGTAACGAAACGGTCCGAGAGGCCCCAAAACAAGAGTTTTGTGTGCAATGCAGTGGATCGAGTGTGTTCGTCGCGAAAAATTCCGACGCAACTTCCTTTAGTGAACTTGTGCGTTAATGGCACTAGCTCGGCCAGTTTTGCATCGACTTTCGTGTAGTAACGAAACGGTCCGAAGCACCCCAAAACCTGAGTTTTGAGTCCAATGGAATGGATCGAGTGTGTTCGCTGCGAAAATTTCCGACGCAACTTCGTTGAGCGAACTTGTGCCGTAATGGCACCAGTTCGGCCAGTTTTGCATCGACCTTCGTGCAGTAACGAAACAGTACGAAACGCCCCAAAACATAAGTTTTAGGTTTAATGGAGCGGATCGGGTGCGTTCGTTGCGAAAAATTCAGACGCAACTTCGTTTAGTGAACTTGTGCATTAATGGCACAAGTTCGGCCAGTTTTGCATCGACTTTCGTGCTGTATCGAAACGGTCGGAAACACCCCAAAACATGAGTTTTGGGTCCAATGGAGTGGATCGGGAGCGTTCGTTACGAAAAATTTTGATGCAACTTCGTTTAGCGAACTTGTGCGTTAATGGCAGCAGTTCGGCCAGTTCTGCATCGAATTTCATGCAGTAACGAAACAGTCCGAGACGCCCCAAAACAAGAGTTTTGTGCGCAATGCAGTGGATCAAGTGTGTTTGTTGCGAAAAATTCTGACGCAACTTCGTTTAGCGAACTTGTGCTTTAATGGCTCCAGTTCGGCCAGTTTTGAATAGACTTTCGCGCAGTATCGAAACGGTCGAAAACACCCAAAACATGAGTTTTGGGTCCAATGGAGTGGATCGGATGCGTTCGTCGCGAAAAATTCCGACGCAACTTCGTTTAGAGAATTTGTGCAATAATGGCACCAGTTCGGCCAGTTTTGCATCGACTTTTGTGCAGTATCGAAACGGTTGGAAACACCCCAAAACATGATTTTCAGGTCCAATGGAGCGGATCAGGTGCAATCGTTGCGAAAAGCTCTGACGCAACTTCGTTTAGCAAACTTGTGCGTTAATGGCAGCAGTTCGGCCAGTTTTGCATGGACTTTCGTACAGGATCGAAACGGTCGGAAACACCCCAAAACATGAGTTTCGGGTCCAATGGAGCGGATAGGGTGCGTTCGTTGCGAAAAATTCTTACGCAACTTTGTTTAGCAAACTAGTGCATTAATGGCACCAGTTCGGCCAGTTCTGCATCGAATTTCATGCAGTAACGAAACGGTCTGAAACGCCCCAAAACAAGAGTTTTGTGTGCAATGGAGTGGATCAGGTGCGTTCGTTGCGAAAAATTCCGATGCAACTTCGTTTAGTGAACTTGTGCGTTAATAGCACTAGCTCGGCCAGTTTTGCATCGACTTTCGTGCAGTAACCAAACGGTCCGAAACACCCCAAAACCTGAGTTTTGGGTCCAATGGAATGGATCGAGTGTGTTCGCTGCGAAAATTTCCGACGCAACTTCGTTGAGCGAACTTGTGCCGTAATGGCACCAGTTCGGCCAGTTTTGCATCGACCTTCGTGCATTAACGAAACGGTATGAAACGCCCCAAAACATAAGTTTTAGGTTTAATGGAGCGGATCGGGTGCGTTCGTTGCGAAAAATTGAGACGCAACTTTGTTTAGCGAACTTGTGCATTAATGCCACAAGTTCGGCCAGTTTTGCATCGAGTTTCGTGCAGTATCGAAACGGTCGGAAACACCCCAAAACATAAGTTTCGGGTCCAATGGAGCGGATCGGGTACGTTCGTTGCGAAAAGTTCTTACGCAACTTCGTTTAGCAAACTTGTGCGTTAATGGCAGCAGTTCGGCCAGTTCTGCATCGAATTTCATGCAGTAACGAAACGGTCCGAGAGGCCCCAAAACAAGAGTTTTGTGTGCAATGCAGTGGATCGAGTGTGTTCGTCGCGAAAAATTCCGACGCAACTTCCTTTAGTGAACTTGTGCGTTAATGGCACTAGCTCGGCCAGTTTTGCATCGACTTTCGTGCAGTAACCAAACGGTACTTAACACCCCAAAACCTGAGTTTTGGGTCCAATGGAATAGATCGAGTGTGTTCGCTGCGAAAATTTTCGACGCAACTTCGTTGAGCGAACTTGTGCCGTAATGGCACCAGTTTGGCCAGTTTTGCATCGACCTTCGTGCAGTAACGAAACGGTACGAAACGCCCCAAAACATAAGTTTTAGGTTCAATGGAGTGGATCGGGTGCGTTCGTTGCGAAAAATTCCGACGCAACTTCGTTTAGCGAACTTGTGCGTAAATGGCAGCAGTTCGGCCAGTTCTGCATCAAAATTCATGCAGTAACGAAACGGTCCGAGACACCCCAAAACAAGAGTTTTGTGTGCAATGCAGTGGATCAAGTGTGTTCGTTGCAAAAAATTCCGACGCAACTTCCTCTAGTGAGCTTGTGCGTTAATGGCACTAGCTCGGCCAGTTATGCATCGACTTTCGTGCAGTAACGAAACGGTCCAAAACGCCCCAAAACCTGAGTTTTGGGTCCAATGGAGTGGATCGAGTGTGTTCGTTGCGAAAATTTCGGACGCAACTTCGTTGAGCGAGCTTGTGCCGTAATGGCACCAGTTCGGCCAGTTTTGCATCGACCTTCGTGCAGTAATGAAACGCTACAAAACGCCCCAAAACATAAGTTTCGGGTCCAATGGAACGGATCGGGTGCGTTCGTTGCGAAAATTTCTTACGCAACTTCGTTTAGCAAATTTGTGCGTTAATGGCAGCAGTTCGGCCAGTTCTGCATCGAATTTCGTGCAATAACGAAACGGTCCGAAACGCCCCAAAACCTGAGTTTTGGGTGCAATGGAGTGGATCAAGTGTGTTCGTTGCGAAAAATTCTGACGCAACTTCGTTTAGTGAACTTGTGCGTTAATGGCACTGGCTCGGCCAGTTTTGCATCAACTTTTGTGCAGTAACGAAACGGTCCGAAACGTCCCAAAACCTGAGTTTTGGGTGCAATGGAGTGGATCGAGTGTGTTCGCTGCGAAAATTTCCGACGCAACTTCGTTGAGCGAGCTTGTGCCGTAATGGCACCAGTTCGGCCAGTTTTGCATCGACCTTCGTGCAGTAATGAAACGCTACGAAACGTCCCAAAACATAAGTTTCGGGTCCAATGGAACGGATCGGGTGCGTTCGTTGCGAAAATTTCTTACGCAACTTCGTTTAGCAAACTTGTGCGTCAATGGCAGCAGTTCGGCAAGTTCTGCATCGAATTTCATGCAGTAACGAAACGGTACGAAACGCCCCAAAACAAGAGTTTTTTGTGCAATGGAATGGATCAGGTGCGTTCGTTGCGAAAAATTCCGAGGCAACTTCGTTTAGTGAACTTGTGCGTTAATGCCACTAGCTTGGCCAGTTATGCATCGACTTTCGTGCAGTAACGAAACGGTCCAAAACGCCCCAAAACCTGAGTTTTGGGTCCAATGGAGTGGATCGAGTGTGTTCGCTGTGAAAATTTCCGACGCAACTTCGTTGAGCTTGTGCCCTAATGACACCAGTTCGGCCAGTTTTGCATCGACCTTCGTGCAGTAATGAAACGCTATGAAACGCCCCAAAACATAAGTTTCGCGTCCAATGGAACGGATCGGGTGCGTTCGTTGCGAAAATTTCTTACGCAACTTCGTTTAGCAAACTTGTGCGTTAATGGCAGCAGTTCGGCCAGTTCTGCATCAAATTTCATGCAGTAACGAAACGGTCCGAAGCACCCCAAAACAAGAGTTTTGTGTGCAATGGAGTGGATCAGGTGCGTTCGTTGCGAAAAATTCCGACGCAACATCGTTTAGTGAACTTGTGCGTTAATGGCACTGGCTCGTCCAGTTTTGCATCAACTTTCGTGCAGTAACGAAACGGTCGGAAACGTCCCAAAACCTGAGTTTTGGGTGCAATGGAGTGGATCGAGTGTGTTTGCTGCGAAAATTTCCGACGCAACTTCGTTGAGCGAACTTGTGCCGTAATGGCACCAGTTCGGCCAGTTTTGCATCGATCTTCGTGCAGTAATGAAACGCTACGATACGACCCAAAACATAAGTTTCGGGTCCAATGGAACGGATCGGGTGCATTCATTGCTAAAATTTCTTACGCAACTTTGTTTAACAAACTTGTGCGTTAATGGAAGCAGTTTGGCCAGTTCTGCATCGAATTTCATGCAGTAACGAAACAGTACGAAACACCCCAGAACAAGAGTTTTGTGTGCAATGGAGTGGATCAGGTGCGTTCGTTGCGAAAAATTCCGCCGCAACTTCGCTACGAAACACCCCAAAACATAAGTTTCGGGTCCAATGGAACGGATCGGGTGCGTTCGTTGCGAAAATTTTTACGCAACTTCGTTTAGCAAACTTGTGCATTAATGGCAGCAGTTCGGCAAGTTCTGCATCGAATTTCATGCATTAACGAAACGGTCCGAAACACCCCAAAACAAGGCTTTTGTGTGCAATAGAGTGGATCAGGTGCGTTCGTTGTGAAAAATTCTGATGCAACATCGTTTAGTGAACTTGTGCCGTAATGGCACAAGTTCGGCCAGTTTTGCATCGACCTTCGCGCAGTAACGAAATGGTACGAAACGCCCCAAAACATAAGTTTTAGGTTTAATGGAGCGGATCGCGTGCGTTCGTTGCGAAAAATTCAGACGCAACTTCGTTTAGCGAACTTGTGCATTAATGGCACAAGTTCGGCCAGTTTTGCATCGACTTTCGTGTTGTATTGAAACGGTCGGAAACACCCCAAAACATGAGTTTCGGGTCCCATGGAGTGGATCGGGAACGTTCGTTGCGAAAAATTTGGATGCAACTTCGTTTAGCGAACTTGTGCCTTAATGGCTCCAGTTCGGCGTGTTTTGCATAGACTTTCATGCAGTATCGAAACGGTCGAAAACACCCCAAAACATGAGTTTTGGGTCCAATGGAGTGGATCTGATACTTTCGTCGCGAAAAATTCCGACGCAACTTCGCTTAGCGAACTTGTGCGTTAATGGCAGCAGTTCGGCCAGTTCTGCATCGAATTTCATGCAGTAATGAAACGGTCCGAGACGCCCCAAAACAAGAGTTTTGTGTGCAATGCAGTGGATAAAGTGTGTTCGTTGCGAAAAATTCCGACGCAACTTCGTTTAGTGAACTTGTGCGTTAATGGCACTAGCTCGGCAAGTTATGCATCGACTTTCGTGCAGTAACGAAACGGTCCAAAACGCCCCAGAACCTGAGTTTTGGGTCCAATGGAGTGGATCGAGTGTGTTCGCTGCGAAAATTTCTGACGCAACTTCGTTGAGCGAGCTTGTGCCGTAATGGCACCAGTTCGGCCAGTTTTGCATCGACCTTCGTGCAGTAATGAAACGTTACAAAACGCCCCAAAACATAAGTTTCGGGTCCAATGGAACGGATCGGGTGCGTTCGTTGCGAAAATTTCTTACGCAACTTCGTTTAGCAAATTTGTGCGTTAATGGCAGCAGTTCGGCCAGTTCTGCATCGAATTTCGTGCAATAACGAAACGGTCCGAAACGTCCCAAAACCTGAGTTTTGTGTGCAATGCAGTGGATCGAGTGTGTTCGTCGCGAAAAATTCCGACGCAACTTCCTTTAGTGAACTTGTGCGTTAATGGCACTAGCTCGGCCAGTTTTGCATCGACTTTCGTGCAGTAACCAAACGGTACGAAACACCCCAAAACCTGAGTTTTGGGTCTAATGGAATAGATCGAGTGTGTTCGCTGCGAAAATTTCCGACGCAACTTCGTTGAGCGAACTTGTGCCGTAATGGCACCAGTTTGGCCAGTTTTGCATCGACCTTCGTGCAGTAACGAAACGGTACGAAACGCCCCAAAACATAAGTTTTAGGTTCAATGGAGTGGATCGGGTGCGTTCGTTGCGAAAAATTCCGACGCAACTTCGTTTAGCGAACTTGTGCGTAAATGGCAGCAGTTCGGCCAGTTCTGCATCAAAATTCATGCAGTAACGAAACGGTCCGAGACACCCCAAAACAAGAGTTTTGTGTGCAATGCAGTGGATCAAGTGTGTTCGTTGCAAAAAATTCCGACGCAACTTCCTCTAGTGAGCTTGTGCGTTAATGGCACTAGCTCGGCCAGTTATGCATCGACTTTCGTGCAGTAACGAAACGGTCCAAAACGCCCCAAAACCTGAGTTTTGGGTCCAATGGAGTGGATCGAGTGTGTTCGTTGCGAAAATTTCGGACGCAACTTCGTTGAGCGAGCTTGTGCCGTAATGGCACCAGTTCGGCCAGTTTTGCATCGACCTTCGTGCAGTAATGAAACGCTACAAAACGCCCCAAAACATAAGTTTCGGGTCCAATGGAACGGATCGGGTGCGTTCGTTGCGAAAATTTCTTACGCAACTTCGTTTAGCAAATTTGTGCGTTAATGGCAGCAGTTCGGCCAGTTCTGCATCGAATTTCGTGCAATAACGAAACGGTCCGAAACGCCCCAAAACCTGAGTTTTGGGTGCAATGGAGTGGATCAAGTGTGTTCGTTGCGAAAAATTCTGACGCAACTTCGTTTAGTGAACTTGTGCGTTAATGGCACTGGCTCGGCCAGTTTTGCATCAACTTTTGTGCAGTAATGAAACGGTCCGAAACGTCCCAAAACCTGAGTTTTGGGTGCAATGGAGTGGATCGAGTGTGTTCGCTGCGAAAATTTCCGACGCAACTTCGTTGAGCGAGCTTGTGCCGTAATGGCACCAGTTCGGCCAGTTTTGCATCGACCTTCGTGCAGTAATGAAACGCTACGAAACGTCCCAAAACATAAGTTTCGGGTCCAATGGAACGGATCGGGTGCGTTCGTTGCGAAAATTTCTTACGCAACTTCGTTTAGCAAACTTGTGCGTCAATGGCAGCAGTTCGGCAAGTTCTGCATCGAATTTCATGCAGTAACGAAACGGTACGAAACGCCCCAAAACAAGAGTTTTTGTGCAATGGAATGGATCAGGTGCGTTCGTTGCGAAAAATTCCGAGGCAACTTCGTTTAGTGAACTTGTGCGTTAATGCCACTAGCTTGGCCAGTTATGCATCGACTTTCGTGCAGTAACGAAACGGTCCAAAACGCCCCAAAACCTGAGTTTTGGGTCCAATGGAGTGGATCGAGTGTGTTCGCTGTGAAAATTTCCGACGCAACTTCGTTGAGCTTGTGCCCTAATGACACCAGTTCGGCCAGTTTTGCATCGACCTTCGTGCAGTAATGAAACGCTATGAAACGCCCCAAAACATAAGTTTCGCGTCCAATGGAACGGATCGGGTGCGTTCGTTGCGAAAATTTCTTACGCAACTTCGTTTAGCAAACTTGTGCGTTAATGGCAGCAGTAACGAAATGGTACGAAACGCCCCAAAACATAAGTTTTAGGTTTAATGGAGCGGATCGCGTGCGTTCGTTGCGAAAAATTCAGACGCAACTTCGTTTAGCGAACTTGTGCATTAATGGCACAAGTTCGGCCAGTTTTGCATCGACTTTCGTGTTGTATTGAAACGGTCGGAAACACCCCCAAAACATGAGTTTCGGGTCCCATGGAGTGGATCGGGAACGTTCGTTGCGAAAAATTTGGATGCAACTTCGTTTAGCGAACTTGTGCCTTAATGGCTCCAGTTCGGCGTGTTTTGCATAGACTTTCATGCAGTATCGAAACGGTCGAAAACACCCCAAAACATGAGTTTTGGGTCCAATGGAGTGGATCTGATACTTTCGTCGCGAAAAATTCCGACGCAACTTCGCTTAGCGAACTTGTGCGTTAATAGCAGCAGTTCGGCAAGTTCTGCATCGAATTTCATGCAGTAACGAAACAGTCCGAGACGCCCCAAAACAAGAGCTTTGTGTGCAATGGAGTGGATCGAGTGTGTTCGCTGCGAAAAATTTCGATGCAACTTCGTTTAGCGAACTTGTGCCGTAATGGCACCAGTTCGGCCAGTTTTGCATCGACCTTCGTGCAGTAATGAAACGCTACGAAACGCCCCAAAACATAAGTTTCGGGTCCAATGGAACGGATCGGGTGCGTTCGTTGCGAAAATTTCTTACGCAACTTCGTTTAGCAAACTTGTGCGTTAATGGCAGCAGTTTGGCCAGTTCTGCATCGAATTTCATGCAGTAACGAGACGGTCCGAAACACACCAAAACAAGAGTTTTGTGTGCAATGGAGTGGATCAGGTGCGTTCGTTGTGAAAAATTCCGACGCAACTTCGTTTAGTGAACTTGTGCGTTAATGGCACTGGCTCGGCCAGTTTTGCATCGACTTTCGTGCAGTAACGAAACGGTACGAAACGCCCCAAAACATAAGTTTTAGGTTTAATGGAGCGGATTGGGTGCGTTCGTTGCGAAAAAATTCTGACGCAACTTCATTTAGCGAACTTGTGCATTAATGGCACAAGTTCGGCCAGTTTTGCATCGACTTTCGTGCTATATCGAAATGGTCGGAAACACCCCAAAACATGAGTTTCGAGTCCAATGGAGCGGATCGGGTGCGTTCGTTGCGAAAAGTTCTGACGAAACTTGGTTTAGCAAACTTGTGCGTTAATGGCAGCAGTTCGGCTAGTTTTGAATGGACTTTCGGGCAGTATCGAAACGGTCGTAAACGCCCCAAAACATGCGTTTCGGGTCCAATGGAGCGGATCGGGTGCGTTCGTTGCGAAAAATTCTTGCGCAACTTCGTTTAGCAAACTTGTGCGTTAATGGCAGCAGTTCGGCCTGTTTTGCATCGAATTTCATGCAGTAACGAAACGGTATGAAACACCCCAAATTAAAAGTTTTGTGTGCAATGGAGTGGATCAGGTGCGTTCGTTGCGAAAAATTCCGACGCAACTTCGTTTAGTGAACTTGTGCATTAATGGCACTAGCTCGGCCAGTTTTGCATCGACTTTCGTGCAGTAACGAAACGGTCCGAAACACCCCAAAACCTGAGTTTTGGGTCCAATGGAGTGCATCGAGTGTGTTCGTTGCGAAATTTTCCGACGCAACTTCGTTGAGCGAACTTGTGCCGTAATGGCACTAGTTCGGCCAGTTTTGCATCGACCTTCGTGCAGTAACGAAACGGTACGAAACGCCCCAAAACATAAGTTTGAGGTTTAATGGAGCGGATCGGGTGCGTTCGTTGCGAAAAATTCAGACGCAACTTCGTTTATCGAACTTGTGCCAGTTTTGAATCGACTTTCGTGCAATATAGAAACGGTCGGAAACACCCCAGAACATGAGTTCGGGTCCAAAGGAGTGGATCGGGAGCGTTCGTTGCGAAAAATTTCGATGCAACTTCGTTTAGCGAACTTGTGCTTTAATGGCTCCAGTTCGGCCAGTTTTGCATAGGCTTTCATGCAGTATCGAACGGTCGAAAACACCCGAAAACATGAGTTTTGGGTCCAATGGAGTGGATCGGATACGTTCGTCACGAAAAATTCCGACGCAACTTCGTTTAGCGAACTTGTGTGTTAATGGCAGCAGTTCGGCCAGTTCTGCATCGAATTTCATGCAGTAACGAAACGGTCCAAGACGCCCCAAAACAAGAGTTTTGTGTGCAATGCATTGGATCAAGTGTGTTCGTTGCGAAAAATTCCGACGCAACTTCGTTTAGTGAACTTGTGCGCTAATGGCACTAGCTCGGCCAGTTATGCATCGACTTTCGTGCAGTAACGAAACGGTCTAAAACGCCCCAAAACCTGAGTTTTGGGTCCAATGGAGTGTATCGAGTGTGTTCGCTGCGAAAATTTCCGACGCAACTTCGTTGAGCGAGCTTGTGCCGTAATGGCACCAGTTCGGCCAGTTTTGCATCGACCTTCGTGCAGTAATGAAACGCTACGAAACACCCCAAAATATAAGTTTCGGGTCCAATGGAACGGATCGGGTGCGTTCGTTGCGAAAATTTCTTACGCAACTTCGTTTAGCAAACTTGTGCGTTAATGGCAGCAGTTCGGCCAGTTCTGCATCGACCTTCGTGCAGTAACGAAACGGTACGAAACGCCCCAAAACAAGATTTTTGTGTGCAATGGAGTGGATCAGGTGCGTTCGTTGCGAAAAATTCTGACGCAACTTCGTTTAGTGAACTTGTGTGTTAATGGCACTAGCACGGCCAGTTATGCATCGACTTTCGTGCAGTAACGAAACGGTCCAAAACGCCCCAAAACCTGAGTTTTGGGTCCAATGGAGTGGATCGAGTGTGTTCGCTGCGAAAATTTCTGACGCAACTTCGTTGAGCGAGCTTGTGCCGTAATGGCACCAGTTCGGCCAGTTTTGCAACTTCGTTTAGCAAACTTGTGCGTTAATGGCAGCAGTTCGGCCAGTTCTGCATCGAATTTCATGCAGTAACGAAACGGTCCCAAACACCCCAAAATAAGAGTTTTGTGTGTAATGGAGTGGATCAAGTGCGTTCGTTACGTAAAATTCCGATGCAACTTCGTTTAGTGAACTTGTGCCGTAATGGCACCAGTTCGGCACGTTTTGCATCGACCTTCGTGCAGTAACGAAACGGTACGAAACGCCCCAAAATATAAGTTTTAGATTTAATGGAGCGGATCGGGCGCGTTCGTTGCGAAAAATTCAGACGCAACTTCGTTTAGCGAACTTGTGCATTTATGGCACAAGTTCGGCCAGTTTTGCATTGACTTTCGTGCTGTATAGAAACGGTCGCAAACACCCCAAAACATGAGTTTCGGGTCCAATGGAGTGGATCGGGAGCGTTCGTTGTGAAAAATTTCGATACACCTTCGTTTAGCGAACTTGTGCTTTAATGGCTCCAGTTCGGCCAGTTTTGCATAGACTTTCATGCAGTATCGAAACGGTCGAAAACACCCCAAAACATGAGTTTTGGGTCCAATGGAGTGGATCGGATACGTTCATCGCGAAAAATTCCGACGCAACTTCGTTTAGCGAACTTGTGCGTTAATGGCAGCAGTTCGGCCACATCTGCATCGAATTTCATGCAGTAACGAAACGGTCCGAGACGCCCCAAAACAAAAGTTTTGTTTGCAATGCAGTGGATCAAGTGTGTTCGTCGCGAAAAATTCCGACGCACCTTCGTTTATTGAATTTGTGCGTTAATGGCAGTAGCTCGGCCAGTTATGCATCGACTTTCGTGCAGTAACGAAACGGTCTAAAATGCCCTAAAACCTGAGTTTTGGGTCCAATGGAGTGGATCGAGTGTCTTCGCTGCGAAAATTTCCGACGCAACTTCGTTGAGCGAACTTGTGCCGTAATGGCACCAGTTCGGCCAGTTTTGCATCGACCTTCGTGCAGTAATGAAACGCTATGAAACGCCCCAAAACATAAGTTTCGGGTCCAATGGAACGGATCGGGTGCGTTCGTTGCGAAAATTTCTTACACAACTTCGTTTAGCAAACTTGTGCGTTAATGGCAGCAGTTCAGCCAGTTCTGCATCGAATTTCATGCAGTAACGAAACGGTCCGAGACGCCCCAAAACAAGAGTTTTGTGTGCAATGCATTGGATCAAGTGTGTTCGTTGCAAAAAATTCCGACGCAACTTCGTTTAGTGAACTTGTGCGTTAATGGCACTAGCTCGGCCAGTTATGCATCGACTTTCGTGCAGTAACGAAACGGTCTAAAACGCCCCAAAACCTGAGTTTTGGGTCCAATGGAGTGGATCGAGTGTGTTCGCTGCGAAAATTTCCGACGCAACTTCGTTGAGCGAGCTTGTGCCGTAATGGCACCAGTTCGGCCAGTTTTGCATCGACCTTCGTGCAGTAATGAAACGCTACGAAACGCCCCAAAACATAAGTTTCGGGTCCAATGGAACGGATCGGGTGCGTTCGTTGCGAATATTTCTTACGCAACTTCGTTTAGCAAACTTGTGCGTTAATGGCAGCAGTTTGGCCAGTTCTGCATCGAATTTCATGCAGTAACGAGACGGTCCGAAACACACCAAAACAAGAGTTTTGTGTGCAATGGAGTGGATCAGGTGCGTTCGTTGTGAAAAATTCCGACGCAACTTCGTTTAGTGAACTTGTGCGTTAATGGCACTTGCTCGGCCAGTTTTGCATCGACTTTCGTGCAGTAACGAAACGGTCCGTAACGCCCCAAAACCTTAGTTTTGGGTCCAATGGAGTGGATTGAGTGTGTTCGCTGCGAAAATTTCCGACGCAACTTCGTTGAGCGAACTTGTGCCGTAATGGCACCAGTTCGGCCAGTTTTGCATCGACCTTCGTGCAGTAATAAAACGCTACGAAACGCCCCAAAACATAAGTTTCAGGTCCAATGGAACGGATCGGGTGCGTTCGTTACGAAAATTTCTTACGCAACTTCGTTTAGCAAACTTGTGCGTTAATGGAAGCAGTTCGGCCAGTTCTGCATCGACCTTCGTGCAGTAACGAAACGGTACGAAACGCCCCAAAACAAGATTTTTGTGTGCAATGGAGTGGATCAGGTGCGTTCGTTGCGAAAAATTCTGACGCAACTTCGTTTAGTGAACTTGTGTGTTAATGGCACTAGCACGGCCAGTTATGCATCGACTTTCGTGCAGTAACGAAACGGTCCAAAACGCCCCAAAACCTGAGTTTTGGGTCCAATGGAGTGGATCGAGTGTGTTCGCTGCGAAAATTTCTGACGCAACTTCGTTGAGCGAGCTTGTGCCGTAATGGCACCAGTTCGGCCAGTTTTGCAACTTCGTTTAGCAAACTTGTGCGTTAATGGCAGCAGTTCGGCCAGTTCTGCATCGAATTTCATGCAGTAACGAAACGGTCCCAAACACCCCAAAATAAGAGTTTTGTGTGTAATGGAGTGGATCAAGTGCGTTCGTTACGTAAAATTCCGATGCAACTTCGTTTAGTGAACTTGTGCCGTAATGGCACCAGTTCGGCACGTTTTGCATCGACCTTCGTGCAGTAACGAAACGGTACGAAACGCCCCAAAACATAAGTTTTAGGTTTAATGGAGCGGATCGGGCGCGTTCGTTGCGAAAAATTCAGACGCAACTTCGTTTAGCGAACTTGTGCATTTATGGCACAAGTTCGGCCAGTTTTGCATTGACTTTCGTGCTGTATAGAAACGGTCGCAAACACCCCAAAACATGAGTTTCGGGTCCAATGGAGTGGATCGGGAGCGTTCGTTGTGAAAAATTTCGATACACCTTCGTTTAGCGAACTTGTGCTTTAATGGCTCCAGTTCGGCCAGTTTTGCATAGACTTTCATGCAGTATCGAAACGGTCGAAAACACCCCAAAACATGAGTTTTGGGTCCAATGGAGTGGATCGGATACGTTCGTCGCGAAAAATTCCGACGCAACTTCGTTTAGCGAACTTGTGCGTTAATGGCAGCAGTTCGGCCACATCTGCATCGAATTTCATGCAGTAACGAAACGGTCCGAGACGCCCCAAAACAAAAGTTTTGTTTGCAATGCAGTGGATCAAGTGTGTTCGTCGCGAAAAATTCCGACGCACCTTCGTTTATTGAACTTGTGCGTTAATGGCAGTAGCTCGGCCAGTTATGCATCGACTTTCGTGCAGTAACGAAACGGTCTAAAACGCCCTAAAACCTGAGTTTTGGGTCCAATGGAGTGGATCGAGTGTGTTCGCTGCGAAAATTTCCAATGCAACTTCGTTGAGCGAACTTGTGCCGTAATGGCACCAGTTCGGCCAGTTTTGCATCGACCTTCGTGCAGTAATGAAACGCTATGAAACGCCCCAAAACATAAGTTTCGGGTCCAATGGAACGGATCGGGTGCGTTCGTTGCGAAAATTTCTTACACAACTTCGTTTAGCAAACTTGTGCGTTAATGGCAGCAGTTCAGCCAGTTCTGCATCGAATTTCATGCAGTAACGAAACGGTCCGAAACACCCCAAAACAAGAGTTTTGTGTGCAATGGAGTGGATCAGGTGCGTTCGTTGCGAAAAATTCCGATGCAACTTCGTTTAGTGAACTTGTGCCGTAATGGCACTACTTCGGCCAGTTTTGCATCGACCTTCGTGCAGTAACGAAACGGTACGAAACGCCCCAAAACATAAGTTTTAGGTTTAATGGAGCGGATCGGGTGCGTTTGTTGCGAAAAATTCAGACGCAACTTCGTTTAGCGAACTTGTGCATTTATGGCACAAGTTCGGCCAGTTTTGCATCGACTTTCGTGCTGTATAGAAACGGTCGCAAACACCCCAAAACATGAGTTTCGGGTCCAATGGAGTGGATCGGGAGCGTTCGTTGTGAAAAATTTCAATACACCTTCGTTTAGCGAACTTGTGCTTTAATGGCTCCAGTTTGGCCAGTTTTGCACAGACTTTCATGCAGTATCGAAACGGTCGAAAACACCCCATAACATGAGTTTTGGGTCCAATGGAGTGGATCGGATACGTTCGTCGCGAAAAATTCCGACGCAACTTCGTTTAGCGAACTTGTGCGTTAATGGCAGCAGTTCGGCAAGTTCTGCATCGAATTTCATGCAGTAACGAAACGGTCTGAGACGCCCCAAAACAAGAGCTTTGTGTGCAATGGAGTGGATCGAGTGTGTTCGCTGCGAAAAATTTCGATGCAACTTCGTTTAGCGAACTTGTGCCGTAATGGCACCATTTCTTCCAGTTTTGCATCAACCTTCGTGCAGTAACGAAACGGTACGAAACGCCCCAAAACATAAGTTTTAGGTTTAATGGAGCGGATTGGGTGCGTTCGTTGCGAAAAATTCTGACGCAACTTCGTTTAGCGAACTTGTGCATTAATGGCACAAGTTGGGCCAGTTTTGCATCGACTTTCGTGCTGTATCGAAACGGTCGGAAACACCCCAAAACATGAGTTTCGAGTCCAATGGAGCGGATCGGGTGCGTTCGTTGCGAAAAGTTCTGACGCAACTTGGTTTAGCAAACTTGTGCGTTAATGGCAGCAGTTCGGCTAGTTTTAAATGGACTTTCGGGCAGTATCGAAACGGTCGGAAACGCCCCAAAACGTGCGTTTCGGGTCCAATGGAGCGGATCGGGTGCGTTCGTTGCGAAAAATTCTTGCGCAACTTCGTTTAGCAAACTTGTGCGTTAATGGCAGCAGTTCGGCCGGTTTTGCATCGAATTTCATGCAGTAACGAAACGGTCCGAAACACCCCAAAACAAGAGTTTTGTGTGCAATGGAGTGGATCAGGTGCGTTCGTTGCGAAAAATTCCGACGCAACTTCGTTTAGTGAACTTGTGCGTTAATGGCACTGGCTCAGCCAGTTTTGCATCGACTTTCGTGCAGTAACGAAACGGTCCGAAACGCCCCAAAACCTTAGTTTTGGGTCCAATGGAGTGGATCGAGTGTGTTCGCTGCGAAAATTTCCGACGCAACTTCGTTGAGCGAACTTGTGCCATAATGGCAGCAGTTCGGCCAGTTTTGCATCGACCTTCGTGCAGTAATGAAACGCTACGAAACACCCCAAAACATAAGTTTTGTGTGCAATGGAGTGGATCAGGTGTGTTCGTTGCGAAAAATTCCGACGCAACTTCGTTTAGTAAGCTTGTGCGTTAATGGCACTAGCTTGACTTGTTTTGCATCGACTATCGTGCAGTAACGAAACGGTACGAAACGCCCCAAAACCTGAGTTTTGGGTCGAATGGAGTGGATCGAGTGTGATCGCTGCCAAAATTTCCGACGCAACTTCGTTGAGCGAACTTGGGCCGTAATGGCACCAGTTCGGCCAGTTTTGCATCGACCCAAAAACCTGAGTTTTGGGTCCAATGGAGTGGTTCGAGTGTGTTCGCTGCGAAAATTTCCGACGCAACTTCGTTGAGCGAACTTGTGCCGTAATGGCACCAGTTCGGCCAGTTTTGCATCGACCTTCGTGCAGTAACGAAACGGTACAAAACGCCCCGAGACATAGGTTTTGGGTCCAATGGAGTGGATCGGGTGCGTTTGTTGCGAAAAAATCCGACGTAACTTCGTTTAGTGAACTCGTGCGTTAATGGCACTAGTTCGGCCAGTTTTGCATCGACTTTTGTGCAATAACGAAATGGTCCGAAACGCCCCAAAACATGAGTTTTGGGTCCAATGGAGTGGATCGGGAGCGTTCGTTGCGAAAAATTTTGATGCAACTTCGTTTAGCGAACTAGTGCTTTAATGGCTTAAGTTCGGCCAGTTTTGCATAGAGTTTCGTGCAGTTTCGGGTCCAATGGAGCGGATCAGGTGCGTTCGTTGCGAAAAATTCCGACGCAACTTCGTTTTGTGAACTTGTGCGTAAATGGCACCAGTTCGGCAAGTTTTGCATCGACTTTCGAGCAGTAACGAAACAGTCCGAAACGCCCCAAAACATGAGTTTTGGGTCTAATGGAGTGGATCGGGTTGCAAAAAATTCCGATGCAACTTAGTATAGCGAACTTGTGCGTTGATGGCACCATTTCGGCCAGTTTTGCATCAACTTTTGTGTAGTAATGAAATGTTCCAAAACGCCCCAAAACATGAGTTTTGGGTCCAATGGACTCGATCGGATGCGTTCGTTGCGAAAAATTCAGACGCAACTTCGTTTAGCGAACTTGTGCGTTAATGGCAGCAGTTCGGCCAGTTCTGCATCAAATTTCATGCAGTAACGAAATGGTCCGAAACGCCCCAAAACAAGAGTTTTGTATGCAATGGAGTGGATCAGGTGCGTCCGTTATGAAAAATTCCGACGCAACTTCGTTTAGTGAACTTGTGCGTTAATGGCACTAGCTCGGCCAGTTTTGCATCGACTTTCGTGCAATAACAAAACGGTCCGAAATGCCCCAAAACCTGAGTTTTGGGTCCAATGGAGTGGTTTGAGTGTGTTCGCTGCGAAAATTTCCGACGCAACTTCGTTGAGCGAACTTGTGCCGTAATGGCACCAGTTCAGCCAGTTTTGCATCGACCTTTGTGCAGTAACGAAACGGTACAAAACGCCCCGAGACATAGGTTTTGGGTCCAATGGAGTGGATCGGGTGCGTTTGTTGCGAAAAAATCCGACGTAACTTCGTTTAGTGAACTCGTGCGTTAATGGCACTAGTTCGGCTAGTTTTGCATCGACTTTCGTGCAATAACGAAATGGTCCGAAACGCCCCAAAACATGAGTTTTGGGTCCAATGGAGTGGATCGGGAGCGTTCGTTGCGAAAAATTTTGATGCAACTTCGTTTAGCGAACTAGTGCTTTAATGGTTCAAGTTCGGCCAGTTTTGCATCGACTTTCGTGCAGTATCGAAACGGTCGGAAACACCCTAAAACATGAGTTTCGGGTCCAATGGAGCGGATCGGGTGCGTTCGTTGCGGAAAGTTCTGACGCAACTTCGTTTAGCAAACTTGTGCATTAATGGCAACAGTTCGGCCAGTTTTGCATCGACTTTCGTGCAGTATAGAAATGGTCGGAAACACCCCAAAACATGAGTTTCGGGTCGAATGGAGCGGATCGGGTGCGTTCGTTGCGAAAAATTCTGACGCAACTTCGTATAGCAAATTTGTGCGTTATTGGCATCAGTTCGACCAGTTTTGCATCGACTTTCATGGAGTAACGAAACTATCTGAAACGCACAGAAACATGAGTTCTGGGTCGAGTGGAGTGGATCAGGTGCGTTCGTTGCGAAAAATTCCGACGCAACTTCGTTTTGTGAACTTGTGCGTAAATGGCACCATTTTGGCCAGTTTTGCATCAACTTTTGTGTAGTAATGAAATGTTCGAAAACGCCCCAAAACATAAGTTTTGGGTCCAATGGACTCGATCGGATGCGTTCGTTGCGAAAAATTCAGACGCAACTTCGTTTAGCGAACTTGTGCGTTAATGGCAGCAGTTCGGCCAGTTCTGCATCAAATTTCATGCAGTAACGAAACGGTCCGAAACGCCCCAAAACAAGAGTTTTGTATGCAATGGAGTGGATCAGGTGCGTCCGTTGTGAAAAATTCCGACGCAACTTCGTTTAGTGAACTTGTGCGTTAATGGCACTAGCTCGGCCAGTTTTGCATCGACTTTCGTGCAATAACAAAACGGTCCGAAATGCCCCAAAACCTGAGTTTTGGGTCCAATGGAGTGGTTCGAGTGTGTTCGCTGCGAAAATTTCCGACGCAACTTCGTTGAGCGAACTTGTGCCGTAATGGCACCAGTTCAGCCAGTTTTGCATCGACCTTCGTGCAGTAACGAAACGGTACAAAACGCCCCGAGACATAGGTTTTGGGTCCAATGGAGTGGATCGGGTGCGTTTGTTGCGAAAAAATCCGACGTAACTTCGTTTAGTGAACTCGTGCGTTAATGGCACTAGTTCGGCCAGTTTTGCATCGACTTTCGTGCAATAACGAAATGGTCCGGAACGCCCCAAAACATGAGTTTTGGGTCCAATGGAGTGGATCGGGAGCGTTCGTTGCGAAAAATTTTGATGCAACTTCGTTTAGCGAACTAGTGCTTTAATGGCTCAAGTTCGGCCAGTTTTGCATAGACTTTCGTGCAGTATCGAAACGGTCGGAAACACCGTAAAACATGAGTTTCGGGTCCAATGGAGCGGATCGGGTGCGTTCGTTGCGGAAAGTTCTGACGCAACTTCGTTTAGCAAGCTTGTGCATTAATGGCAACAGTTCGGCCAGTTTTGCATCGACTTTCGTGCAGTATCGAAATGGTCGGAAACACCCCAAAACATGAGTTTCGGGTCGAATGGAGCGGATCGGGTGCGTTCGTTGCGAAAAATTCTGACGCAACTTCGTTTAGCAAATTTGTGCGTTATCGGCAGCAGTTCGACCAGTTTTGCATCGACTTTTATGGAGTAACGAAACTATCTGAAACGCACAGAAACATGAGTTCTGGGTCGAATGGAGTGGATCAGGTGCGTTCGTTGCGAAAAATTCCGACGCAACTTCGTTTTGTGAACTTGTGCGTAAATGGCACCAGTTCGGCAAGTTTTGCATCGACTTTCTAGCAGTAACGAAACGTTCCGAAACGCCCCAAAACATGAGTTTTGGGTCTAATTGAGTGGATCGGGTTGCAAAAAATTCCGATGCAACTTAGTATAGCGAACTTGTGCGTTGATGGCACCATTTCGGCCAGTTTTGCATCAACTTTTGTGTAGTAATGAAATGTTCCAAAACGCCCCCAAAACATGAGTTTTGGGTCCAATGGACTTGATCGGATGCGTTCGTTGCGAAAAATTCAGACGCAACTTCGTTTAGCGAACTTGTGCGTTAATGGCAGCAGTTCGGCCAGTTCTGCATCAAATTTCATGCAGTAACGAAACGGTCCGAAACGCCCCAAAACAAGAGTTTTGTATGCAATGGAGTGGATCAGGTGCGTCCGTTATGAAACATTCCGACGCAACTTCGTTTAGTGAACTTGTGCGTTAATGGCACTAGCTCGGCCAGTTTTGCATCGACTTTCGTGCAATAACAAAACGGTCCGAAATGCCCCAAAACCTGAGTTTTGGGTCCAATGGAGTGGTTCGAGTGTGTTCGCTGCGAAAATTTCCGACGCAACTTCGTTGAGCGAACTTGTGCCGTAATGGCACCAGTTCAGCCAGTTTTGCATCGACCTTCGTGCAGTAACGAAACGGTCTGAGACGCCCCAAAACAAGAGCTTTGTGTGCAATGGAGTGGATCGAGTGTGTTCCCTGCGAAAAATTTCGATGCAACTTCGTTTAGCGAACTTGTGCCGTAATGGCACCATTTCTTCCAGTTTTGCATCAACCTTCGTGCAGTAACGAAACGGTACGAAACGCCCCAAAACATAAGTTTTAGGTTTAATGGAGCGGATTGGGTGCGTTCGTTGCGAAAAATTCTGACGCAACTTCGTTTAGCGAACTTGTGCATTAATGGCACAAGTTGGGCCAGTTTTGCATCGACTTTCGTGCTGTATCGAAACGGTCGGAAACACCCCAAAACATGAGTTTCGAGTCCAATGGAGCGGATCGGGTGCGTTCGTTGCGAAAAGTTCTGACGCAACTTGGTTTAGCAAACTTGTGCGTTAATGGCAGCAGTTCGGCTAGTTTTAAATGGACTTTCGGGCAGTATCGAAACGGTCGGAAACGCCCCAAAACGTGCGTTTCGGGTCCAATGGAGCGGATCGGGTGCGTTCGTTGCGAAAAATTCTTGCGCAACTTCGTTTAGCAAACTTGTGCGTTAATGGCAGCAGTTCGGCCGGTTTTGCATCGAATTTCATGCAGTAACGAAACGGTCCGAAACACCCCAAAACAAGAGTTTTGTGTGCAATGGAGTGGATCAGGTGCGTTCGTTGCGAAAAATTCCGACGCAACTTCGTTTAGTGAACTTGTGCGTTAATGGCATTGGCTCAGCCAGTTTTGCATCGACTTTCGTGCAGTAACGAAACGGTCCGAAACGCCCCAAAACCTTAGTTTTGGGTCCAATGGAGTGGATCGAGTGTGTTCGCTGCGAAAATTTCCGACGCAACTTCGTTGAGCGAACTTGTGCCATAATGGCAGCAGTTCGGCCAGTTTTGCATCGACCTTCGTGCAGTAATGAAACGCTACGAAACACCCCAAAACATAAGTTTTGTGTGCAATGGAGTGGATCAGGTGTGTTCGTTGCGAAAAATTCCGACGCAACTTCGTTTAGTAAGCTTGTGCGTTAATGGCACTAGCTTGACTTGTTTTGCATCGACTATCGTGCAGTAACGAAACGGTACGAAACGCCCCAAAACCTGAGTTTTGGGTCGAATGGAGTGGATCGAGTGTGATCGCTGCCAAAATTTCCGACGCAACTTCGTTGAGCGAACTTGGGCCGTAATGGCACCAGTTCGGCCAGTTTTGCATCGACCCAAAAACCTGAGTTTTGGGTCCAATGGAGTGGTTCGAGTGTGTTCGCTGCGAAAATTTCCGACGCAACTTCGTTGAGCGAACTTGTGCCGTAATGGCACCAGTTCGGCCAGTTTTGCATCGACCTTCGTGCAGTAACGAAACGGTACAAAACGCCCCGAGACATAGGTTTTGGGTCCAATGGAGTGGATCGGGTGCGTTTGTTGCGAAAAAATCCGACGTAACTTCGTTTAGTGAACTCGTGCGTTAATGGCACTAGTTCGGCCAGTTTTGCATCGACTTTTGTGCAATAACGAAATGGTCCGAAACGCCCCAAAACATGAGTTTTGGGTCCAATGGAGTGGATCGGGAGCGTTCGTTGCGAAAAATTTTGATGCAACTTCGTTTAGCGAACTAGTGCTTTAATGGCTTAAGTTCGGCCAGTTTTGCATAGAGTTTCGTGCAGTTTCGGGTCCAATGGAGCGGATCAGGTGCGTTCGTTGCGAAAAATTCCGACGCAACTTCGTTTTGTGAACTTGTGCGTAAATGGCACCAGTTCGGCAAGTTTTGCATCGACTTTCGAGCAGTAACGAAACAGTCCGAAACGCCCCAAAACATGAGTTTTGGGTCTAATGGAGTGGATCGGGTTGCAAAAAATTCCGATGCAACTTAGTATAGCGAACTTGTGCGTTGATGGCACCATTTCGGCCAGTTTTGCATCAACTTTTGTGTAGTAATGAAATGTTCCAAAACGCCCCAAAACATGAGTTTTGGGTCCAATGGACTCGATCGGATGCGTTCGTTGCGAAAAATTCAGACGCAACTTCGTTTAGCGAACTTGTGCGTTAATGGCAGCAGTTCGGCCAGTTCTGCATCAAATTTCATGCAGTAACGAAATGGTCCGAAACGCCCCAAAACAAGAGTTTTGTATGCAATGGAGTGGATCAGGTGCGTCCGTTATGAAAAATTCCGACGCAACTTCGTTTAGTGAACTTGTGCGTTAATGGCACTAGCTCGGCCAGTTTTGCATCGACTTTCGTGCAATAACAAAACGGTCCGAAATGCCCCAAAACCTGAGTTTTGGGTCCAATGGAGTGGTTTGAGTGTGTTCGCTGCGAAAATTTCCGACGCAACTTCGTTGAGCGAACTTGTGCCGTAATGGCACCAGTTCAGCCAGTTTTGCATCGACCTTTGTGCAGTAACGAAACGGTACAAAACGCCCCGAGACATAGGTTTTGGGTCCAATGGAGTGGATCGGGTGCGTTTGTTGCGAAAAAATCCGACGTAACTTCGTTTAGTGAACTCGTGCGTTAATGGCACTAGTTCGGCTAGTTTTGCATCGACTTTCGTGCAATAACGAAATGGTCCGAAACGCCCCAAAACATGAGTTTTGGGTCCAATGGAGTGGATCGGGAGCGTTCGTTGCGAAAAATTTTGATGCAACTTCGTTTAGCGAACTAGTGCTTTAATGGTTCAAGTTCGGCCAGTTTTGCATCGACTTTCGTGCAGTATCGAAACGGTCGGAAACACCCTAAAACATGAGTTTCGGGTCCAATGGAGCGGATCGGGTGCGTTCGTTGCGGAAAGTTCTGACGCAACTTCGTTTAGCAAACTTGTGCATTAATGGCAACAGTTCGGCCAGTTTTGCATCGACTTTCGTGCAGTATAGAAATGGTCGGAAACACCCCAAAACATGAGTTTCGGGTCGAATGGAGCGGATCGGGTGCGTTCGTTGCGAAAAATTCTGACGCAACTTCGTATAGCAAATTTGTGCGTTATTGGCATCAGTTCGACCAGTTTTGCATCGACTTTCATGGAGTAACGAAACTATCTGAAACGCACAGAAACATGAGTTCTGGGTCGAGTGGAGTGGATCAGGTGCGTTCGTTGCGAAAAATTCCGACGCAACTTCGTTTTGTGAACTTGTGCGTAAATGGCACCATTTTGGCCAGTTTTGCATCAACTTTTGTGTAGTAATGAAATGTTCGAAAACGCCCCAAAACATAAGTTTTGGGTCCAATGGACTCGATCGGATGCGTTCGTTGCGAAAAATTCAGACGCAACTTCGTTTAGCGAACTTGTGCGTTAATGGCAGCAGTTCGGCCAGTTCTGCATCAAATTTCATGCAGTAACGAAACGGTCCGAAACGCCCCAAAACAAGAGTTTTGTATGCAATGGAGTGGATCAGGTGCGTCCGTTGTGAAAAATTCCGACGCAACTTCGTTTAGTGAACTTGTGCGTTAATGGCACTAGCTCGGCCAGTTTTGCATCGACTTTCGTGCAATAACAAAACGGTCCGAAATGCCCCAAAACCTGAGTTTTGGGTCCAATGGAGTGGTTCGAGTGTGTTCGCTGCGAAAATTTCCGACGCAACTTCGTTGAGCGAACTTGTGCCGTAATGGCACCAGTTCAGCCAGTTTTGCATCGACCTTCGTGCAGTAACGAAACGGTACAAAACGCCCCGAGACATAGGTTTTGGGTCCAATGGAGTGGATCGGGTGCGTTTGTTGCGAAAAAATCCGACGTAACTTCGTTTAGTGAACTCGTGCGTTAATGGCACTAGTTCGGCCAGTTTTGCATCGACTTTCGTGCAATAACGAAATGGTCCGGAACGCCCCAAAACATGAGTTTTGGGTCCAATGGAGTGGATCGGGAGCGTTCGTTGCGAAAAATTTTGATGCAACTTCGTTTAGCGAACTAGTGCTTTAATGGCTCAAGTTCGGCCAGTTTTGCATAGACTTTCGTGCAGTATCGAAACGGTCGGAAACACCCTAAAACATGAGTTTCGGGTCCAATGGAGCGGATCGGGTGCGTTCGTTGCGGAAAGTTCTGACGCAACTTCGTTTAGCAAGCTTGTGCATTAATGGCAACAGTTCGGCCAGTTTTGCATCGACTTTCGTGCAGTATCGAAATGGTCGGAAACACCCCAAAACATGAGTTTCGGGTCGAATGGAGCGGATCGGGTGCGTTCGTTGCGAAAAATTCTGACGCAACTTCGTTTAGCAAATTTGTGCGTTATCGGCAGCAGTTCGACCAGTTTTGCATCGACTTTTATGGAGTAACGAAACTATCTGAAACGCACAGAAACATGAGTTCTGGGTCGAATGGAGTGGATCAGGTGCGTTCGTTGCGAAAAATTCCGACGCAACTTCGTTTTGTGAACTTGTGCGTAAATGGCACCAGTTCGGCAAGTTTTGCATCGACTTTCTAGCAGTAACGAAACGTTCCGAAACGCCCCAAAACATGAGTTTTGGGTCTAATTGAGTGGATCGGGTTGCAAAAAATTCCGATGCAACTTAGTATAGCGAACTTGTGCGTTGATGGCACCATTTCGGCCAGTTTTGCATCAACTTTTGTGTAGTAATGAAATGTTCCAAAACGCCCCAAAACATGAGTTTTGGGTCCAATGGACTTGATCGGATGCGTTCGTTGCGAAAAATTCAGACGCAACTTCGTTTAGCGAACTTGTGCGTTAATGGCAGCAGTTCGGCCAGTTCTGCATCAAATTTCATGCAGTAACGAAACGGTCCGAAACGCCCCAAAACAAGAGTTTTGTATGCAATGGAGTGGATCAGGTGCGTCCGTTATGAAACATTCCGACGCAACTTCGTTTAGTGAACTTGTGCGTTAATGGCACTAGCTCGGCCAGTTTTGCATCGACTTTCGTGCAATAACAAAACGGTCCGAAATGCCCCAAAACCTGAGTTTTGGGTCCAATGGAGTGGTTCGAGTGTGTTCGCTGCGAAAATTTCCGACGCAACTTCGTTGAGCGAACTTGTGCCGTAATGGCACCAGTTCAGCCAGTTTTGCATCGACCTTCGTGCAGTAACGAAACGGTACAAAACGCCCCGAGACATAGGTTTTGGGTCCAATGGAGTGGATCGGGTGCGTTTGTTGTGAAAAAATCCGACGTAACTTCGTTTAGTGAACTCGTGCGTTAATGGCACTAGTTCGGCCAGTTTTGCATCGACTTTCGTGCAATAACGAAATGGTCCGAAACGCCCCAAAACATGAGTTTTGGGTCCAATGGAGTGGATCAGGAGCGTTCGTTGCGATAAATTTTGATGCAACTTCATTTAGCGAACTAGTGCTTTAATGGCTCAAGTTCGGCCAGTTTTGCATAGACTTTCATGCAGTATCGAAACGGTCGGAAACACCCTAAAACATGAGTTTCGGGTCCAATGGAGCGGATCGGGTGCGTTCGTTGCGGAAAGTTCTGACACAACTTCGTTTAGCAAGCTTGTGCATTAATGGCAACAGTTCGGCCAGTTTTGCATCGACTTTCGTGCAGTATCGAAATGGTCGGAAACACCCCAAAACATGAGTTTCGGGTCGAATGGAGCGGATCGGGTGCGTTCGTTGCGAAAAATTCTGACGCAACTTCGTTTAGCAAATTTGTGCGTTATTGGCAGCAGTTCGACCAGTTTTGCATCGACTTTCATGGAGTAACGAAACTATCTGAAACGCACAAAAACATGAGTTCTGGGTCGAATGGAGTGGATCAGGTGCGTTCGTTGCGAAAAATTCCGACGCAACTTCGTTTTGTGAACTTGTGCGTAAATGGCACCAGTTCGGCAAGTTTTGCATCGACTTTCTAGCAGTAACGAAACGTTCCGAAACGCCAAAAAACATGAGTTTTGGGTCTAATGGAGTGGATCGGGTTGCAAAAAATTCCGATGCAACTTAGTATAGCGAACTTGTGCGTTGATGGCACCATTTCGGCCAGTTTTGCATCAACTTTTGTGTAGTAATGAAATATTCCAAAACGCCCCAAAACATGAGTTTTGGGTCCAATGGACTCGATCGGATGCGTTCGTTGCGAAAAATTCAGACGCAACTTCGTTTAGCGAACTTGTGCGTTAATGGCAGCAGTTCGGCCAGTTCTGCATCAAATTTCATGCAGTAACGAAACGGTCCGAAGCGCCCCAAAACAAGAGTTTTGTATGCAATGGAGTGGATCAGGTGCGTCCGTTATGAAAAATTCCGACGCAACTTCGTTTAGTGAACTTGTGCGTTAATGGCACTAGCTCGGCCAGTTTTGCATCGACTTTCGTGCAATAACAAAACGGTCCGAAATGCCCCAAAACCTGAGTTTTGGGTCCAATGGAGTGGTTCGAGTGTGTTCGCTGCGAAAATTTCCGACGCAACTTCGTTGAGCGAACTTGTGCCGTAATGGCACCAGTTCAGCCAGTTTTGCATCGACCTTCGTGCAGTAACGAAACGGTACAAAACGCCCCGAGACATAGGTTTTGGGTCCAATGGAGTGGATCGGGTGCGTTTGTTGTGAAAAAATCCGACGTAACTTCGTTTAGTGAACTCGTGCGTTAATGGCACTAGTTCGGCCAGTTTTGCATCGACTTTCGTGCAATAACGAAATGGTCCGAAACGCCCCAAAACATGAGTTTTGGGTCCAATGGAGTGGATCGGGAGCGTTCGTTGCGATAAATTTTGATGCAACTTCATTTAGCGAACTAGTGCTTTAATGGCTCAAGTTCGGCCAGTTTTGCATAGACTTTCATGCAGTATCGAAACGGTCGGAAACACCCTAAAACATGAGTTTCGGGTCCAATGGAGCGGATCGGGTGCGTTCGTTGCGGAAAGTTCTGACACAACTTCGTTTAGCAAGCTTGTGCATTAATGGCAACAGTTCGGCCAGTTTTGCATCGACTTTCGTGCAGTATCGAAATGGTCGGAAACACCCCAAAACATGAGTTTCGGGTCGAATGGAGCGGATCGGGTGCGTTCGTTGCGAAAAATTCTGACGCAACTTCGTTTAGCAAATTTGTGCGTTATTGGCAGCAGTTCGACCAGTTTTGCATCGACTTTCATGGAGTAACGAAACTATCTGAAACGCACAGAAACATGAGTTCTGGGTCGAATGGAGTGGATCAGGTGCGTTCGTTGCGAAAAATTCCGACGCAACTTCGTTTTGTGAACTTGTGCGTAAATGGCACCAGTTCGGCAAGTTTTGCATCGACTTTCTAGCAGTAACGAAACGTTCCGAAACGCCAAAAAACATGTGTTTTGGGTCTAATGGAGTGGATCGGGTTGCAAAAAATTCCGATGCAACTTAGTATAGCGAACTTGTGCGTTGATGGCACCATTTCGGCCAGTTTTGCATCAACTTTTGTGTAGTAATGAAATATTCCAAAACGCCCCAAAACATGAGTTTTGGGTCCAATGGACTCGATCGGATGCGTTCGTTGCGAAAAATTCAGACGCAACTTCGTTTAGCGAACTTGTGCGTTAATGGCAGCAGTTCGGCCAGTTCTGCATCAAATTTCATGCAGTAACGAAACGGTCCGAAGCGCCCAAAACAAGAGTTTTGTATGCAATGGAGTGGATCAGGTGCGTCCGTTATGAAAAATTCCGACGCAACTTCGTTTAGTGAACTTGTGCGTTAATGGCACTAGCTCGGCCAGTTTTGCATCGACTTTCGTGCAATAACAAAAACGGTCCGAAATGCCCCAAAACCTGAGTTTTGGGTCCAATGGAGTGGTTCGAGTGTGTTCGCTGCGAAAATTTCCGACGCAACTTCGTTGAGCGAACTTGTGCCCGTAATGGCACCAGTTCAGCCAGTTTTGCATCGACCTTCGTGCAGTAACGAAACGGTACAAAACGCCCCGAGACATAGGTTTTGGGTCCAATGGAGTGGATCGGGTGCGTTTGTTGCGAAAAAATCCGACGTAACTTCGTTTAGTGAACTCGTGCGTTAATGGCACTAGTTCGGCCAGTTTTGCATCGACTTTCGTGCAATAACGAAATGGTCCGAAACGCCCCAAAACATGAGTTTTGGGTCCAATGGAGTGGATCGGGAGCGTTCGTTGCGAAAAATTTTGATGCAACTTCGTTTAGCGAACTAGTGCTTTAATGGCTCAAGTTCGGCCAGTTTTGCATAGACTTTCGTGCAGTATCGAAACGGTCGGAAACACCCTAAAACATGAGTTTCGGGTCCAATGGAGCGGATCGGGTGCGTTCGTTGCGGAAAGTTCTGACGCAACTTCGTTTAGCAAGCTTGTGCATTAATGGCAACAGTTCGGCCAGTTTTGCATCGACTTTCGTGCAGTATCGAAATGGTCGGAAACACCCCAAAACATGAGTTTCGGGTCGAATGGAGCGGATCGGGTGCGTTCGTTGCGAAAAATTCTGACGCAACTTCGTATAGCAAATTTGTGCGTTATTGGCAGCAGTTCGACCAGTTTTGCATCGACTTTCATGGAGTAACGAAACTATCTGAAACGCACAGAAACATGAGTTCTGGGTCGAGTGGAGTGCATCAGGTGTGTTCGTTGCGAAAAATTCCGACGCAACTTCGTTTTGTGAACTTGTGCGTAAATGGCACCATTTCGGCCAGTTTTGCATCGACTTTCTAGTAGTAACGAAACGTTCCGAAACGCCCCAAAACATGAGTTTTGGGTCCAATGGACTCGATCGGATGCGTTCGTTGCGAAAATATCAGACGCAACTTCGTTTAGCGAACTTGTGCGTTAATGGCAGCAGTTCGGCCAGTTCTGCATCAAATTTCATGCAGTAACGAAACGGTCCGAAACGCCCCAAAACAAGAGTTTTGTATGCAATGGAGTGGATCAGGTGCGTCCGTTGTGAAAAATTCCGACGCAACTTCGTTTAGTGAACTTGTGCGTTAATGGCACTAGCTCGGCCAGTTTTGCATCGACTTTCGTGCAATAACAAAACGGTCCGAAATGCCCCAAAACCTGAGTTTTGGGTCCAATGGAGTGGTTCGAGTGTGTTCGCTGCGAAAATTTCCGACGCAACTTCGTTGAGCGAACTTGTGCCGTAATGGCACCAGTTCAGCCAGTTTTGCATCGACCTTCGTGCAGTAACGAAACGGTGCAAAACGCCCCGAGACATAGGTTTTGGGTCCAATGGAGTGGATCGGGTGCGTTTGTTGCGAAAAAAATCCGACGTAACTTCGTTTAGCAAACTTGTGCGTTAATGGCACCAGTTCGGCCAGTTTTGCATCGACCTTCATGAAGTAACAAAACGCTCCAAAACATAAGTTTCGGGTCCAATGGAACGGATCGGGTGCTTTCGTTGCGAAAAATTCCTACACAACTTCGTTTTGCATACTTGTGCGTTAATGGCAGCAGTTCGGCCAGTTCTTCATCGAATTTCATGCAGTAATGAAACGGTCCGAAACGCCCCAAAACAAGAGTTTTGTGTCCAATGGAGTGGATCAGGTGCGTTCGTTGCAAAAAATTCCGAGGCAACTTCGTTTAGTGAACTTTTGCGTTAATGGCACTAGCTCGGCCAATTTTGCATCGACTTTCGTGCAGTAACGAAACGGTCCGAAATGCCCCAAAACATGAGTTTTGGGTCCAATGGAGTGGATCAGGTGTGTTTGCTACGAAAATTTCCGATGCAACTTCCTTGAGCGAACTTGTGCAGTAATGGCACCAGTTCGGCCAGTTTTGCATCGACCTTCGTGCAATAACGAAACGGTATGAAGCGCCCCAAAACAAAAGTTTTGGGCCCAATGGAGTAGATCGGGTGCGTTTGTTGTGAAAAATTCCGACGTAACTTCGTTTAGTGAACTTGTGCGTTAATGGCACTAGTTCGGCCAGTTTTGCATCGACTTTCGTGCGGTAACTAAATGGTCCGAAACGCCCCAAAACATGAGTTTTTGGGCCAATGGAGTGGATCGGATGCGTTCGTTGCGAAAAATTCCGACGCAACTTTGTTTAGCGAACTTGTGTGATAATGACTCCTGTTCGGCTAGTTTTGCATCGACAGTCGTGTAGTAATGAAATGGTCGGAAATGCCCCAAAACATGAGTTTTGGGTCGAATGGATTGGATCGGGTGCGTTCGTTGTGAAAAATTCCCACGCGACTTCAATTAGTGATCTTGTGCGTTAATGGCACTAGTTCGGCCAACTTTGCATCGACTTTCGTGCAGTAACGAAACGGTCCGAAACGCCCCAAAACATGAGTCTTGGGTCCAATGGAGTGGATCGGTTGCGTTCGTTGCGAAAATTTCTGGCGCAACTTCGTTGAGCGAACTTGTGCAGTAATGGCACCAGTTCGACCAGTTCTGCATCGACCTTCGTGCAGTAACGAAACGGTACGAAACACCCCGAAACATAAGTTTTGGGCCCAATGGAGTGGATCGGGTGCGTTCGTTGCGAAAAATTCTGGCGTAACTTCGTTTAGTGAAGTTGTGCATTAATGGCACTAGTTCCGCCAGTTTTGCATCGACTTTTGTGCAGTAACGAAATAGTCTGAAAGCCCCAAAACATGAGTTTTGGGTCCAATGGAGTGGATCGGGAGCGTTCGTTGCCTAAAATTCCGATGCAACTTCGTTTAGCAAACTTGTGCTTTAATGGCTCCAGTTCGGCAAGTTTTGCATCGACTTTGGTGTAGTAACGAAATATTCCAAAACGCCCCAAAACATGAGTTTTGGGTCCAATGGACTCGATCGGATGCGTTCGTTGCAAAAAATTCCGACGCAACTTCGTTTAGAGAACTTGTGCGTTAATGGAACTAGTTCGGCCAGTTTTGCATCGACTTTCGTGCAGTATTGAAACGGTCTGAAACACCCCAAAACATGAGTTTGGGGTCCAATGGAGTGGATAGGGTGCGTTGGTTGTGTAAAATTCTGATGCAACTTCGTTTAGCAAACCTGTGCGTTAATGGCAGCAGTTTGGCCGATTTTGCATCGAATTTCGTGCAGTAACGAAACGGTTCGAAACCCTCCAAAACATGAGTTTTGGGTCCACTAGAGCGGATCGGGTGCGTTCGTTGTGAAAAATTTCGATGCAACTTCGTTTAGCGAACTTGTGCGATATTGATACCTGTTCGGCTAGTTTTGCATCGACTTTCGTGCGGTAACGAAATGGTCGGAAACACCCCAAAACTTGAGTTTCGGGTCGAATGGAGCGGATCGGGTGCGTTCGTTGCGAAAAATTCTGACGCAACTTCGTTTAGCAAATTTGTGCGTTATTGGCAGCAGTTCGACCAGTTTTGCATCGACTTTTATGGAGTAACGAAACTATCTGAAACGCACAGAAACATGAGTTCTGGGTCGAATGGAGTGGATCAGGTGCGTTCGTTGCGAAAAATTCCGACGCAACTTCGTTTTGTGAACTTGTGCGTAAATGGCACCAGTTCGGCAAGTTTTGCATCGACTTTCTAGCAGTAACGAAACGTTCCGAAACGCCCCAAAACATGAGTTTTGGGTCTAATTGAGTGGATCGGGTTGCAAAAAATTCCGATGCAACTTAGTATAGCGAACTTGTGCGTTGATGGCACCATTTCGGCCAGTTTTGCATCAACTTTTGTGTAGTAATGAAATGTTCCAAAACGCCCCAAAACATGAGTTTTGGGTCCAATGGACTTGATCGGATGCGTTCGTTGCGAAAAATTCAGACGCAACTTCATTTAGCGAACTTGTGCGTTAATGGCAGCAGTTCGGCCAGTTCTGCATCAAATTTCATGCAGTAACGAAACGGTCCGAAACGCCCCAAAACAAGAGTTTTGTATGCAATGGAGTGGATCAGGTGCGTCCGTTATGAAAAATTCCGACGCAACTTCGTTTAGTGAACTTGTGCGTTAATGGCACTAGCTCGGCCAGTTTTGCATCGACTTTCGTGCAATAACAAAACGGTCCGAAATGCCCCAAAACCTGAGTTTTGGGTCCAATCGAGTGGTTCGAGTGTGTTCGCTGCGAAAATTTCCGACGCAACTTCGTTGAGCGAACTTGTGCCGTAATGGCACCAGTTCAGCCAGTTTTGCATCGACCTTCGTGCAGTAACGAAACGGTACAAAACGCCCCGAGACATAGGTTTTGGGTCCAATGGAGTGGATCGGGTGCGTTTGTTGTGAAAAAATCCGACGTAACTTCGTTTAGTGAACTCGTGCGTTAATGGCACTAGTTCGGCCAGTTTTGCATCGACTTTCGTGCAATAACGAAATGGTCCGAAACGCCCCAAAACATGAGTTTTGGGTCCAATGGAGTGGATCGGGAGCGTTCGTTGCGATAAATTTTGATGCAACTTCATTTAGCGAACTAGTGCTTTAATGGCTCAAGTTCGGCCAGTTTTGCATAGACTTTCATGCAGTATCGAAACGGTCGGAAACACCCTAAAACATGAGTTTCGGGTCCAATGGAGCGGATCGGGTGCGTTCGTTCCGGAAAGTTCTGACACAACTTCGTTTAGCAAGCTTGTGCATTAATGGCAACAGTTTGGCCAGTTTTGCATCGACTTTCGTGCAGTATCGAAATGGTCGGAAACACCCCAAAACATGAGTTTCGGGTCCAATGGAGCGGATCGGGTGCGTTCGTTGCGAAAAATTCTGACGCAACTTCGTTTAGCAAATTTGTGCGTTATTGGCAGCAGTTCGACCAGTTTTGCATCGACTTTCATGGAGTAACGAAACTATCTGAAACGCACAGAAACATGAGTTCTGGGTCGAATGGAGTGGATCAGGTGCGTTCGTTGCGAAAAATTCCGACGCAACTTCGTTTTGTGAACTTGTGCGTAAATGGCACCAGTTCGGCAAGTTTTGCATCGACTTTCTAGCAGTAACGAAACGTTCCGAAACGCCAAAAAACATGAGTTTTGGGTCTAATGGAGTGGATCGGGTTGCAAAAAATTCCGATGCAACTTAGTATAGCGAACTTGTGCGTTGATGGCACCATTTCGGCCAGTTTTGCATCAACTTTTGTGTAGTAATGAAATATTCCAAAACGCCCCAAAACATGAGTTTTGGGTCCAATGGACTCGATCGGATGCGTTCGTTGCGAAAAATTCAGACGCAACTTCGTTTAGCGAACTTGTGCGTTAATGGCAGCAGTTCGGCCAGTTCTGCATCAAATTTCATGCAGTAACGAAACGGTCCGAAGCGCCCCAAAACAAGAGTTTTGTATGCAATGGAGTGGATCAGGTGCGTCCGTTATGAAAAATTCCGACGCAACTTCGTTTAGTGAACTTGTGCGTTAATGGCACTAGCTCGGCCAGTTTTGCATCGACTTTCGTGCAATAACAAAACGGTCCGAAATGCCCCAAAACCTGAGTTTTGGGTCCAATGGAGTGGTTCGAGTGTGTTCGCTGCGAAAATTTCCGACGCAACTTCGTTGAGCGAACTTGTGCCGTAATGGCACCAGTTCAGCCAGTTTTGCATCGACCTTCGTGCAGTAACGAAACGGTACAAAACGCCCCGAGACATAGGTTTTGGGTCCAATGGAGTGGATCGGGTGCGTTTGTTGCGAAAAAATCCGACGTAACTTCGTTTAGTGAACTCGTGCGTTAATGGCACTAGTTCGGCCAGTTTTGCATCGACTTTCGTGCAATAACGAAATGGTCCGAAACGCCCCAAAACATGAGTTTTGGGTCCAATGGAGTGGATCGGGAGCGTTCGTTGCGAAAAATTTTGATGCAACTTCGTTTAGCGAACTAGTGCTTTAATGGCTCAAGTTCGGCCAGTTTTGCATAGACTTTCGTGCAGTATCGAAACGGTCGGAAACACCCTAAAACATGAGTTTCGGGTCCAATGGAGCGGATCGGGTGCGTTCGTTGCGGAAAGTTCTGACGCAACTTCGTTTAGCAAGCTTGTGCATTAATGGCAACAGTTCGGCCAGTTTTGCATCGACTTTCGTGCAGTATCGAAATGGTCGGAAACACCCCAAAACATGAGTTTCGGGTCGAATGGAGCGGATCGGGTGCGTTCGTTGCGAAAAATTCTGACGCAACTTCGTATAGCAAATTTGTGCGTTATTGGCAGCAGTTCGACCAGTTTTGCATCGACTTTCATGGAGTAACGAAACTATCTGAAACGCACAGAAACATGAGTTCTGGGTCGAGTGGAGTGCATCAGGTGTGTTCGTTGCGAAAAATTCCGACGCAACTTCGTTTTGTGAACTTGTGCGTAAATGGCACCATTTCGGCCAGTTTTGCATCGACTTTCTAGTAGTAACGAAACGTTCCGAAACGCCCCAAAACATGAGTTTTGGGTCCAATGGACTCGATCGGATGCGTTCGTTGCGAAAATATCAGACGCAACTTCGTTTAGCGAACTTGTGCGTTAATGGCAGCAGTTCGGCCAGTTCTGCATCAAATTTCATGCAGTAACGAAACGGTCCGAAACGCCCCAAAACAAGAGTTTTGTATGCAATGGAGTGGATCAGGTGCGTCCGTTGTGAAAAATTCCGACGCAACTTCGTTTAGTGAACTTGTGCGTTAATGGCACTAGCTCGGCCAGTTTTGCATCGACTTTCGTGCAATAACAAAACGGTCCGAAATGCCCCAAAACCTGAGTTTTGGGTCCAATGGAGTGGTTCGAGTGTGTTCGCTGCGAAAATTTCCGACGCAACTTCGTTGAGCGAACTTGTGCCGTAATGGCACCAGTTCAGCCAGTTTTGCATCGACCTTCGTGCAGTAACGAAACGGTGCAAAACGCCCCGAGACATAGGTTTTGGGTCCAATGGAGTGGATCGGGTGCGTTTGTTGCGAAAAAATCCGACGTAACTTCGTTTAGCAAACTTGTGCGTTAATGGCACCAGTTCGGCCAGTTTTGCATCGACCTTCATGCAGTAACAAAACGCTCCAAAACATAAGTTTCGGGTCCAATGGAACGGATCGGGTGCTTTCGTTGCGAAAAATTCCTACACAACTTCGTTTTGCATACTTGTGCGTTAATGGCAGCAGTTCGGCCAGTTCTTCATCGAATTTCATGCAGTAATGAAACGGTCCGAAACGCCCCAAAACAAGAGTTTTGTGTCCAATGGAGTGGATCAGGTGCGTTCGTTGCAAAAAATTCCGAGGCAACTTCGTTTAGTGAACTTTTGCGTTAATGGCACTAGCTCGGCCAATTTTGCATCGACTTTCGTGCAGTAACGAAACGGTCCGAAATGCCCCAAAACATGAGTTTTGGGTCCAATGGAGTGGATCAGGTGTGTTTGCTACGAAAATTTCCGATGCAACTTCCTTGAGCGAACTTGTGCAGTAATGGCACCAGTTCGGCCAGTTTTGCATCGACCTTCGTGCAATAACGAAACGGTATGAAGCGCCCCAAAACAAAAGTTTTGGGCCCAATGGAGTAGATCGGGTGCGTTTGTTGTGAAAAATTCCGACGTAACTTCGTTTAGTGAACTTGTGCGTTAATGGCACTAGTTCGGCCAGTTTTGCATCGACTTTCGTGCGGTAACTAAATGGTCCGAAACGCCCCAAAACATGAGTTTTTGGGCCAATGGAGTGGATCGGATGCGTTCGTTGCGAAAAATTCCGACGCAACTTTGTTTAGCGAACTTGTGTGATAATGACTCCTGTTCGGCTAGTTTTGCATCGACAGTCGTGTAGTAATGAAATGGTCGGAAATGCCCCAAAAGATGAGTTTTGGGTCGAATGGATTGGATCGGGTGCGTTCGTTGTGAAAAATTCCCACTCGACTTCAATTAGTGATCTTGTGTGTTAATGGCACTAGTTCGGCCAACTTTGCATCGACTTTCGTGCAGTAACGAAACGGTCCGAAACGCCCCAAAACATGAGTCTTGGGTCCAATGGAGTGGATCGGTTGCGTTCGTTGCGAAAATTTCTGGCGCAACTTCGTTGAGCGAACTTGTGCAGTAATGGCACCAGTTCGACCAGTTCTGCATCGACCTTCGTGCAGTAACGAAACGGTACGAAACACCCTGAAACATAAGTTTTGGGCCCAATGGAGTGGATCGGGTGCGTTCGTTGCGAAAAATTCTGGCGTAACTTCGTTTAGTGAAGTTGTGCATTAATGGCACTAGTTCCGCCAGTTTTGCATCGACTTTTGTGCAGTAACGAAATAGTCTGAAAGCCCCAAAACATGAGTTTTGGGTCCAATGGAGTGGATCGGGAGCGTTCGTTGCCTAAAATTCCGATGCAACTTCGTTTAGCAAACTTGTGCTTTAATGGCTCCAGTTCGGCAAGTTTTGCATCGACTTTGGTGTAGTAACGAAATATTCCAAAACGCCCCAAAACATGAGTTTTGGGTCCAATGGACTCGATCGGATGCGTTCGTTGCAAAAAATTCCGACGCAACTTCGTTTAGAGAACTTGTGCGTTAATGGAACTAGTTCGGCCAGTTTTGCATCGACTTTCGTGCAGTATTGAAACGGTCTGAAACACCCCAAAACATGAGTTTGGGGTCCAATGGAGTGGATAGGGTGCGTTGGTTGTGTAAAATTCTGATGCAACTTCGTTTAGCAAACCTGTGCGTTAATGGCAGCAGTTTGGCCGATTTTGCATCGAATTTCGTGCAGTAACGAAACGGTTCGAAACCCTCCAAAACATGAGTTTTGGGTCCACTAGAGCGGATCGGGTGCGTTCGTTGTGAAAAATTTCGATGCAACTTCGTTTAGCGAACTTGTGCGATATTGATACCTGTTCGGCTAGTTTTGCATCGACTTTCGTGCGGTAACGAAATGGTCCGAAACTCCCCAAAACATGATTTTTGGGTCCAATGGAGTGGATCAGGTGCTTTCCTTGCGGAAAATTCCGATGCAATTTCGTTTAGCGAACTTGTGCTTTAATGTCTCCAGTTCGGCCAATTTTGCATCTACTTTCGTGCAGTAACGAAACGGTACGAAACGCCCAAAAATATAAGTTTCGGGTCCAATGGAACGGATCGGGTGCGTTCATTGCGAAAAATTCTTATGCAACTTCGTTTAGCAAACTTGTGCGTTAATGGCAGCAGTTCGGCCAGTTCTGCATCGAATTTCATGCAGTAACGAAACGGCCTGAAACGAACCAAAACATGAGTTTTGGGTCCAATGGAGTGGATCGGGTGCGTTCGTTGCGAATATTTCCGACGCAACTTCGTTGAGCGAACTTGTGTAGTAATGGCACCAGTTCGCCTAGTTTTGTATCGACTTTCTTGCAGTATTGAAACGGTCCGAAACACCCCAAAACATGAGTTTCGGGTCGAATGGAGCAGATCGGGTGCGTTCGTTGCGAAAAATTCTGACGCAACTTCGTTTAGCACCAGTTTTGCATCGGCTTTCATGGAGTAACGAAACTATCTGAAATGCACAGAAACATGAGTTTTGGGTCGAATGGAGTGGATCAGGTGCGTTCGTTGCGAAAAATTCCGACGCAACTTCGTTTTTTGAACTTGTGCGTAAGTGGCACCAGTTCGGCCAGTTTTGCATCGACTTTCGAGCAGTAACAAAACGGTCCGAAACGCCCGAAAACATGAGTTTTGGGTCTAATGGAGTGGATCAGGTTGCTAAAAATTTCGATGCAACTTAGTATAGCGAACTTGTGCGTTGATGGCACTATTTCGGCCAGTTTTGCATCAACTTTTGTGTAGTAATGAAATGTTCCAAAACGCCCCAAAACATGAGTTTTGGGTCCAATGGACTCGATCGGATGCCTTCGTTGCGAAAAATTCAGACGCAACTTCGTTTAGCGAACTTGTGCGTTAATGGCAGCAGTTTGGCCAGTTCTGCATCAAATTTCATGCAGTAACGAAACGGTCCGAAACGCCCCAAAACAAGAGTTTTGTGTGCAATGGAGTGGATCAGGTGCGTCCGTTGTGAAAAATTCCGACGCAACTTCGTTTAGTGAACTTGTGCGTTAATGCCACTAGCTTGGCCAGTTTTGCATCGACTTTCGCGCAATAACAAAACGGTCCGAAATGCCCCAAAACCTTAGTTTTGGGTCCAATGGAGTGGTTCGAGTGTGTTCGCTGCGAAAATTTCCGACGCAACTTCGTTGAGCGAACTTGTGCCGTAATGGCACCAGTTCAGCCAGTTTTGCATCGACCTTCGTGCAGTAACGAAACGGTACAAAACGCCCCGAGACATAGGTTTTGTGTCCAATGGAGTGGATCGGGTGCGTTTGTTGCGAAAAAATCCGACGTAACTTCGTTTAGTGAACTCGTGCGTTAATGGCACTAGTTCGGCCAGTTTTGCATCGACTTTCGTGCAATAACGAGATGGTCCGAAACGCCCCAAAACATGAGTTTTGGGTCCAATGGAGTGGATCGGGAGCGTTTGTTGCGAAAAATTTTGATGCAACTTTGTTTAGCGAACTAGTGCTTTAATGGCTCAAGTTCGGCCAGTTTTGCATAGACTTTCATGCAGTATCGAAACGGTCGGAAACACCCTAAAACATGAGTTTCGGGTCCAATGGAGCGGATCGGGTGCGTTCGTTGCGGAAAGTTCTGACGCAACTTCGTTTAGCAAACTTGTGCATTAATGGCAACAGTTCGGCCAGTTTTGCATCGACTTTCGTGCAGTATCGAAATGGTCGGAAACACCCCAAAACATGAGTTTCGGGTCGAATGGAGCGGATCGGGTGCGTTCGTTGCGAAAAATTCTGACGCAACTTCGTTTAGCAAATTTGTGCGTTATTGGCAGCAGTTCGACCCAGTTTTGCATCCACTTTCATGGAGTAACGAAACTATCTGAAACGCACAGAAACATGAGTTCTGGGTCGAATGGAGTGGATCAGGTGCGTTCGTTGCGAAAAATTTCGACGCAACTTCGTTTTGTGAACTTGTGCGTAAATGGCACCAGTTCGGCAAGTTTTGCATCGACTTTCGAGCAGTAACGAAACGGTCCGAAAAGCCCCAAAACATGAGTTTTGGGTCTAATGGAGTGGATCGGGTTGCTAAAAATTCTGATGCAACTTAGTATAGCGAACTTGTGCGTTGATGGCACCATTTCGGCCAGTTTTGCATCAACTTTTGTGTAGTAATGAAATGTTCCAAAACGCCCCAAAACATGAGTTTTGGGTCCAATGGACTCGATCGGATGCCTTCGTTGCGAAAAATTCAGACGCAACTTCGTTTAGCGAACTTGTGCGTTAATGGCAGCAGTTTGGCCAGTTCTGCATCAAATTTCATGCAGTAACGAAACGGTACGAAACGCCCCAAAACAAGAGTTTTGTGTGCAATGGAGTGGATCAGGTGCGTCCGTTGTGAAAAATTCCGACGCAACTTCGTTTAGTGAACTTGTGCGTTAATGGCACTAGCTCAGCCAGTTTTGCATCGACTTTCGTGCAATAACAAAACGGTCCGAAATGCCCAAAAACCTGAGTTTTGGGTCCAATGGAGTGGTTCGAGTGTGTTCGCTGCGAAAATTTCCGACGCAACTTCGTTGAGCGAACTTGTGCCGTAATGGCACCAGTTCAGCCAGTTTTGCATCGACCTTCGTGCAGTAACGAAACGGTGCAAAACGCCCCGAGACATAGGTTTTGGGTCCAATGGAGTGGATCGGGTGCGTTTGTTGCGAAAAAATCCGACGTAACTTCGTTTAGCAAACTTGTGCGTTAATGGCACCAGTTCGGCCAGTTTTGCATCGACCTTCATGCAGTAACGAAACGGTACGAAACGCTCCAAAACATAAGTTTCGGGTCCAATGGAACGGATCGGGTGCGTTCTTTGCGAAAAATTCTGACGCAACTTCGTTTAGCAAATTTGTGCGTTATTGGCAGCAGTTCGACCAGTTTTGCATCGACTTTCATGGAGTAACGAAACTATCTGAAACGCACAGAAACATGAGTTCTGGGTCGAATGGAGTGGATCAGGTGCGTTCGTTGCGAAAAATTCCGACGCAACTTCGTTTTGTGAACTTGTGCGTAAATGGCACCAGTTCGGCAAGGTTTGCATCGACTTTCGAGCAGTAACGAAACGGTCCGAAACGCCCCAAAACGTAAGTCTTCGGCACAATAGAGTGGATCGGGTGCGTTCGTTGCGAAAAATTCCGACGCAACTTCTTTTAGTGAACTTGTGCGTTAATGGCACTAGTTCGGCCAGTTTTGCATCTACTTTCGAGCAATATCGAAACGGTCCGAAACGTCCCAAAACATGAGTTTTGGGTCTAATGGAGTGGATCGGGTGCGATCGTTGCAAAAAATTCCGATGCAACTTAGTATAGCGAACTTGTGCGTTGATGGCACCATTTCGGCCAGTTTTGCATCAACTTTTGTGTAGTAATGAAATATTCCAAAACGCCCCAAAACATGAGTTTTGGGTCCAATGGACTCGATTGGATGCGTTCGTTGCGAAAAATTAAGACGCAACTTCGTTTAGCGAACTGGTGCGTTAAAGGCACCAGTTCGGCCCAGTTTTGCATCGACCTTCATGCAGTAACGAAATGGTACGAAACGCACCAAAACATAAGTTTTGGGTCCAATGGAACGGATCGGGTACGTTCGTTGCGAAAAATTCTTACGCAACTTCGTTTAGCCAACTTTTGCGTTAATGGCAGCAGTTCGGCCAGTTCTGCTTCGAATTTCGTGCAGTATCGAAACGGTCGGAAACACCCCAAAACATGAGTTTTGGGTCCAATGGAGCGGATCGGGTGCGTTCGTTGCGAAAAATTCTTACGCAACTTCGTTTAGCAAACTTGTGCATTAATGGCAACAGTTCGGCCAGTTTTGCATCGACTTTCGTGCAGTATCGAAACGGTCGGAAACACCCCAAAACATGAGTTTTGGGTCCAATGGAGCGGATCGGGTGCGTTCGTTGCGAAAAATTCTTACGCAACTTCGTTTAGCAAACTTGTGCGTTAATGGCAGCAGTTCGGCCAGTTCTGCATCGAATTTCATGCAGTAACGAAACGGTCCGAAACGCCCCAAAATAAGAGTTTTGTGTCCAATGGAGTGGATCGGGTGCGTTTGTTGCGAAAAAATCCGACGTAACTTCGTTTAGTGAACTCGTGCGTTAATGGCACTAGTTCGGCCAGTTTTGCATCGACTTTCGTGCAATAACGAAATGGTCCGAAACCCCCCAAAACTTGAGTTTTCGTTCCAATTGAGTGGACCGGGAGCGTTCGTTGCAAAAAATTTTGATGCAACTTCGTTTAGCGAACTTGTGCTTTAATGGCTCAAGTTCGGCCAGTTTTGCATAGACTTTCGTGCAGTATCGAAACGATCGGAAACACCCCAAAACATGAGTTTCGGGTTGAATGGAGCGGATCGGGTGCATTCGTTGCGAAAAGTTCTGACGCAATTTCGTTTAGCAGACTAGTGCGTTAATGGCAGCAGTTCGGCCAGTTTTGCATCGACTTTCGTGCAGTAACGAAACGGCCCGAAATGAACCAAAACATGAGTTTTGGGTCCAATGGACTCGATCGGATGCGTTCGTTGCGAAAAATTCAGACGCAACTTCGTTTAGCGAACTTGTGCGTTAATGGCACCAGTTTCGGCCAGTTTTGCATCGACTTTCGTGCAGTATCGAAACGGTCCGAAACACCGCAAAACATGAGTTTCGGGTCCAATGGAGCGGATCGGGTGCGTTCGTTGCGAAAAATTCTGACGCAACTTCGTTTAGCAAATTTGTGCGTTTTTGGCAGCAGTTCGACCAGTTTTGCATCGACTTTCATGGTGTAACGAAACTATCTGAAATGCACAGAAACATGTGTTCTGGGTCCAATGGAGTGGATCAGGTGCGTTCGTTGCGAAAAATTCCGACGCAACTTCGTTTTGTGAACTTGTGCGTAAATGGCACCAGTTCGGCCAGTTTTGCATCGATTTTTGTGGAGTAATGAAATGGTCCAAAACGCCCCAAAACGTGAGTCTTCGGCACAATAGAGTGGATCGGGTGCGTTCGTTGCGAAAAATTCCGACGCAACTTCTTTTAGTGAACTTGTGCGTTAATGACACTAGTTCGGCCAGTTTTGCATCTACTTTCGAGCAGTATCGAAACGGTCCGAAACGCCCCAAAACATGACTTTTGGGTCTAATGGAGTGGATCGGGTGCGATCGTTGCAAAAAATTCTGATGCAACTTAGTATAGCGAACTTGTGCGTTGATGGCACCATTTCGGCCAAATTTGCATCAACTTTTGTGTAGTAATGAAATGTTCCAAAACGCGCCAAAACATGAGTTTTGGGTCCAATGGACTCGATCGGATGCGTTCGTTGCGAAAAATTCAGACGCAACTTCGTTTAGCGAACTTGTGCGTTAATGGCACCAGTTTCGGCCAGTTTTGCATCGACTTTCGTGCAGTATCGAAACGGTCGGAAACACCCCAAAACATGAGTTTTGGGTCCAATGGAGCGGATCGGGTGCGTTCGTTGCGAAAAATTCTTACGCAACTTCGTTTAGCAAACTTGTGCGTTAATGGCTGCAGTTCGGCCAGTTCTGCATCGAATTTAATGCAGTAACGAAACGGTCCGAAACGCCCCAAAACAAGAGTTTTGTGTCCAATGGAGTGGATCGGGTGCGTTTGTTGCGAAAAAATCCGACGTAACTTCGTTTAGTGAACTCGTGCGTTAATGGCACTAGTTCGGCCAGTTTTGCATCAACTTTTGTGCAATAACGAAATGGTCCGAAACGCCCCAAAACTTGAGTTTTAGGTCCAATGGAGTGGATCGGGAGCATTCGTTGCGAAAAATTTCGATGCAACTTCGTTTAGCGAACTTGTGCTTTAATGGCTCAAGTTCGGTCAGTTTTGCATAGACTTTCGTGCAGTATTGAAACGGTCGGAAACACCCTAAAACATGAGTTTCGGGTCCAATGGAGCGGATCGGGTGCGTTCGTTGCGGAAAGTTCTGACGCAACTTCGTTAGGCAAACTTGTGCGTTAATGGCAGCATTTCGGCCAGTTTTGCATAGACTTTCGTCCAGTATCGAAACGGTCGGAAACACCCCAAAACATGAGTTTCGGATCCAATGGAGCGGATCGGGTGCGTTCGTTGCGAAAAGTTCTGACGCAATTTCGTTTAGCGAACTTGTGCGTTAATGGCACCAGTTTCGGCCAGTTTTGCATCGACTTTCGTGCAGTATCGAAACGGTCGGAAAAACCCCAAAACCTGAGTTTTGGGTCCAATGGAGTGGTTCGAGTGTGTTCGCTGCGAAAATTTCCGACGCAACTTCGTTGAGCGAACTTGTGCCGTAATGGCACCACTTCAGCCAGTTTTGCATCGACCTTCGTGCAGTAACGAAACGGTGCAAAACGCCCCGAGACATAGGTTTTTGGTCCAATGGAGTGGATCGGGTGCGTTTGTTGCGAAAAAATCCGACGTAACTTCATTTAGCAAACTTGTGCGTTAATGGCACCAGTTCGGCCAGTTTTGCATCGACCTTCATGCAGTAACGAAACGGTACGAAACGCCCCAAAACTTGAGTTTTCGTTCCAATGGAGTGGATCGGGAGCGTTCGTTGCAAAAAAATTCGATGCAACTTCGTTTAGCGAACTTGTGCTTTAATGGCTCAAGTTCGGCCAGTTTTGCATAGACTTTCGTGCAGTATCGAAACGGTCGGAAACACCCCAAAACATGAGTTTCGGGTTGAATGGAGCGGATCGGGTGCATTCGTTGCGAAAAGTTCTGACGCAATTTCGTTTAGCAGACTAGTGCGTTAATGGCAGCAGTTCGGCCAGTTTTGCATCGACTTTCGTGCAGTAACGAAACGGCCCGAAACGAACCAAAACATGAGTTTTGGGTCCAATGGAGTGGATCGGGTGCGTTCGTTGCGAATATTTCCGACGCAACTTCGTTGAGCGAACTTGTGTAGTAATGGCACCAGTTCGGCCAGTTTTGCATCGACCTTCGTGCATTAACGAAACGGTACAAAACGCCCCGAGACATTGGTTTTGGGTCCAATGGAGTGGATCGGGTGCGTTTGTTGCGAAAAAATCCGACGTAACTTCGTTTAGTGAACTCGTGCGTTAATGGCACTAGTTCGGCCAGTTTTGCATCGACTTTCGTGCAATAACGAAATGGTCCGAAACGCCCCAAAACATGAGTTTTGGGTCCAATGGAGTGGATCGGGAGCGTTCGTTGCGAAAAATTTCGATGCAACTTCGTTTAGCGAACTAGTGCTTTAATGGCTCAAGTTCGGCCAGTTTTGCATAGACTTTCGTGCAGTATCGAAACGGTCGGAAACACCCTAAAACATGAGTTTCGGGACAATTGGAGCGGATCGGGTGCGTTCGTTGCGGAAAGTTCTGACGCAACTTCGTTTAGCAAACTTGTGCATTAATGGCAACAATTCGGCCAGTTTTGCATCGACTTTCGTGCAGTATCGAAATGGTCGGAAACACCACAAAACATGAGTTTCGGGTCGAATGGAGCGGATCGGGTGCGTTCGTTGCGAAAAATTCTGACGCAACTTCGCTTAGCAAATTTGTGGGTTATTGGCAGCAGTTCGACCAGTTTTGCATCGACTTTCATGGAGTAACGAAACTATCTGAAACGCACAGAAACATGAGTTCTGGGTCGAATGGAGTGGATCAGGTGCGTTCGTTGCGAAAAATTCCGACGCAACTTCGTTTTGTGAACTTGTGCGTAAATGGCACCAGTTCGGCAAGTTTTGCATCGACTTTCGAGCAGTAACGAAACTGTTCGAAACGCCCCAAAACATGTGTTTTGTATGCAATGGAGTGGATCAGGTGCGTCCGTTGTAAAAAATTCCGACGCAACTTCGTTTAGTGAACTTGTGCGTTAATGGCACTAGCTCGGCCAGTTTTGCATCGACTTTCGTGCAATAACAAAACGGTCCGAAATGCCCCAAAACCTGAGTTTTGGGTCCAATGGAGTGGTTCGAGTGTGTTCGCTGCGAAAATTTCCGACGCAACTTCGTTGAGCGAACTTGTGCCGTAATGGCACCAGTTCAGCCAGTTTTGCATCGACCTTCGTGCAGTAACGAAACGGTGCAAAACGCCCCGAGACATAGGTTTTGGGTCCAATGGAGTGGATCGGGTGCGTTTGTTGCGAAAAAATCCGACGTAACTTCGTTTAGCAAACTTGTGCGTTAATGGCACCAGTTCGGCCAGTTTTGCATCGACCTTCATGCAGTAACGAAACGGTACGAAACGCTCCAAAACATAAGTTTCGGGTCCAATGGAACGGATCGGGTGCGTTCGTTGCGAAAAATTCTGACGCAACTTCGTTTAGCAAACTTGTGCATTAATGGCAACAGTTCGGCCAGTTTTGCATCGACTTTCGTGCAGTATCGAAACGGTCGGAAACACCCCAAAACATGAGTTTTGGGTCCAATGGAGCGGATCGGGTGCGTTCGTTGCGAAAAATTCTTACGCAACTTCGTTTAGCAAACTTGTGCGTTAATGGCAGCAGTTCGGCCAGTTCTGCATCGAATTTCATGCAGTAACGAAACGGTCCGAAACGCCCCAAAATAAGAGTTTTGTGTCCAATGGAGTGGATCGGGTGCGTTTGTTGCGAAAAAATCCGACGTAACTTCGTTTAGTGAACTCGTGCGTTAATGGCACTAGTTCGGCCAGTTTTGCATCGACTTTCGTGCAATAACGAAATGGTCCGAAACACCCCAAAACTTGAGTTTTCGTTCCAATGGAGTGGATCGGGAGCGTTCGTTGCAAAAAATTTCGATGCAACTTCGTTTAGCGAACTTGTGCTTTAATGGCTCAAGTTCGGCCAGTTTTGCATAGACTTTCGTGCAGTATCGAAACGGTCGGAAACACCCCAAAACATGAGTTTCGGGTTGAATGGAGCGGATCGGGTGCATTCGTTGCGAAAAGTTCTGACCCAATTTCGTTTAGCAGACTAGTGCGTTAATGGCAGCAGTTCGGCCAGTTTTGCATCGACTTTCGTGCAGTAACGAAACGGCCCGAAACGAACCAAAAGTGAGTTTTGGGTCCAATGGAGTGGATCGGGTGCGTTCGTTGCGAATATTTCCGACGCAACTTCGTTGAGCGAACTTGTGTAGTAATGGCACCAGTTCGCCCAGTTTTGTATCGACTTTCTTGCAGTATTGAAACGGTCCGAAACACCGCAAAACATGAGTTTCGGGTCCAATGGAGCGGATCGGGTGCGTTCGTTGCGAAAAATTCTGACGCAACTTCGTTTAGCAAATTTGTGCGTTTTTGGCAGCAGTTCGACCAGTTTTGCATCGACTTTCATGGTGTAACGAAACTATCTGAAATGCACAGAATTATGAGTTCTGGGTCCAATGGAGTGGATCAGGTGCGTTCGTTGCGAAAAATTCCGACGCAACTTCGTTTTGTGAACTTGTGCGTAAATGGCACCAGTTCGGCCAGTTTTGCATCGATTTTTGTGGAGTAATGAAATGGTCCAAAACGCCCCAAAACGTGAGTCTTCGGCACAATAGAGTGGATCGGGTGCGTTCGTTGCGAAAAATTCCGACGCAACTTCTTTTAGTGAACTTGTGCGTTAATGACACTAGTTCGGCCAGTTTTGCATCTACTTTCGAGCAGTATCGAAACGGTCCGAAACGCCCCAAAACATGACTTTTGGGTCTAATGGAGTGGATCGGGTGCGATCGTTGCAAAAAATTCTGACGCAACTTAGTATAGCGAACTTGTGCGTTGATGGCACCATTTCGGCCAGATTTGCATCAACTTTTGTGTAGTAATGAAATGTTCCAAAACGCGCCAAAACATGAGTTTTGGGTCCAATGGACTTGATCGGATGCGTTCGTTGCGAAAAATTCAGACGCAACTTCGTTTAGCGAACTTGTGCGTTAATGGCACCAGTTTCGGCCAGTTTTGCATCGACTTTCGTGCAGTATCGAAACGGTCGGAAACACCCCAAAACATGAGTTTTGGGTCCAATGGAGCGGATCGGGTGCGTTCGTTGCGAAAAATTCTTACGCAACTTCGTTTAGCAAACTTGTGCCGTAATGGCACCAGTTCAGCCAGTTTTGCATCGACCTTCGTGCAGTAACGAAACGGTGCAAAACGCCCCGAGACATAGGTTTTGGGTCCAATGGAGTGGATCGGGTGCGTTTGTTGCGAAAAAATCCGACGTAACTTCATTTAGCAAACTTGTGCGTTAATGGCACCAGTTCGGCCAGTTTTGCATCGACCTTCATGCAGTAACGAAACGGTACGAAACGCTCCAAAACATAAGTTTCGGGTCCAATGGAACGGATCGGGTGCGTTCTTTGCGAAAAATTCTGACGCAACTTCGTTTAGCAAATTTGTGCGTTATTGGCAGCAGTTCGACCAGTTTTGCATCGACTTTCATGGAGTAACGAAACTATCTGAAACGCACAGAAACATGAGTTCTGGATCCAATGGAGTGGATCAGATGCGTTCATTGCGAAAAATTCCGACGCAACTTCGTTTTGTGAACATGTGCGTAAATGGCACCAGTTCGGCCAGTTTTGCATCGATTTTTGTGGAGTAATGAAATTGTCCAAAACGCCTCAAAACATAAGTCTTCGGCACAATAGAGTGGATCGGGTGCGTTCGTTGCGAAAAATTCCGACGCAACTTCTTTTAGTGAACTTGTGCGTTAATGGCACTAGTTCGGCAAGTTTTGCATCTACTTTCGAGCAGTATCGAAACGGTCCGAAACGCCCCAAAACATGACTTTTGGGTCTAATGGAGTGGATCGGGTGCGATCGTTGCAAAAAATTCTGATGCAACTTAGTATAGCGAACTTGTGCGTTGATGGCACCATTTCGGCCAGATTTGCATCAACTTTTGTGTAGTAATGAAATGTTCCAAAACGCGCCAAAACATGAGTTTTGGGTCCAATGGACTCGATCGGATGCGTTCGTTGCGAAAAATTCAGACGCAACTTCGTTTAGCGAACTTGTGCGTTAATGGCACCAGTTTCGGCCAGTTTTGCATCGACTTTCGTGCAGTATCGAAACGGTCGGAAACACCCCAAAACATGAGTTTTGGGTCCAATGGAGCGGATCGGGTGCGTTCGTTGCGAAAAATTCTTACGCAACTTCGTTTAGCAAACTTGTGCGTTAATGGCTGCAGTTCGGCCAGTTCTGCATCGAATTTCATGCAGTAACGAAACGGTCCGAAACGCCCCAAAACAAGAGTTTTGTGTCCAATGGAGTGGATCGGGTGCGTTTGTTGCGAAAAAATCCGACGTAACTTCGTTTAGTGAACTCGTGCGTTAATGGCACTAGTTCGGCAAGTTTTGCATCGACTTTTGTGCAATAACGAAATGGTCCGAAACGCCCCAAAACTTGAGTTTTAGGTCCAATGGAGTGGATCGGGAGCGTTCGTTGCGAAAAATTTCGATGCAACTTCGTTTAGCGAACTTGTGCTTTAATGGCTCAAGTTCGGTCAGTTTTGCATAGACTTTCGTGCAGTATCGAAACGGTCGGAAACACCCCAAAACATGAGTTTCGGGTCCAATGGAGCGGATCGGGTGCGTTCGTTGCGGAAAGTTCTGACGCAACTTCGTTAGGCAAACTTGTGCGTTAATGGCAGCAGTTCGGCCAGTTTTGCATCGACTTTCGTGCAGTAACGAAACGGCCCGAAACGAACCAAAACATGAGTTTTGGGTCCAATGGAGTGGATCGGGTGCGTTCGTTGCGAATATTTCCGACGCAACTTCGTTGAGCGAACTTGTGTAGTAATGGCACCAGTTCGGCCAGTTTTGCATCGACCTTCGTGCATTAACGAAACGGTACAAAACGCCCCGAGACATTGGTTTTGGGTCCAATGGAGTGGATCGGGTGCGTTTGTTGCGAAAAAATCCGACGTAACTTCGTTTAGTGAACTCGTGCGTTAATGGCACTAGTTCGGCCAGTTTTGCATCGACTTTCGTGCAATAACGAAATGGTCCGAAACGCCCCAAAACATGAGTTTTGGGTCCAATGGAGTGGATCGGGAGCGTTCGTTGCGAAAAATTTCGATGCAACTTCGTTTAGCGAACTAGTGCTTTAATGGCTCAAGTTCGGCCAGTTTTGCATAGACTTTCGTGCAGTATCGAAACGGTCGGAAACACCCTAAAACATGAGTTTCGGGACCAATGGAGCGGATCGGGTGCGTTCGTTGCGGAAAGTTCTGACGCAACTTCGTTTAGCAAACTTGTGCATTAATGGCAACAATTCGGCCAGTTTTGCATCGACTTTCGTGCAGTATCGAAATGGTCGGAAACACCCCAAAACATGAGTTTCGGGTCGAATGGAGCGGATCGGGTGCGTTCGTTGCGAAAAATTCTGACGCAACTTCGTTTAGCAAATTTGTGGGTTATTGGCATCAGTTCGACCAGTTTTGCATCGACTTTCATGGAGTAACGAAACTATCTGAAACGCACAGAAACATGAGTTCTGGGTCGAATGGAGTGGATCAGGTGCGTTCGTTGCGAAAAATTCCGACGCAACTTCGTTTTGTGAACTTGTGCGTAAATGGCACCAGTTCGGCAAGTTTTGCATCGACTTTCGAGCAGTAACGAAACGGTCCGAAACGCCCCAAAACATGAGTTTTGTATGCAATGGAGCGGATCGGGTGCGTTCGTTGTGAAAAATTCCGACGCAACTTCGTTTAGTGAACTTGTGCGTTAATGGCACTAGCTCGGCCAGTTTTGCATCGACTTTCGTGCAATAACAAAACGGTCCGAAATGCCCCAAAACCTGAGTTTTGGGTCCAATGGAGTGGTTCGAGTGCGTTCGTTGCGAATATTTCCGACGTAACTTCATTTAGCAAACTTGTGCGTTAATGGCACCAGTTCGGCCAGTTTTGCATCGACCTTCATGCAGTAACGAAACGGTACGAAACGCTCCAAAACATGAGTTTTGGGTCCAATGGAGTGGATCGGGAGCGTTCGTTGCGAAAAATTTCGATGCAACTTCGTTTAGCGAACTAGTGCTTTAATGGCTCAAGTTCGGCCAGTTTTGCATAGACTTTCGTGCAGTATCGAAACGGTCGGAAACACCCTAAAACATGAGTTTCGGGACCAATGGAGCGGATCGGGTGCGTTCGTTGCGGAAAGTTCTGACGCAACTTCGTTTAGCAAACTTGTGCATTAATGGCAACAATTCGGCCAGTTTTGCATCGACTTTCGTGCAGTATCGAAATGGTCGGAAACACCCCAAAACATGAGTTTCGGGTCGAATGGAGCGGATCGGGTGCGTTCGTTGCGAAAAATTCTGACGCAACTTCGTTTAGCAAATTTGTGGGTTATTGGCATCAGTTCGACCAGTTTTGCATCGACTTTCATGGAGTAACGAAACTATCTGAAACGCACAGAAACATGAGTTCTGGGTCGAATGGAGTGGATCAGGTGCGTTCGTTGCGAAAAATTCCGACGCAACTTCGTTTTGTGAACTTGTGCGTAAATGGCACCAGTTCGGCAAGTTTTGCATCGACTTTCGAGCAGTAACGAAACGGTCCGAAACGCCCCAAAACATGAGTTTTGTATGCAATGGAGTGGATCAGGTGCGTCCGTTGTGAAAAATTCCGACGCAACTTCGTTTAGTGAACTTGTGCGTTAATGGCACTAGCTCGGCCAGTTTTGCATCGACTTTCGTGCAATAACAAAACGGTCCGAAATGCCCCAAAACCTGAGTTTTGGGTCCAATGGAGTGGTTCGAGTGTGTTCGCTGCGAAAATTTCCGACGCAACTTCGTTGAGCGAACTTGTGCCGTAATGGCACCAGTTCAGCCAGTTTTGCATCGACCTTCGTGCAGTAACGAAACGGTGCAAAACGCCCCGAGACATAGGTTTTGGGTCCAATGGAGTGGATCGGGTGCGTTTGTTGCGAAAAAATCCGACGTAACTTCATTTAGCAAACTTGTGCGTTAATGGCACCAGTTCGGCCAGTTTTGCATCGACCTTCATGCAGTAACGAAACGGTACGAAACGCTCCAAAACATAAGTTTCGGGTCCAATGGAACGGATCGGGTGCGTTCGTTGCGAAAAATTCTGACGCAACTTCGTTTAGCAAATTTGTGCGTTATTGGCAGCAGTTCGACCAGTTTTGCATCGACTTTCATGGAGTAACGAAACTATCTGAAACGCACAGAAACATGAGTTCTGGGTCGAATGGAGTGGATCAGGTGCGTTCGTTGCGAAAAATTCCGACGCAACTTCGTTTTGTGAACTTGTGCGTAAATGGCACCAGTTCGGCAAGTTTTGCATCGACTTTCGAGCAGTAACGAAATGGTCCGAAACGCCCCAAAACATGAGTTTTGTATGCAATGGAGTGGATCAGGTGCGTCCGTTGTGAAAAATTCCGACGCAACTTCGTTTAGTGAACTTGTGCGTTAATGGCACTAGCTCGGCCAGTTTTGCATCGACTTTCGTGCAATAACAAAACGGTCCGAAATGCCCCAAAACCTGAGTTTTGGGTCCAATGTAGTGGTTCGAGTGTGTTCGCTGCGAAAATTTCCGACGCAACTTCGTTGAGCGAACTTGTGCCGTAATGGCACTAGTTCAGCCAGTTTTGCATCGACCTTCGTGCAGTAACGAAACGGTGCAAAACGCCCCGAGACATAGGTTTTGGGTCCAATGGAGTGGATCGGGTGCGTTTGTTGCGAAAAAATCCGACGTAACTTCTTTTAGCAAACTTGTGCGTTAATGGCACCAGTTCGGCCAGTTTTGCATCGACCTTCATGCAGTATCGAAATGGTCGGAAACACCCCAAAACATGAGTTTCGGGTCGAATTGAGCGGATCGGGTGCGTTCGTTGCGAAAAATTCTGACGCAACTTCGTTTAGCAAATTTGTGGGTTATTGGCAGCAGTTCGACCAGTTTTGCATCGACTTTCATGGAGTAACGAAACTATCTGAAACACACAGCAACATGAGTTCTGGGTCGAATGGAGTGGATCAGGTGCGTTCGTTGCGAAAAATTCCGACGCAACTTTGTTTTGTGAACTTGTGCGTAAATGGCACCAGTTCGGCAAGTTTTGCATCGACTTTCGAGCAGTAACGAAACGGTCCGAAACGCCCCAAAACATGAGTTTTGTATGCAATGGAGTGGATCAGGTGCGTCCGTTGTGAAAAATTCCGACGCAACTTCGTTTAGTGAACTTGTGCGTTAATGGCACTAGCTCGGCCAGTTTTGCATCGACTTTCGTGCAATAACAAAACGGTCCGAAATGCCCCAAAACCTGAGTTTTGGGTCCAATGGAGTGGTTCGAGTGTGTTCGCTGCGAAAATTTCCGACGCAACTTCGTTGAGCGAACTTGTGCCGTAATGGCACCAGTTCAGCCAGTTTTGCATCGACCTTCGTGCAGTAACGAAACGGTGCAAAACGCCCCGAGACATAGGTTTTGGGTCCAATGGAGTGGATCGGGTGCGTTTGTTGCGAAAAAATCCGACGTAACTTCATTTAGCAAACTTGTGCGTTAATGGCACCAGTTCGGCCAGTTTTGCATCGACCTTCATGCAGTAACGAAACGGTACGAAACGCTCCAAAACATAAGTTTCGGGTCCAATGGAACGGATCGGGTGCGTTCTTTGCGAAAAATTCTGAAGCAACTTCGTTTAGCAAATTTGTGCGTTATTGGCAGCAGTTCGACCAGTTTTGCATCGACTTTCATGGAGTAACGAAACTATCTGAAACGCACAGAAACATGAGTTCTGGATCCAATGGAGTGGATCAGATGCGTTCATTGCGAAAAATTCCGACGCAACTTCGTTTTGTGAACATGTGCGTAAATGGCACCAGTTCGGCCAGTTTTGCATCGATTTTTGTGGAGTAATGAAATTGTCCAAAACGCCTCAAAACATAAGTCTTCGGCACAATAGAGTGGATCGGGTGCGTTCGTTGCGAAAAATTCCGACGCAACTTCTTTTAGTGAACTTGTGCGTTAATGGCACTAGTTCGGCAAGTTTTGCATCTACTTTCGAGCAGTATCGAAACGGTCCGAAACGCCCCAAAACATGACTTTTGGGTCTAATGGAGTGGATCGGGTGCGATCGTTGCAAAAAATTCTGATGCAACTTAGTATAGCGAACTTGTGCGTTGATGGCACCATTTCGGCCAGATTTGCATCAACTTTTGTGTAGTAATGAAATGTTCCAAAACGCGCCAAAACATGAGTTTTGGGTCCAATGGACTCGATCGGATGCGTTCGTTGCGAAAAATTCAGACGCAACTTCGTTTAGCGAACTTGTGCGTTAATGGCACCAGTTTCGGCCAGTTTTGCATCGACTTTCGTGCAGTATCGAAACGGTCGGAAACACCCCAAAACATGAGTTTTGGGTCCAATCGAGCGGATCGGGTGCGTTCGTTGCGAAAAATTCTTACGCAACTTCGTTTAGCAAACTTGTGCGTTAATGGCTGCAGTTCGGCCAGTTCTGCATCGAATTTCATGCAGTAACGAAACGGTCCGAAACGCCCCAAAACAAGAGTTTTGTGTCCAATGGAGTGGATCGGGTGCGTTTGTTGCGAAAAAATCCGACGTAACTTCGTTTAGTGAACTCGTGCGTTAATGGCACTAGTTCGGCCAGTTTTGCATCGACTTTTGTGCAATAACGAAATGGTCCGAAACGCCCCAAAACTTGAGTTTTAGGTCCAATGGAGTGGATCGGGAGCGTTCGTTGCGAAAAATTTCGATGCAACTTCGTTTAGCGAACTTGTGCTTTAATGGCTCAAGTTCGGCCAGTTTTGCATAGACTTTCGTGCAGTATCGAAACGGTCGGAAACACCCCAAAACATGAGTTTCAGGTTGAATGGAGCGGATCGGGTGCATTCGTTGCGAAAAGTTCTGACGCAATTTCGTTTAGCAGACTAGTGCGTTAATGGCAGCAGTTCGGCCAGTTTTGCATCGACTTTCGTGCAGTAACGAAACGGCCCGAAACGAACCAAAACATGAGTTTTGGGTCCAATGGAGTGGATCGGGTGCGTTCGTTGCGAATATTTCCGACGCAACTTCGTTGAGCGAACTTGTGTAGTAATGGCACCAGTTCGCCCAGTTTTGTATCGACTTTCTTGCAGTATTGAAACGGTCCGAAACACCGCAAAACATGAGTTTCGGGTCCAATGGAGCGGATCGGGTGCGTTCGTTGCGAAAAATTCTGACGCAACTTCGTTTAGCAAATTTGTGCGTTTTTGGCAGCAGTTCGACCAGTTTTGCATCGACTTTCTTGCAGTATTGAAACGGTCCGAAACACCCCAAAACATGAGTTTCGGGTCCAATGGAGCGGATCGGGTGCGTTCGTTGCGAAAAATTCCGACGCAACTTCATTTTGTGAACTTGTGCGTAAATGGCACCAGTTCGGCCAGTTTTGCATCGATTTTTGTGGAGTAATGAAATGGTCCAAAACGCCCCAAAACGTGAGTCTTCGGCACAATAGAGTGGATCGGGTGCGTTCGTTGCGAAAAATTCCGACGCAACTTCTTTTAGTGAACTTGTGCGTTAATGGCACCAGTTCAGCCAGTTTTGCATCGACCTTCGTGCAGTAACGAAACGGTGCAAAACGCCCCGAGACATAGGTTTTGGGTCCAATGGAGTGGATCGGGTGCGTTTGTTGCGAAAAAATCCGACGTAACTTCGTTTAGCGAACTTGTGCGTTAATGGCACCAGTTTCGGCCAGTTTTGCATCGACTTTCGTGCAGTATCGAAACGGTCGGAAACACCCCAAAACATGAGTTTTGGGACCAATGGAGCGGATCGGGTGCGTTCGTTGCAAAAAATTCTTACGCAACTTCGTTTAGCAAACTTGTGCGTTAATGGCAGCAGTTCGGCCAGTTCTGCATCGAATTTCATGCAGTAACGAAACGGTCCGAAACGCTCCAAAACAAGAGTTTTGTGTCCAATGGAGTGGATCGGGTGCGTTTGTTGCGAAAAAATCTGACGTGACTTCGTTTAGTGAACTCGTGCGTTAATGGCACTAGTTCGGCCAGTTTTGCATCGACTTTCGTGCAATAACGAAATGGTCCGAAACGCCCCAAAACTTGAGTTTTCGTTCCAATGGAGTGGATCGGGAGCGTTCGTTGCGAAAAATTTCGATGCAACTTCGTTTAGCGAACTTGTGCTTTAATGGCTCAAGTTCGGCCAATTTTGCATAGAATTTCGTGCAGTATCAAAACGGTTGGAAACACCCCAAAACATGAGTTTCGGGTCCAATGGAGCGGATCGGGTGCGTTCGTTTCGAAAAGTTCTGATGCAACTTCGTTTAGCACACTTGTGCATTAATGGCACCAGTTCGGCCAGTTTTGCATCGACTTTCGTGCAGTATCGAAACAGTCGGAAACACCCCAAAACATAAGTTTCGGGTCCAATGGAACGGGTCGGGTGCGTTCGTTGCGAACAATTCTTACGCAACTTCGTTTAGCAAACTAGTGCGTTAATGGCAGCAGTTCGGCCAGTTCTGCATCGAATTTCATGCAGTAACGAAACGGCCCGATACGAACCAAAACATGAGTTTTGGGTCCAATGGAGTGGATCGGGTGCGTTCGTTGCGAATATTTCCGACGCAACTTCGTTGAGCGAAATTGTGTAGTAATGGCGCCAGTTCGCCCAATTTTGTATCGACTTTCTTGCAGTATTGAAACGGTCCGAAACACCCCAAAACATGAGTTTCGGGTCCAATGGAGCGGATCGGGTGCGTTCGTTGCGAAAAATTCTGACGCAACTTCATTTTGTGAACTTGTGCGTAAATGGCACCAGTTCGGCCAGTTTTGCATCGATTTTTGTGGAGTAATGAAATGGTCCAAAACGCCCCAAAACGTGAGTCTTCGGCACAATAGAGTGGATCGGGTGCGTTCGTTGCGAAATATTCCGACGCAACTTGATGTGAACCCGCTAGGGTTTGTTCCCGATCTTTCGATGAGAGGCAGGGGATAACTCGATTTGAGATGGAGGCGACGTTCACGGCCCGACTACAGCCTTCCAAGGATGCTGCGCCTTAGCAACCGATACACCACCTCCAATGGCTGCCGCGATCTTGTGGAGCGCGACACCCGGCCACTAGGGCACCTGTCCTGCAAGCAATCGAAGAACCAGCAAGAACAAGTAGAACAAGCAACTCAATTGCAAATATGGAGATAATAACCAATCTGGAATCAACAAGGTGGGGTTCCGAATCGAGTAGAACGGATGGTCTAGTCGACACACGCGTCTACAAGGAAGTAGCAATGGCTAAACTTTCAACAAAACAAAAACCCCCCCAATCTGTTCATGGCAGCTCTAACCCTTATTAATACCTAGGAGGACGACCAAGAGGGTGTTTGAGTCGCACTCCAACCCTAGGATGCGTCCCTAATGGACCCGACTTGATACAAAGCCCATCGGGCCAAATTAAGATGTCGCAGCACCTTTAGACAGAAAACCAGTCTGTAGTATTTTGGTCATTGCGGACGAATCAGGAGAGATATGGACTTGAGTCTGGATCCATATGAAACTAGACTTCATAAGCTTTCCACGAAGTACTTGAACGTCCCTATCCGAGTCTGTATGCGACCGTGGTGTCCGTCACAAGTTGGTGCTGTTCTGCAGTCCGAATCCAGCCTCCAAAACGTGTTGGACATGGACTCTTTCTTTCCTTGCACCAAAAGTGACGTGGTGGCCTGATGGAGAACATTGGGAAGACTTAGGCTTGGTCCCCAATCAACTTCTTTGGTCCTCCATACCTTCCATGTGTGTTTATTACATGTGGGTGTATCCATTCTGGTGATGTCCACATCATTCTCCCCTTCTTGGCTGCAAGTCGTCCTCGACTTGCTCCAACGGCATTCAAAGGTGCTTGCTTTGTTGTTGGAACATGGAGCGACGACTATGCTGCATGGGCAAAACAAACAATGCTCCCGTTCTTCAGGCTGATCCTGTTGCATAAGAGAAAAACTAGAAAAACTTTGCAAGATATTATTAGTGTTAATGCAGCCCCCTATTTGCTCATGGTATTGTAGCCCAAAAGGATATTTCAGATTAGAACAGATATACACTTTATGCACCAAATATTCTCCTTTGATGTCATTTTTTCCAATTGCATGAAGCGAACAATGATTTAAACTTGGCAAATTAGAATCTAATTGAACCTTCTCTTTTAGAAAATTTAGATTACACAGAATATTAAATTCAATATAACCCAAAGTATTTAAAGAAGACAACAATTTCAGTTCATCTTGTACACAAGTAATAGATGAGAAGGATTATCTACAGCACATTCGTATGGTTCCAAACCAAAAATATCACACTTATTCATTAATTCTGGTATATGAGTAAAAGAAGTATTAGCACACAAGTCCTCTTTATCATAAGAAACAACAAGTAATTCATCTTGTGAAAAAGTTGAATCAGCAGCAGGTTCCACTATTCGTTGCTCTTTGTTAGCATGTAGAGTGGACAAAGTTTGGACACTATGAGTCACATCATTCTTGCAAGTATTCACAAATGAAAGAATTTCTTTTTCAGCATGGAGAGCAAGACAAAACAATTGACCGATACAGCAATAGGACTTGCCAATTAACAAGTTTCGAATTTCAGAATTGAGCCCTCTCATGAACCTATTCATAACATCTTCCATGCATTCATCCAATCCACCAAACATGATACAAATTTTAAAATCATGGTAGTATTGTTTCACAGTCCTACTACCCTGTTTTAATTTCTCTAGTTTGGTAAGCAAATGATCAACATAATATGCAGGAATATAGGCATCTCTAAAATGTATTTTGAATTCTTTCCAAGTTTGCGGAATAATGTTATGCCTACAAATATATTTCCATTCTAACAAAGCATTTTCTGTTAAAATATTAGAGGCAATATAAATCATTTGTTGCTCCGACAGGTCATGCTCATCAAATTCATTATCTACTTTTAGCTCCCAATCAATGTAAGCTTTAGGATCAAACTCACCAGGATATAAAGGCAAGCATTGAATAATGTTCAGAATATTTTGTTGTTGTCTGCTCCGCTCAAAAATGACTGTATCACCTGCCATGATCAGTAGAAAACAAGAACACAAAAATAATATGTATCCTCCTGTCAACTACTGGAATGTGTCGGTTGTAATTCTCTCAAACTCAACTTGTTTAATACGAGCTCTTACCAGTTCTTACCAAGCAAAACAGGATGAGTCGGCAACCAACAAGTCAAGCACCTTGAAAGAAGTGTATCGGTGCCTTAGCAATAGAAAACTGTCAAGCTATAGTCGAGTATGTGGAGCTGTAGGTGGGCTGATCAAGGGAAAATACTAGCACCACGTTAGTCAGAAAAGCAAGCTGAATAATTGTTCAACGGTGGTACCGTGCTGGTCCTAGCATAGACCGTACTAGAGGCGCGAGCCTGGACACAAATGAAGTCACAAAGCACCAACCGAAACAGCAGGAACACAAAAGATGGATCAGCCCCTTTCTTCTTTTTCGTTTCTTTTCTTTTCTTTTCTGTTTTTTTTTCACTTTGTTTTCTTTTTTTCTTCTTCTTTTTTTTTGTAGAGGACTAAAATCCTTTGTTTGACAAACAACGCAACAGGATTACTGCATATAGTTGCTACCAACTCAGATTGACAAAACTTGTTTCACGCAGCCAGACGCACAAATCTCCAAGTCGATTCTGGAGCACATAGATGGAGTTTGTGACCCAGGTCAGATCCGTTGGAAAGATCACGAGTTACGCTTTCCAGATTGTACTAAAACTCGCAAATCGGAGACCGGACACAGAAATAATGAAAGTTTTCTTCCACTGATGAATTGAAACTCCGAGACAAAAAGAGGTGACAAGAACTCGAAACTCTAAAGGACTAAACTAAGACCAGCAACACGACGCAACCGATGCAACCGAAAACTCAACAAGCCCTAACTAAGTAGTACCAGCAAAGGCTCAAAGGGTTTATAGGATTGCCGGCAAACTAATCTACCTTTTTTTTTGGTTTTTCTGGACTATAGGAAAAAAAATAGCAAAGATAAGTCTCTCACCGATAAACCTTGCTCTGATACCAACTGATGTGAACCCGCTAGGGTTTGTTCCCGATCTTTCGATGAGAGGCAGGGGATAACTCGATTTGAGATGGAGGCGACGTTCACGGCCCGACTACAGCCTTCCAAGGATGCTGCGCCTTAGCAACCGATACACCACCTCCAATGGCTGCCGCGATCTTGTGGAGCGCGACACCCGGCCACTAGGGCACCTGTCCTGCAAGCAATCGAAGAACCAGCAAGAACAAGTAGAACAAGCAACTCAATTGCAAATATGGAGATAATAACCAATCTGGAATCAACAAGGTGGGGTTCCGAATCGAGTAGAACGGATGGTCTAGTCGACACACGCGTCTACAAGGAAGTAGCAATGGCTAAACTTTCAACAAAACAAAAACCCCCCCAATCTGTTCATGGCAGCTCTAACCCTTATTAATACCTAGGAGGACGACCAAGAGGGTGTTTGAGTCGCACTCCAACCCTAGGATGCGTCCCTAATGGACCCGACTTGATACAAAGCCCATCGGGCCAAATTAAGATGTCGCAGCACCTTTAGACAGAAAACCAGTCTGTAGTATTTTGGTCATTGCGGACGAATCAGGAGAGATATGGACTTGAGTCTGGATCCATATGAAACTAGACTTCATAAGCTTTCCACGAAGTACTTGAACGTCCCTATCCGAGTCTGTATGCGACCGTGGTGTCCGTCACAAGTTGGTGCTGTTCTGCAGTCCGAATCCAGCCTCCAAAACGTGTTGGACATGGACTCTTTCTTTCCTTGCACCAAAAGTGACGTGGTGGCCTGATGGAGAACATTGGGAAGACTTAGGCTTGGTCCCCAATCAACTTCTTTGGTCCTCCATACCTTCCATGTGTGTTTATTACATGTGGGTGTATCCATTCTGGTGATGTCCACATCACAACTTCTTTTAGTGAACTTGTGCGTTAATGGCACTAGTTCGGCTAGTTTTGCATGTACTTTCAAGCAGTATCGAAACGGTCCGAAACGCCCCAAAACATGACTTTTGGGTCTAATGGAGTGGATCGGGTGCGATCATTGCAAAAAATTCTGATGCAACTTAGTATAGCGAACTTGTGCGTTGATGGCACCATTTCGGCCAGTTTTGCATCAACTTTTGTGTAGTAATGAAATGTTCCAAAACGCGCCAAAACATGAGTTTTGGGTCCAATGGACTCGATCGGATGCGTTCGTTGCGAAAAATTCAGACGCAACTTCGTTTAGCGAACTTGTGCGTTAATGGCACCAGTTTCGGCCAGTTTTGCATCGACTTTCGCGCAGTATCGAAACGGTCGGAAACACCCCAACACACGAGTTTTGGGTCCAATGTAGCGGATCGGGTGCGTTCGTTGCGAAAAATTCTTACGCAACTTCGTTTAGCAAACTTGTGCGTTAATGGCAGCAGTTCGGCCAGTTCTGCATCAAATTTCATGCAGTAAGGAAACGGTCCAAAACGCCCCAAAACAAGAGTTTTGTGTGCAATGGAGTGGATCAGGTGCATCCGTTGTGAAAAATTCCGACGCAACTTCGTTTATTGAACTTGTGCGTTAATGGCACTAGCTCGGCCAGTTTTGCATCGACTTTCGTGCAATAACAAAACGGTCCGAAATGCCCCAAAACCTGAGTTTTGGGTCCAATGGAGTGGTTCGAGTGTGTTCGCTGCGAAAATTTCCGACGCAACTTCGTTGAGCGAACTTGTGCCGTAATGGCACCAGTTCGGCCAGTTTTGCATCGACCTTCGTGCAGTAACGAAACGGTACAAAACGCCCCAAGACATAGGTTTTGGGTCCAATGGAGTGGATCGGGTGCGTTTGTCGCGAAAAAATCCGACGTAACTTCGTTTAGTGAACTCGTGCGTTAATGGCACTAGTTCGGCCAGTTTTGCATGGACTTTCGTGCAATAACGAAATGGTCCGAAACGCCCCAAAACATGAGTTTTGGGTCCAATGGAGTCGATCGAGAGCGTTCGTTGCGAAAAATTTCGATGCAACTTCGTTTAGCGAGCTTGTGCATTAATGGCTCAAGTTCGGCCAGTTTTGCATAGACTTTCGTGCAGTATCGAAACGGTCAGAAACACCCCAAAACATGAGTTTCGGGTCCAATGGAGCGGATCGGGTGCGTTCGTTGCGGAAAGTTCTGACGCAACTTCGTTTAGAAAACTTGTGCATTAATGGCAACAGTTCGGACATTTTTGCATCGACTTTCGTGCAGTATCGAAACGGTCGGAAACACCCCAAAACATGAGTTTCGGGTCCAATGGAGCGGATCGGGTGCGTTCGTTGCGAAATATTCTTACGCAACTTCATTTAGCAAATTTGTGCGTTAATATCAGCAGTTCGGCCAGTTCTGCATCGAATTTCATGCAGTAACGAAACGGTCCGAAACGCCCCAAAATAAGAGTTTTGTGTCCAATGGAGTGGATCGGGAGCGTTCGTTGCGAAAAATTCCGATGCAACTTCGTTTAGTGAACTTGTGCGTTAATGGCACTAGCTCGGTCAGTTTTGCATCGACTTTCGTGCAGTAAAGAAACGGTCCGAAACACCCCAAAACCTGAGTTTTGGGTCCAATGGAGTGGATCGTGATGTGAACCCGCTAGGGTTTGTTCCCGATCTTTCGATGAGAGGCGGGGGATAACTCGATTTGAGATGGAGGCGACGTTCACGGCCCGACTACAGCCTTCCAAGGACGCTGCGCCTTAGCAACCGATACACCACCTCCAATGGCTGCCGCGATCTTGTGGAGCGCGACACCCGGCCACTAGGGCACCTGTCCTGCAAGCAATCGAAGAACCAGCAAGAACAAGTAGAACAAGCAACTCAATTGCAAATATGGAGATAATAACCAATCTGGAATCAACAAGGTGGGGTTCCGAATCGAGTAGAACGGATGGTCTAGTCGACACACGCGTCTACAAGGAAGTAGCAATGGCTAAACTTTCAACAAAACAAAAACCCCCAATCTGTTCATGGCGGCTCTAACCCTTATTAATACCTAGGAGGACGACCAAGAGGGTGTTTGAGTCGCACTCCAACCCTAGGACACGTCCCTAATGGACCCGACTTGATACAAAGCCCATCGGGCCAAATTAAGATGTCGCAGCACCTTTAGACAGAAAACCAGTCGGTAGTATTTTGGTCATTGCGGATGAATCAGAAGAGATATGGACTTGAGTCCGGATCCATACGAAACTAGACTTCATAAGCTTTCCACGAAGTACTTGAACGTCCCTATCCGAGTCCGTATGCGACCATGGTGTCCGTCACAAGTTGGTGCTGTTCTGCAGTCCGAATCCAGCCTCCAAAACGTGTTGGACATGGACTCTTTCTTTCCTTGCACCGAAAGTGACGTGGTGGCCTGATGGAGAACATTGGGAAGACTTAGGCTTGGTCCCCAATCAACTTCTTTGGTCCTCCATACCTTCCATGTGTGTTTATTACATGTGGGTGTATCCATTCTGGTGATGTCCACATCATTCTCCCCTTCTTGGCTGCAAGTCGTCCTCGACTTGCTCCAACGGCATTTAAAGGTGCTTGCTTTGTTGTTGGAACATGGAGCGACGACTATGCTGCATGGGCACAACAAACAATGCTCCCGTTCTTCAGGCTGATCCTGTTGCATAAGAGAAAAACTAGAAGAACTTTGCAAGATATTATTAGTGTTAATGCAGGCCCCTATTTGCTCATGGTATTGTAGCCCAAAAGGATATTTCAGATTAGAACAGATATACACTTTATGCACCAAATATTCTCCTTTGATGTCATTTTTTCCAATTGCATGAAGCGAACAATGATTTAAACTTGGCAAATTAGAATCTAATTGAACCTTCTCTTTTAGACAATTTAGATTACACAGAATATTAAATTCAATATAACCCAAAGTATTTAAAGAAGACAACAATTTCAGTTCATCTTGTACACAAGTAATAGGATGTGAAGGATTATCTACAGCACATTTGTATGGTTCCAAACCAAAAATATCACACTTATTCATTAATTCTGGTATATGAGTAAAAGAAGTATTAGCACACAAGTCCTCTATATCATAAGAAACAACAAGTAATTCATCTTGTGAAAAAGTTGAATCAGCAGCAGGTTCCACTATTCGTTGCTCTTTGTTAGCATGTAGAGTGGACAAAGTTTGGACACTATGAGTCACATCATTCTTGCAAGTATTCACAAATGAAAGAATTTCTTTTTCAGCATGGAGAGCAAGACAAAACAATTGACCGATACAGCAATAGGACTTGCCAATTAACAAGTTTCGAATTTCAGAATTGAGCCCTCTCATGAACCTATTCATAACATCTTCCATGCATTCATCCAATCCACCAAACATGATACAAATTTTAAAATCATGGTAGTATTGTTTCACAGTCCTACTACCCTGTTTTAATTTCTCTAGTTTGGTAAGCAAATGATCAACATAATATGCAGGAATATAGGCATCTCTAAAATGTATTTTGAATTCTTTCCAAGTTTGCGGAATAATGTTATGCCTACAAATATATTTCCATTCTAGCAAAGCATTTTCTGTTAAAATATTAGAGGCAATATAAATCATTTGTTTCTCCGACAGGTCATGCTCATCAAATTCATTATCTACTTTTAGCTCCCAATCAATGTAAGCTTTAGGATCAAACTCACCAGGATATAAAGGCAAGCATTGAATAATGTCCAGAATATTTTGTTGTTGTTTGCTCCGCTCAAAAATCACAGTATCACCTGCCATGATCAGTAGAAAACAAGAACACAAAAATAATATGTATCCTCCTGTCAACTACTAGAATGTGTCGGTTGTAATTCTCTCAAACTCAACTTGTTTAATACGAGCTCTTACCAGTTCTTACCAAGCAAAACAGGATGAGTCGGCAACCAACAAGTCAAGCACCTTGAAAGAAGTGTATCGGTGCCTTAGCAACAGAAAACTGTCAAGCTATAGTCGAGTATGTGGAGCTGTAGGTGGGCTGATCAAGGGAAAATACTAGCACCACGTTAGTCAGAAAAGCAAGCTGAATAATTGTTCAACGGTGGTACTATGCTGGTCCTAGCATAGACCGTACTAGAGGCGCGAGCCTGGACACAAATGAAGTCACAAAGCACCAACCGAAACAGAAGGAACACAAAAGATGGATCAGCCCCTTTCTTCTTTTTCGTTTCTTTTCTTTTCTTTTCTGTTTTTTTTCACTTTGTTTTCTTTTTTTTCTTCTCTTTTTTTTGTAGAGGACTAAAATCCTTTGTTTGACAAACAACGCAACAGGATTACTGCATATAGCTGCTACCAACTCAGATTGACGAAACTTGTTTCACGCAGCCAGACGCACAAATCTCCAAGTCGATACTGGAGCACTTAGATGGAGTTTGTGACCCAGGTCAGATCCGTTGGAAAGATCACGAGTTACGCTTTCCAGATTGTACTAAAACTTGCAAATCGGAGACCGGACACAGAAACAATGAAAGTTTTCTTCCACTGATGAATTGAAACTCCGAGACAAAAAGAGGTGACAAGAACTCGAAACTCTAAAGGACTAAACTAAGACCAGCAACACGACGCAACCGATGCAACCGAAAACTCAACAAGCCCTAACTAAGTAGTACCAGCAAAGGCTCAAAGGGTTTATAGGATTGCCGACAAACTAATCTACCTTTTTTTTGGTTTTTCTGGACTATAGGAAAAAAAATAGCAAAGATAAGTCTCTCACCGATAAACCTTGCTCTGATTACCAACTGATGTGAACCCGCTAGGGTTTGTTCCCGATCTTTCGATGAGAGGCGGGGGATAACTCGATTTGAGATGGAGGCGACGTTCACGGCCCGACTACAGCCTTCCAAGGACGCTGCGCCTTAGCAACCGATACACCACCTCCAATGGCTGCCGCGATCTTGTGGAGCGCGACACCCGGCCACTAGGGCACCTGTCCTGCAAGCAATCGAAGAACCAGCAAGAACAAGTAGAACAAGCAACTCAATTGCAAATATGGAGATAATAACCAATCTGGAATCAACAAGGTGGGGTTCCGAATCGAGTAGAACGGATGGTCTAGTCGACACACGCGTCTACAAGGAAGTAGCAATGGCTAAACTTTCAACAAAACAAAAACCCCCAATCTGTTCATGGCGGCTCTAACCCTTATTAATACCTAGGAGGACGACCAAGAGGGTGTTTGAGTCGCACTCCAACCCTAGGACACGTCCCTAATGGACCCGACTTGATACAAAGCCCATCGGGCCAAATTAAGATGTCGCAGCACCTTTAGACAGAAAACCAGTCGGTAGTATTTTGGTCATTGCGGATGAATCAGAAGAGATATGGACTTGAGTCCGGATCCATACGAAACTAGACTTCATAAGCTTTCCACGAAGTACTTGAACGTCCCTATCCGAGTCCGTATGCGACCATGGTGTCCGTCACAAGTTGGTGCTGTTCTGCAGTCCGAATCCAGCCTCCAAAACGTGTTGGACATGGACTCTTTCTTTCCTTGCACCAAAAGTGACGTGGTGGCCTGATGGAGAACATTGGGAAGACTTAGGCTTGGTCCCCAATCAACTTCTTTGGTCCTCCATACCTTCCATGTGTGTTTATTACATGTGGGTGTATCCATTCTGGTGATGTCCACATCAGATCGAGTGTGTTCGCTGCGAAAATTTCGGACGCAACTTCGTTGAGCGAACTAGTGCCGTAATGGCACCAGTTCGGCCAGTTTTGCATCGACCTTCGTGCAGTACAGAAACGGTACGAAACCCCCCAAAACATAAGTTCTGGGTCCAATGGAGTGGATCGCGTGCGTTTGTTGTGAAAAATTCCGACGTAACTTCGTTTAGCGAACTTGTGCTTTAATGGCTCCAGTTCGGCCAGTTTTGCATACACTTTCGTGCCGTATCGAAACGGTCGGAAACACCCCAAAACAAGAGTTTTGGGTCCAATGGAGCGGATCGGGTGCCTTCGTTGCGAAAAGTTCTGATGCAACTTCGTTTAGCAAACTTGTGCGTTAATGGCAGCAGTTCGGCAAGTTTTGCATGGACTTTCGTGCAGTATCGAAATGGTCGGAAACACCCCGAAACATGAGTTTTGGGTCCAATGGAGCGGATCGGGTGCCTTCGTTGCGAAAAGTTCTGATGCAACTTCGTTTAGCAAACTTGTGCGTTAATGGCAGCAGTTCGGCAAGTTTTGCATGGACTTTCGTGCAGTATCGAAATGGTCGGAAACACCCCAAAACATGAGTTTTGGGTCGAATGGAGTGGATCAGGTGCGTTCGTTGCGAAAAATTCCGACGCAACTTTGTTTAGTGAACTCGTGCGTTAATGGCACTAGCTCGGCCAGTTTTGCATCGACTATCGTGCAGTAACGAAACGGTCCGAAACGCCCCAAAACCTGTGTTTTGGGTCCAATGGAGTGGATCGAGTGTGTTCGCTGTGAAAATTTCCGACGCAACTTCGTTGAGCGAACTTGTGCCATAATGGCACCAGTTCGGCCAGTTTTGCATCGACCTTCGTGTAGTAACGAAACGGTACAAAACGCCCCAAGACATAGGTTTTGGGTCCAATTGAGTGGATCGGGTGGGTTTGTCGCCAAAAAATCCGACGTAACTTCGTTTAGTGAACTCGTGCGTTAATGGCACTAGTTCGGCCAGTTTTGCATCGACTTTCGTTCAATAACGAAATGGTCCGAAACGTCCCAAAACATAAGTTTTGGGTCCAATGGAGTGGAACGGGAGCGTTCTTTGAGAAAAATTTCGATGCAACTTCGTTTAGCGAACTTGTGCTTTAATGTCTCAAGTTCGGCCAGTTTTGCATAGACTTTCGTGCAGTATCGAAACGGTCGGAAACACCCCAAAACATGAGTTTCGGGTCCAATGGAGCGGATCGGGTGCGTTCGTTGCGGAAAGTTCGGACGCAACTTTGTTTAGCAAACTTGTGCATTAATGGCAACAGTTCGGCCAGTTTTGCATCGACTTTCGTGCAGTATCGAAACGGTCGGAAACACACCATAACATGAGTTTCGGGTCCAATGGAGCGGATCGGGTGCGTTCGTTGCGAAAAATTCTTACGCAACTTCGTTTAGCAAACTGTTGCGTTAATGGCAGCAGTTCGGCCAGTTCTGCATCGAATTTCATGCAGTAACGAAACGGTTCGAAACGCCCCAAAACAAGAGTTTTGTGTCCAATGGAGTGGATCGGGAGCGTTCGTTGCGAAAAATTCCGACGCAACTTCATTTAGTGAACTTGTGCGTTAATGGCACTAGCTCGGCCAGTTTTGCATCGACTTTCGTGCAGTAACGAAACGGTCCGAAACGCCCCAAAACCTGTGTTTGGGGTCCAATGGAGTGGATCGAGTGTGTTCGCTGCGAAAATTTCGGACGCAACTTCGTTGAGCGAACTAGTGCCGTAATGGCACCAGTTCGGCCAGTTTTGCATCGACCTTCGTGCAGTACAGAAACGGTACGAAACGCTCCAAAACATAAGTTTCGGGTCCAATGGAATGGATCGGGTACGTTCGTTGCGAAAATTTCTTACGCAACTTCGTTTAGCAAACTTGTGCGTTATTGGCAGCAGTTCGGCCAGTTCTGCATCAAATTTCATGCAGTAACGAAACGGTCCGAAACGCCCCAAAACAAGAGTTTTGTGTGCAAAGCAGTGGATCAGGTGCCTCCGTAGTGAAAAATTCCGACGCAACTTCGTTTAGTGAACTCGTGCGTTAATGGCACTAGCTCGACCAGTTTTGCATCGACTATCGTGCACTAATGAAACGGTCCGAAACGCCCCAAAACCTGTGTTTTGGTTCCAATGGAGTGGATCGAGTGTGTTCGCTGCGAAAATTTCCGACGCAACTTCGTTGAGCGAACTTGTGCCGTAATGGCACCAGTTCGGCCAGTTTTGCATCGACCTTCGTGCAGTAACAAAACGGTACAAAACGCCCCAAGACATAGGTTTTGGGTCCAATGGAGTGGATCGGGTGCGTTTGTCGCGAAAAAATCCGACGTAACTTCGTTTAGTGAACTCGTGCGTTAATGGCACTAGTTCGGCCAGTTTTGTATCAACTTTCGTGCAATAACGAAATGGTCCGAAACGCCCCAAAACATGAGTTTTGGGTCCAATGGAGCGGATCGGGTGCGTTCGTTGCGAAAAGTTGTGACGCAACTTCGTTTAGCAAACTTGTGTGTCAATGGCAGCAGTTCGGCCAGTTTTGCATGGACTTTCGTGCAGTATCGAAACGGTCGGAAACACCCCAAAACATGAGTTTCGGGTCCAATGGAGCGGATCGGGTGCGTTCGTTGCGGAAAGTTCGGACGCAACATTTTTTAGCAAACTTGTGCATTAATGGCAACAGTTCGGCCAGTTTTGCATCGACTTTCGTGCAGTATCGAAACGGTCGGAAACACACCAAAACATGAGTTTCGGGTCCAATGGAGCGGATCGGGTGCGTTCGTTGCGAAAAGTTCTTACGCAACTTCGTTTAGCAAACTGTTGCGTTAATGGCAGCAGTTCGGCCAGTTCTGCATCGAATTTCATGCAGTAACGAAACGGTCCGAAACGCCCCAAAACAAGAGTTTTGTGTCCAATGGAGTGGATCGGGAGCGTTCGTTGCGAAAAATTCCGACGCAACTTCATTTAGTGAACTTGTGCGTTAATGGCACTAGCTCGGCCAGTTTTGCATCGACCTTCGTGCAGTAACGAAACGGTACAAAACGCCCCAAGACATAGGTTTTGGGTCCAATGGAGTGGATCGGGTGCGTTTGTCGCGAAAAAATCCGACGTAACTTCGTTTAGTGAACTCGTGCGTTAATGGCACTAGTTCGGCCAGTTTTGCATCAACTTTCGTGCAGTATCGAAACGGTTGGAAACGCCCCAAAACATGAGTTTCGGGTCCAATGGAGCGGATCGGGTGCGTTCGTTGCGGAAAGTTCGGACGCAACTTCGTTTAGCAAACTTGTGCATTAATGGCAACAGTTCGGCCAGTTTTGCATCGACTTTCGTGCAGTATCGAAACGGTCGGAAACACACCAAAACATGAGTTTCGGGTCCAATGGAGCGGATCGGGTGCGTTCGTTGCGAAAAATTCTTACGCAACTTCGTTTAGCAAACTTGTGCGTTAATATCAGCAGTTCGGCCAATTCTGCATCGAATTTCATGCAGTAACGAAACGGTCTGAAACGGCCCAAAACAAGAGTTTTGTGTCCAATGGAGTGGATCGGGAGCGTTCGTTGCGAAAAATTCCGACGCAACTTCATTTAGTGAACTTGTGCGTTAATGGCACTAGCTCGGCCAGTTTTGCATCGACTTTCGTGCAGTAACGAAACGGTCCGAAACGCCCCAAAACCTGTGTTTGGGGTCCAATGGAGTGGATCGAGTGTGTTCGCTGCGAAAATTTCGGACGCAACTTCGTTGAGCGAACTAGTGCCGTAATGGCACCAGTTCGGCCAGTTTTGCATCGACCTTCGTGCAGTACAGAAACGGTACGAAACGCTCCAAAACATAAGTTTCGGGTCCAATGGAACGGATCGGGTGCGTTCGTTGCGAAAATTTCTTACGCAACTTCGTTTAGCAAACTTATGCGTTAATGGCAGCAGTTCGGCCAGTTCTGCATCAAATTTCATGCAGTAACGAAACGGTCCGAAACGCCCCAAAACAAGAGTTTTGTGTGCAAAGCAGTGGATCAGGTGCGTCCGTAGTGAAAATTTCCGACGCAACTTCGTTTAGTGAACTCGTGCGTTAATGGCACTAGCTCGGCCAGTTTTGCATCGACTATCGTGCAATAACGAAACGGTCCGAAACGCCCCAAAACCTGTGTTTTGGTTCCAATGGAGTGGATCGAGTGTGTTCGCTGCGAAAATTTCCGACGCAACTTCGTTGAGCGAACTTGTGCTGTAATGGCACCAGTTCGGCCAGTTTTGTATCGACCTTCGTGCAGTAACGAAACGGTACAAAACGCCCCAAGACATAGGTTTTGGGTCCAATGGAGTGGATCGGGTGCGTTTGTCGCGAAAAAATCCGACGTAACTTCGTTTAGTGAACTCGTGCGTTAATGGCACTAGTTCGGCCAGTTTTGCATCAACTTTCGTGCAGTATCGAAACGGTTGGAAACGCCCCAAAACATGAGTTTCGGGTCCAATGGAGCGGATCGGGTGCGTTCGTTGCGGAAAGTTCTGATGCAACTTCGTTTAGAAAACTTGTGCATTAATGGCAACAGTTCGGCCAGTTGTGCATCGACTTTCGTGCAGTATCGAAACGGTCGGAAACACACCAAAACATGAGTTTTGGGTCCAATGGAGCGGATCGGGTGCGTTCGTTGCGAAAAATTCTTACGCAACTTCATTTAGCAAATTTGTGCGTTAATATCAGCATTTCGGCCAGTTCTGCATCGAATTTCATGCAGTAACGAAACGGTCCGAAACGGCCCAAAACAAGAGTTTTGTGTCCAATGGAGCGTTCGGTGCGAAAAATTTCGATGCAACTTCGTTTAGCGAACTTGTGCGTTAATGGCACTAGCTCGGCCAGTTTTGCATCGACTTTCGTGCAGTAACGAAACGGTCCGAAACGCCCCAAAACCTGAGTTTTGGGTCCAATGGAGTGGATCTAGTGTGTTCGCTGCAAAATTTCCGATGCAACTTCGTTAAGCGAACTAGTGCCGTAATGGCACCACTTCGGCCAGTTTTGCATCGACCTTCGTGCAGTAACGAAACGGTACGAAACGTCCCAAAACATAAGTTCTGGGTCCAATGGAGTGGATCGGGTGCGTTTGTTTTGAAAAATTCCGACGTAACTTCATTTAGCGAACTTGTGCTTTAATGGCTCCAGTTCGGCCAGTTTTGCATAGACTTTCGTGCCGTATTGAAACGGTCGGAAACACCCCAAAACATGAGTTTCGGGTCCAATGGAGCGGATCGGGTGCCTTCGTTGCGAAAAGTTCTGATGCAACTCGTTTAGCAAACTTGTGCGTTAATGGCAGCAGTTCGGCAAGTTTTGCATGGACTTTCGTGCAGTATCAAAATGGTCGGAAACACCCCAAAACAGGAGTTTTGGGTCGAATGGAGTGGATCAGGTGTGTTCGTTGTGAAAAATTCCGACGCAACTTCGTTTAATGAACTTGTGCGTTAATGGCACAAGCTCGGCCAGTTTTGCATCGACTTTCATGCAGTAACAAAACGGTCCGAAACACCCCAAAACCTAAGTTTTGGGTCCAATGGAGTGGATCGAGTGTGTTCGCTGCGAAAATTTCCGACGCAACTTCGTTGAGCGAACTTGTGCCGTAATGGCTCAAGTTCGGCCAGTTTTGCATAGACTTTCGTGCAGTATCGAAACGGTCGGAAACACCCAAAACATGAGTTTCGTGTCCAATGGAGCGGATCGGGTGCGTTCGTTGCGGAAAGTTCTGACGCAACTTCGTTTAGAAAACTTGTGCATTAATGGCAACAGTTCGGCCAGTTTTGCATCGACTTTCGTGCAGTATCGAAACGGTCGGAAACACCACAAAACATGAGTTTCGGGTCCAATGGAGCGGATCGGGTGCGTTCGTTGCGAAAAATTATTACGCAACTTCGTTTAGCAAACTTGTGCGTTAATATCAGCAGTTCGGCCAGTTCTGCATCGAATTTCATGCAGTAACGAAACGGTCTGAAACGGCCCAAAACAAGAGTTTTGTGTCCAATGGAGTGGATCGGGAGCGTTCGTTGCGAAAAATTTCGATGCAACTTCGTTTAGCGAACTTGTGCATTAATGGCACTAGCTCGGCCAGTTTTGCATCGACTTTCGTGCAGTAACGAAACGGTCTGAAACGCTCCAAAACCTGAGTTTTGGGTCCAATGGAGTGGATCGAGTGTGTTCGCTGCGGAAATTTCTGACGCAACTTCGTTGAGCGAACTAGTGCCGTAATGGCACCACTTCGGCCAGTTTTGCATCGACCTTCGTGCAGTAACGAAACGGTACGAAATGCCCCAAAACATAAGTTCTGGGTCCAGTGGAGTGGATCGGGTGCGTTTGTTGTGAAAAATTCCGACGTAACTTCGTTTAGCAAACTTGTGCTTTAATGGCTCCAGTTCGGCCAGTTTTGCATAGACTTTCATGCCGTATCGAAACGGTCGGAAACACCCCAAAACATGAGTTTCGGGTCCAATGGAGCGGATCGGGTGCCTTCGTTGCGAAAAATTCTTACGCAACTTCGTTTAGCAAACTAGTGCGTTAATGGCAGCAGTTTGGCCATTTCTGCATCGAATTTCATGCAGTAACGAAACGGCCCGGAACGAACCAAAACATGAGTTTTGGGTCCAATGGAGTGGATCGGGTTCGTTTGTTGCGAATATTTCTGACGCAACTTCGTTGAGCGAACTTGTGTAGTAATGGCACCAATTCGCCCAGTTTTGTGTCGACTTTCTTGCAGTATTGAAACGGTCCGAAACACCCCAAAACATGAGTTTCGGGTCCAATGGAGTGGATCGGGTGCGTTTGTTGTGAAAAATTCCGACGTAACTTCGTTTAGCGAACTTGTGCTTTAATGGCTCCAGTTCGGCCAGTTTTGCATAGACTTTCGTGCCGTATCGAAACGGTCGGAAACACCCCAAAACATCAGTTTCGGGTCCAATGGAGCGGATCAGGTGCCTTCGTTGCGAAAAGTTCTGACGCAACTTCGTTTAGCAAACTTGTGCGTTAATGGCAGCAGTTCGGCAAGTTTTGCATTGGACTTTCGTGCAGTATCGAAATGGTCGGAAACACCCCAAAACATGAGTTTTGGGTCGATTGGAGTGGATCAGGTGCGTTCGTTGCGAAAAATTCCGACGCAACTTCGTTTAATGAACTTGTGCGTTAATGGCACAAGCTCGGTGATGTGGACATCACCAGAATGGATACACCCACATGTAATAAACACACATGGAAGGTATGGAAGACCAAAGAAGTTGATTGGGGACCAAGCCTAAGTCTTCCCAATGTTCTCCATCAGGCCACCACGTCACTTTTGGTGCAAGGAAAGAAAGAGTCCATGTCCAACACGTTTTGGAGGCTGGATTCGGACTGCAGAACAGCACCAACTTGTGACGGACACCACGGTCGCATACGGACTCGGATAGGGACGTTCAAGTACTTCGTGGAAAGCTTATGAAGTCTAGTTTCAAATGGATCCGGACTCAAGTCCATATCTCTCCTGATTCGTCCGCAATGACCAAAATACTACCGACTGGTTTTCTGTCTAAAGGTGCTGCGACATCTTAATTTGGCCCGATGGGCTTTGTATCAAGTCGGGTCCATTAGGGACGCGTCCTAGGGTTGGAGTGCGACTCAAACACCCTCTTGGTCGTCCTCCTAGGTATTAATAAGGGTTAGAGCCGCCATGAACAGATTGGGGGGTTTTGTTTTGTTGAAAGTTTAGCCATTGCTACTTCCTTGTAGACGCGTGTGTCGACTAGACCATCCGTTCTACTCGATTCGGAACCCCACCTTGTTGATTCCAGATTGGTTATTATCTCCATATTTGCAATTGAGTTGCTTGTTCTACTTGTTCTTGCTGGTTCTTCGATTGCTTGCAGGACAGGTGCCCTAGTGGCCGGGTGTCGCGCTCCACAAGATCGCGGCAGCCATTGGAGGTGGTGTATCGGTTGCTAAGGCGCAGCATCCTTGGAAGGCTGTAGTCGGGCCGTGAACGTCGCCTCCATCTCAAATCGAGTTATCCCCCGCCTCTCATCGAAAGATCGGGAACAAACCCTAGCGGTTTCACATTAGTTGGTAATCAGAGCAAGGTTTATCGGTGAGAGACTTCTAATTCTTTGCTGTTTTATTTTTCCTATAGTCCAGAAAAGCCAAAAAAAATAGTAGATTAGTTTTCCTTCAATCCTATAAACTCGTTTGAGCCTTTGCTAGCACTGCTTAGTTAGGGCTTGTTGAATTTTCGATTGCATCGGTCGCGTCGAGTTGCTGGTCTTAGTTTAGTCCTTTAGAGTTTCGAGTTCTTGTCACCTCTTTTTGTCTCGGAGTTTCAATTCATCAGTGGAAGAAAACTTTCATTGTTTCTGTGTCCGGTCTCCGATTTGCGAGTTTTAGTACAATCTGGAAAGCGTAACTCGTGATCTTTCCAACGGATCTGACCTGGGTCACAAACTCCATCTAAGTGCTCCAGAATCGACTTGGAGATTTGTGCGTCTGGCTGCGTGAAACAAGTTTCATCAATCTGAGTTGGTAGCAGCTATATGCAGTAATCCTGTTGCGTTGTTTGTCAAACAAAGGATTTTAGTCCTCTACAAAAAAAAGAAGAAGAAAAAAAAAACAAAGTGAAAAAAACAGAAAAGAAAAGAAAAGAAACAAAAAAAGAAGAAAGGGGCTGATCCATCTTTTGTGTTCCTGCTGTTTCGGTTGGTGCTTTGTGACTTCATTTGTGTCCAGGCTCGCGCCTCTAGTACGGTCTATGCTAGGACCAGCACAGTACCACCGTTGAACAATTATTCAGCTTGCTTTTCTGACTAATGTGGTGCTAGTATTTTCCCTTGATCAGCCCACCTACAGCTCCACATACTCGACTATAGCTTGACAGTTTTTTGTTGCTAAGGCACCGATACACTTCTTTCAAGGTGCTTGACTTGTTGGTTGCCGACTCATCCTGTTTTGCTTGGTAAGAACTGGTAAGAGCTCGTATTAAACAAGTTGAGTTTGAGAGAATTACAACCGACACATTCTAGTAGTTGACAGGAGGATACATATTATTTTTGTGTTCTTGTTTTCTACTGATCATGGCAGGTGATACTGTGATTTTTGAGCGGAGCAAACAACAACAAAATATTCTGGACATTATTCAATGCTTGCCTTTATATCCTGGTGAGTTTGATCCTAAAGCTTACATTGATTGGGAGCTAAAAGTAGATAATGAATTTGATGAGCATGACCTGTCGGAGAAACAAATGATTTATATTGCCTCTAATATTTTAACAGAAAATGCTTTGCTAGAATGGAAATATATTTGTAGGCATAACATTATTCCGCAAACTTGGAAAGAATTCAAAATACATTTTAGAGATGCCTATATTCCTGCATATTATGTTGATCATTTGCTTACCAAACTAGAGAAATTAAAACAGGGTAGTAGGACTGTGAAACAATACTACCATGATTTTAAAATTTGTATCATGTTTGGTGGATTGGATGAATGCATGGAAGATGTTATGAATAGGTTCATGAGAGGGCTCAATTCTGAAATTCGAAACTTGTTAATTGGCAAGTCCTATTGCTATATCGGTCAATTGTTTTGTCTTGCTCTCCATGCTGAAAAAGAAATTCTTTCATTTGTGAATACTTGCAAGAATGATGTGACTCATAGTGTCCAAACTTTGTCCACTCTACATGCTAACAAAGAGCAACGAATAGTGGAACCTGCTGCTGATTCAACTTTTTCACAAGATGAATTACTTGTTGTTTCTTATGATAAAGAGGACTTGTGTGCTAATACTTCTTTTACTCATATACCAGAATTAATGAATAAGTGTGATATTTTTGGTTTGGAACCATACGAATGTGCTGTAGATAATCCTTCTGATCCTATTACTTGTGTACAAGATGAACTGAAATTGTTGTCTTCTTTAAATACTTTGGGTTATATTGAATTTAATATTCTGTGTAATCTAAATTGTCTAAAAGAGAAGGTTCAAATAGATTCTAATTTGCCAAGTCTAAATCATTGTTCGCTTCATGCAATTGGAAAAAATGACATCAAAGGAGAATATTTGGTGCATAAAGTGTATATCTGTTCTAATCTGAAATATCCTTTTGGGCTACAATACCATGAGCAAATAGGGGGCTGCATTAACACTAATAATATCTTGCAAAGTTTTTCTAGTTTTTCTCTTATGCAACAGGATCAGCCTGAAGAACGGGAGCATTGTTTGTTGTGCCCATGCAGCATAGTCGTCGCTCCATGTTCCAACAACAAAGCAATCACCTTTGAATGCCGTTGGAGCAAGTCGAGGACGACTTGCAGCCAAGAAGGGGAGAATGATGTGGACATCACCAGAATGGATACACCCACATGTAATAAACACACATGGAAGGTATGGAAGACCAAAGAAGTTGATTGGGGACCAAGCCTAAGTCTTCCCAATGTTCTCCATCAGGCCACCACGTCACTTTTGGTGCAAGGAAAGAAAGAGTCCATGTCCAACACGTTTTGGAGGCTGGATTCGGACTGCAGAACAGCACCAACTTGTGACGGACACCACGGTCGCATACGGACTCGGATAGGGACGTTCAAGTACTTCGTGGAAAGCTTATGAAGTCTAGTTTCAAATGGATCCGGACTCAAGTCCATATCTCTCCTGATTCGTCCGCAATGACCAAAATACTACCGACTGGTTTTCTGTCTAAAGGTGCTGCGACATCTTAATTTGGCCCGATGGGCTTTGTATCAAGTCGGGTCCATTAGGGACGCGTCCTAGGGTTGGAGTGCGACTCAAACACCCTCTTGGTCGTCCTCCTAGGTATTAATAAGGGTTAGAGCCGCCATGAACAGATTGGGGGGTTTTGTTTTGTTGAAAGTTTAGCCATTGCTACTTCCTTGTAGACGCGTGTGTCGACTAGACCATCCGTTCTACTCGATTCGGAACCCCACCTTGTTGATTCCAGATTGGTTATTATCTTCATATTTGCAATTGAGTTGCTTGTTCTACTTGTTCTTGCTGGTTCTTCGATTGCTTGCAGGACAGGTGCCCCAGTGGCCGGGTGTCGCGCTCCACAAGATCGCGGCAGCCATTGGAGGTGGTGTATCGGTTGCTAAGGCGCAGCATCCTTGGAAGGCTGTAGTCGGGCCGTGAACGTCGCCTCCATCTCAAATCGAGTTATCCCCCGCCTCTCATCGAAAGATCGGGAACAAACCCTAGCGGTTTCACATTACTCGGCCAGTTTTGCATCGACTTTCATGCAGTAACGAAACGGTCCGAAACACCCCAAAACCTAAGTTTTGGGTCCAATGGAGTGGATCGAGTGTGTTCGCTTCGAAAATTTCCGACGCAACTTCGTTCAGCGAACTTGTGCCGTAATGGCACCAGTTCGGCCAGTTTTGCATCGACCTTCATGCAGTAACGAAACGGTACGAAACGCTCCAAAACATAAGTTTCGGGTCCAATGGAACGGATCGGGTGTGTTTGTTGCGAAAATTTCTTACGCAACTTCGTTTAGCAAACTTGTGCGTTATTGGCAGCAGTTCGGCCAGTTCTGCATCAAATTTCATGCAGTAACGAAACGGTCCGAAACGCCCCAAAACAAGAGTTTTGTGTGCAAAGCAGTGGATCAGGTGCGTCCGTAGTGAAAAATTCCGACGCAACTTCGTTTAGTGAACTCGTGCGTTAATGGCACTAGCTCGACCAGTTTTGCATCGACTATCGTGCACTAATGAAACGGTCCGAAACGCCCCAAAACCTGTGTTTTGGTTCCAATGGAGTGGATCGAGTGTGTTCGCTGCGAAAATTTCCAACGCAACTTCGTTGAGCGAACTTGTGCCGTAATGGCACCAGTTCGGCCAGTTTTGCATCGACCTTCGTGCAGTAACGAAACGGTACAAAACGCCCCAAGACATAGGTTTCGGGTCCAATGGAGTGGATCGGGTGCGTCTGTGGCGAAAAAATCCGACGTAACTTTGTTTAGTGAACTCGTGCGTTAATGGCACTAGTTCGGCCAGTTTTGCATCGACTTTCGCGCAATAACAAAATGGTCCAAAACGCCCCAAAACATGAGTTTTCGGTCCAATGGAGTGGATCGGGAGCGTTCGTTGCGAAAAATTTCGATGCAACTTCATTTAGCGAACTTGTGCTTTAATGGCTCAAGTTCGGCCAGTTTTGCATAGACTTTCGTGCAGTATCGAAACGGTCGGAAACACCCCAAAACATGAGTTTTGGCTCCAATGGAGCGGATAGGGTGCGTTCGTTGCGGAAAGTTCTAACGCAACTTCGTTTAAAAAACTTGAGCATTAATGGCAACAGTTCGGCCAGTTTTGCATCGACTTTCGTGCAGTATCGAAACGGTCGGAAACACCCCAAAACATGAGTTTCGGGTCCAATGGAGCGGATCGGGTGCGTTCGTTGCGAAAAATTCTTACGCAACTTCGTTTAGCAAACTTGTGTGTTAATATGAGCAGTTCGGCCAGTTCTGCATCGAATTTCATGCAGTAACGAAACGGTCCGAAACGGCCCAAAACAAGAGTTTTGTGTCCAATTAATGGCGACCCGCTAGGGTTTGATTCCCGATCTTTCGATGAGAGGCGTGGATAACTCGATTGGTCGATGGAGGCGACGTTCACGGCCCGACTACAGCCTTCCGAGCTGCGCCTTAGCAACCGATACACCCCCTCCAATGGCTGTCGCGATCTTGTGGAGCGCGGCACCCGGCCACTAGGGCACTCGTCCTGCAAGCAATCGAAGAACTAGCAAGAACAAGTATGACAAGTACTGAATTTACTAGATATAAATGAAGGTTTCACACGCAATCTCAATAATGGTGGGGTTCTGAAGACAAGAAGACGGGCGGCTGATCCAGCACGCGCGCTTGCAAGCAAGTAGCGAAGGCTAAACTTGATCTAAACAAAACCCAAGCATCCTTGGCGGCGGCTAAGGGGTATAAGTACGTGGGAGGACGACCACAGGGGTGTTGGGGTCGTACTCCAACCCTAGGACGCGTCCGTAATGGACTCAACTTGATACACGGCCCATTGGACCAAAACAGGGTGACGCAGCACCATGGGCAGAAAAGGACTCTGTATTAATTTAACGATTGCGGCCGACTCGTAATAGATATGGCTATGAGGCCGGATCCGTTTGAAAGAAGACTTCATAAGCTTTCCACGAAGTACTTGAACGCCCCAATCCGAGTTCATATGCGACCGTGGTGTCCGTCACAAGTTGGTACTGTTCTGCAGTCCGAATCCAGCTTGCGCGAATCCGTTTCCCTTTCGGCCGCCTCCTTGGTTCCTAAGCAAAACAAGAGTACACGGGTCTCCATGGTCTAAACATGATGCACCTGAGCTTAGATTTGAACTCACCTGATGATTAAGTTGATGCGCACGAGCACGAGTAATAGGACCAGCAATAGGTACTTGTGTCGGAGTGGATGTATCGTTGGTGTTGGTGTCCTCATCATCCTCCCCTTCTTGCATTTGAGTCGTCCTCGACTCAAGCTCATCTTCCTCTCCCAAATATGGCTTCAAATCTGCAATGTTAAATGTGGGACTAACCCCAAAATCCGCAGGCAGATCGAGCTTATATGCATTATCATTGACTTTCTCTAGCACTTTAAATGGTCCATCAGCCCGAGGTAGCAATTTAGATTTTCTCAATTCAGGAAACCTTTCCTTTCTCAAATGCAGCCAAACTAAATCTCCAGGTTCAAACTTTAGTTCCTTCCTACCTTTATCACCAGCAATCTTGTATTTAGCATTCATGCGCTCTATGTTTTCTTTAGTTGTTTCATGCAGTTTTAACATCAATTCGGCACGCTTAGTAGCATCAAAATTCGTTTTTTCAGAAAATGGCAAAGGCATTAAATCAATAGGAGCACGAGGCAAGAAACCATATACAATCTGAAATGGGCACATCTTTGTAGTAGAATGCAGCGATCGATTATAAGCGAATTCAATATGAGGCAAACAATCTTCCCACATCTTAATGTTCTTCTTTAAAACAGCCCTTAACATAGTAGACAAAGTCCTATTAACCACTTCAGTTTGACCATCAGTTTGCGGATGACATGTAGTAGAAAACAACAATTTAGTTCCCAATTTAGCCCATAAAGTCTTCCAAAAATAACTAAGAAATTTAGCATCACGATCAGAAACAATTGTGTTGGGCACACCATGCAAACGAACAATTTCCCGAAAGAACAAATCAGCAATGTGAGAAGCATCATCAGTTTTATGACATGGTATGAAATGGGCCATCTTAGAAAATCTATCAACAACCACAAACACACTATCACGTCCCTTCCTAGTCCTAGGCAATCCTAACACAAAATCCATAGAAATATCTTCCCAAGGAGCACTAGGAACAGGTAGAGGCAAATACAAACCATGTGGATTCAATCGTGATTTAGCCTTTTGACATGTCGTGCAGCGAGCAACAAATCTCTCCACATCTCTTCTCATCTTTGGCCAAAAGAAATGACCAGCAAGTATATCTTCCGTTTTCTTTGCTCCAAAATGCCCCATTAAGCCACCTCGATGCGCTTCCTGCAACAATAACAAGCGAACGGAGCTAACTGGAATGCATAGCTTGTTAGCTCTAAAGACAAACCCATCACTAACGATGAATTTGTTCCATCCCTTCCCCTCTTTACAATGCAGCAACACATCTTTAAAATCAGCATCATTAACATATTGATCTTTAATCGTTTCCAATCCAAATATTTTGTAATCAAGTTGGTTCAACAAGGTGTATCTCCTAGACAATGCATCAGCAATTATATTCTCTTTCCCTTTCTTGTGCTTAATAATATAAGGAAAAGATTCAATAAATTCAACCCACTTAGCATGTCTACGGTTCAATTTTCCTTGACTACGAATATGTTTTAAAGATTCATGATCTGAATGAATAACAAACTCTTTGGGCCATAGATAATGCTGCCATGTTTCTAATGTGCGAACAAGAGCATACAATTCCTTATCATAAGTAGAATAATTCAGAACAGGCCCGCTCAATTTTTCACTGAAATAAGCAATAGGTTTGCCTTCTTGTAACAAAACACCACCCAAACCAATGCCACTAGCATCACATTCAAGCTCAAAGGTTTTATTAAAATCAGGGAGTTGGAGGAGAGGTGCATGTGTCAACTTATCTTTCAGCGTGTTGAAGGAGTTCTCTTGTGTTTTACCCCAACTAAAAGGCACTCCCTTCTTTGTAAGCTCATTCAAAGGCGCGGCAATGGTGCTGAAGTCCTTCACAAAACGACGATAGAAACCAGCAAGTCCTAGGAAACTCCGCACTTGCGTGATAGTCTTCGGTATAGGCCATCCATGTATAGCTTCCACCTTGGCTTAATCAACCTCGATTCCCTGTGGAGTCACGACATAGCCAAGAAAAGACACTCGATCGGTGCAAAAGGTGCACTTCTCAAGGTTACCAAATAAACGTGCATCTCGTAAAGCATTAAAAACAGCACGTAAGTGATCAAGATGTTCATCGAAAGATTTGCTGTAAATCAATATATCATCAAAGTAGACAACAACAAATTTCCCAATGAAAGCACGCAGAACCTCATTCATTAATCTCATGAAAGTACTCGGTGCATTAGTTAACCCAAAAGGCATGACTAACCACTCATATAACCCGAACTTAGTTTTGAAAGCAGTTTTCCATTCATCTCCCAATTTCATACGAATCTGGTGGTACCCACTACGCAAATCAACTTTGGAAAACACAATAGCACCACTCAATTCATCAAGCATATCATCCAAACGAGGGATAGGGTGTCGATATCGAATTGTAATATTATTAATAGCCCTACAATCAACACACATACGCCATGTTCCATCCTTTTTAGGCACTAAAATAACTGGAACAGCACAAGGACTAAGAGACTCACGCACATAACCTTTGTCGAGTAGTTCTTGCACTTGTCGCTGAATTTCCTTAGTTTCTTCCGGATTTGTCCTGTATGGCGCACGGTTTGGCAATGATGCACCAGGAATAAGGTCAATTTGGTGCTCAATCCCTCGTATCGGTGGCAGCCCCGCTGGTATCTCACTTGGAAACACATCAGAATACTCCTGCAAAAGGTTAGCAACAGCCGGGGGCAAAGAATGCTGCATATCGTGAACTGAAATCAAAGCATTCTTGCACACCAAAGCATAGGCAACAGAAGTGGAAGCAATCAATTCATTAATATCAGACTTAGTAGCAAGCAAGCAATGTCCTTTCAATCTTATCTCATCTTCCCTGCTACTAACAGATTTGGCATTCTTATCGATCTCAGCTTTAGTTCTCTTAGCTTTAGCAACATCATCACGCACAATAGATTCAGGTGACATAGGAAGCAAAACGATTTTCTTATCATGATGTATAAGAGAATATTGATTTGATCTACCATGATGCATGCTATCGGTATCAAATTGCCATGGTCTACCTAGCAGAATATGACAAGCTTCCATAGGCACAACATCGCATTCAACAACATCATGATATGAACCAATAGCGAAATTAATTCGTACCAATCTCGTTACCTTGACCTTACCACTATTGTTGAGCCACCGAATGTGATATGGATGTGGGTGCGGTTTTGTTGTAAGTGCAAGCTTCTCGACCATATCGCTGCTAGCCAAGTTGTTGCAGCTACCTCCATCAATTATCAAACGGCATGAACGCTCTTTAATAACACACTTTGTTTGGAATAGTGTATGCCGTTGATTTTGCTCCGCCTTTTCCATTTGTGCACTAAGTACACGCTGCACAATGAGGCTCTCATAATGATCTGCATCCTCTGCACCAATCTGCTCTTCTGGTTGTTCCTTAGTACCTGCATGGTCAGCAGCAAGCAAAGCAAGTGTATCTTCATCAAAATCACTAGCAGAGGAATACCCACCATCTCCTTTGACCACCAAAACGCGCTTGTTAGGGCAGTCACGTTGCACGTGGCCAAAGCCCTTGCATCGATGGCACTGAATATCTCTTGTCCTTCCCGTGGAGGCAACCGAAGATGCACTCATGGCTGGTTTCTGGACAGTCGTGGTTGCTGAATTTGTCGGGGGAGCACGTGTCTTATCGTTGGATGGAGCGGGTATTGTCGACCGACTCGGGAATGTAGAAGGTGCAGGAGCTCGTCCGGTCAATGAGGTAGATGTGCGCGGCTGCCATGATGAAGGTTTTCCTGCAGAAATATTAGTTCTTGTACTAGCACGTCGTCCCAGCACTTCCCTTTCAGCTTTACAAGCAAGATGGAACAAACGGGTTACGTTAGTATAATCTTTATAAGCAAGAATGTCCTGAATTTCTCGATTCAAACCTCCTAAAAATCTAGCCATAGCAGGTTCCTCATCCTCCACTAAATTACAACGCAACACACCCATTTGTAATTCCTGATAGTATTCTTCTACACTTTTATTACCCTGTCTCAATTGTTGCAATCTATGTAACAGATCACGCGCATAGTAAGAAGGAACAAATCTAGCCCGCATGACCCGTTTCAAGGCATCCCAGGTTTGTGGAATATTATTAGGATTTTTCTTAGCATGTTCTATCCACCAAACAGAGGCAAAATCAGTAAATTCACTACTAGCAGCCCTAACACGTATATTCTCAGGAAATTCATGACATGCAAACTTTTGATCAACAGCAATTTCCCAAGTAATGTATGCATCATGATCGTATTTTCCATCGAAAGAAGGTATCTTAAATTTTATTTTACTGAAAGCATCATCATTATTATGTACCTCACGTCGTCGATGTCCACCCATACCTCTCCGATTAGTTCGCAGTCGTCGGCGACTAGGAGCATCTTGGTCATCTAGTTCAGTATCAGCGACATAATCATCCCAATTATCCTTGACACGCTCATCCTTGTTGTTTTCTCCCTCATGCCCATTTGCAGTTCTGGCATGCATCTCATCAAAACGCCTCAAAAGAGCAGCAAGGCTTTGGTCAATATGAGCGACCGACGTCTCCAGCCTTGTAAGCTTGGTGTTGGTGGCAAGCTGCGTGGCCTCCAACTGCCCAATCTTATCATTTGACACCAGCATATCTTCAGCAAGCCCATCTACATGCCTCCTCATCTTATTTTCAAAATGTTGTATGATTCCCTTTGTACGAGGAGAGTGACCTAAACTCCCATCACCCTCTGATCCTGTCATGGTTAGATGAACAAAGGAAACACGAAAATAGGTGAAGAAATAAGATCCTACAACTAATGGGATGTAGCTACTGCAAGGCGCTCACACTCAACCTGTTACACAAGCTCTTACCAATTCTTACCTTGCTCAACAGGAGGGGACGGCAACCAACAAGTCTGCAACCGTGGGATGAAGTGTATCGGTGCCGCAACAACAGGACCTGTCAAGCTGTAGTCGGATATGTGGAGCTATAGGTGGGCTGAAGCAAGGATGAACTAGCACCACGTTAGTTACAAAAGCAAGCTGAAAAATCGTTCAACGGCGGTACTATGCTGGTCCTAGCCTAGACCGTGCTAGAGACGCGAGCCTGGACACAAATGAAGTCACGAGACACCACCGAAGAACAAAAAAGATGCACAAAGAACAGCCCCTTTTTCTTCCCCTCTTTTTCTTCTTCTTCTTTTTTTTTTCTTTTTTTTTTCTTTCTTTTTTTTTCTTTTTTTTCTCTTTTTTTTCTTTTTTTTTTATTCAGGGGATCCTCAAAACTGATTATATAACCTAAAAGACTTCAAAAGAGCCACACAGCACACAAACTTTTCTCTCTCTCTCTCTCTCTCTCTGGAGTAAGCCGAGGCTATATGTATTCGTGAAAAGTTGTGGTTTGAGTAAGCCGAGACTACTTCTGCCTTTCTGGAGCGTTACAAAATATGCAGTACAAGTGCGAAAAGCAATGGAATTTTATAACACGGCACAATAACCAATTGGGACTAGGAAATCGATCCCTACTCGAATCACAGCACCGCGTGCGATTCGGTCACAAACCAACACAGAATCTAACTCGGACTTGAACACGAATATGGACTCGGATTCCACCAACACGGAGTATGTATGGTAGCGCACGGTTGTGACTAGAACGTGACAAGAACTCGAAACTCTAAAGGACTAAAACTAAGACCAGCAACTCGACGCAACCGATGCAACCGAAAATTCAACAAGCCCTAACTAAGCAGTGCTAGCAAAGGCTCAAACAAGTTTATAGGACTGAAGGTAAACTAATCTACTTTTTTTTTTGGCTTTTCTGGACTATAGGAAAAATAAAACAGCGAAGAATTAGAAGTCTCTCACCGATAAACCTTGCTCTGATTACCAACTAATGGCGACCCGCTAGGGTTTGATTCCCGATCTTTCGATGAGAGGCGTGGATAACTCGATTGGTCGATGGAGGCGACGTTCACGGCCCGACTACAGCCTTCCAAGCTGCGCCTTAGCAACCGATACACCCCCTCCAATGGCTGTCGCGATCTTGTGGAGCGCGGCACCCGGCCACTAGGGCACTCGTCCTGCAAGCAATCGAAGAACTAGCAAGAACAAGTATGACAAGTACTGAATTTACTAGATATAAATGAAGGTTTCACACGCAATCTCAATAATGGTGGGGTTCTGAAGACAAGAAGACGGGCGGCTGATCCAGCACGCGCGCTTGCAAGCAAGTAGCGAAGGCTAAACTTGATCTAAACAAAACCCAAGCATCCTTGGCGGCGGCTAAGGGGTATAAGTACGTGGGAGGACGACCACAGGGGTGTTGGGGTCGTACTCCAACCCTAGGACGCGTCCGTAATGGACTCAACTTGATACACGGCCCATTGGACCAAAACAGGGTGACGCAGCACCATGGGCAGAAAAAGACTCTGTATTAATTTAACGATTGCGGCCGACTCGTAATAGATATGGCTATGAGGCCGGATCCGTTTGAAAGAAGACTTCATAAGCTTTCCACGAAGTACTTGAACGCCCCAATCCGAGTTCATATGCGACCGTGGTGTCCGTCACAAGTTGGTACTGTTCTGCAGTGCGAATCCAGCTTGCGCGAATCCGTTTCCCTTTCGGCCGCCTCCTTGGTTCCTAAGCAAAACAAGAGTACACGGGTCTCCATGGTCTAAACATGATGCACCTGAGCTTAGATTTGAACTCACCTGATGATTAAGTTGATGCGCACGAGCACGAGTAATAGGACCAGCAATAGGTACTTGTGTCGGAGTGGATGTATCGTTGGTGTTGGTGTCCTCATCACCAATGGAGCGTTCGTTGCGAAAAATTTCGATGCAACTTCGTTTAGCGAACTTGTGCGTTAATGGCACTAGCTCGGCCTGTTTTGCATCGACTTTCGTGCAGTAACGAAACGGTCCGAAACGCCCCAAAACCTGAGTTTTGGGTCCAATGGAGTGGATCGAGTGTGTTCGCTGCGAAAATTTCCGACGCAACTTCGTTGAGCGAACTAGTGCCGTAATGGCACCACTTCGGCCAGTTTTGCATCGACCTTCGTGCAGTAATGAAACGGTACGAAAGGCCCCAAAACATAAGTTCTGGGTCCAATGGAGTGGATCGGGTGCGTTTGTTGTGAAAAATTCCGACGTAACTTCATTTAGCGAACTTGTGCTTTAATGGCTCCAGTTCGGCCAGTTTTGCATAGACTTTCGTGCCGTATCGAAACGGTCGGAAACACCCCAAAACATGAGTTTCGGGTCCGATGGAGCGGATCGGGTGCATTCGTTGCGAAAAGTTCCGACGCAACTTCGTTTAGCAAACTTGTGCCTTAATGGAAGCAGTTCGGCAAGTTTTGCATGGACTTTCGTGCAGTATCGAAATGGTCGGAAACACCCCAAAACATGAGTTTTGGGTCCAATGGAGTGGATCAGGTGCGTTCGTTGCGAAAAATTCCGACGCAACTTCGTTTAATGAACTTGTGCGTTAATGGCACAAGCTCGGCCAGTTTTGCATCGACTTTCGTGCAGTAACGAAACGGTCTGAAACACCCCAAAACCTGAGTTTTGGGTCCAATGGAGTGGATCGAGTGTGTTCGCTGTGAAAATTTCCGACGCAACTTCGTTGAGCGAACTTGTGCCGTAATGGCACCAGTTCGGCCAGTTTTGCATCGACCTTCATGAGGTAACGAAACGGTACGGAATGCTCCAAAACATAAGTTCTGGGTCCAATGGAGTGGATCGGGTGCGTTTGTTGTGAAAAATTCCGACGTAACTTCATTTAGCGAACTTGTGCTTTAATGGCTCCAGTTCGGCCAGTTTCGCATAGACTTTCATGCCGTATCGAAACGGTCGGAAACACCCCAAAACATGAGTTTCGGGTCCGATGGAGCGGATCGGGTGCATTCGTTGCGAAAAGTTTTGACGCAACTTCGTTTAGCAAACTTGTGCCTTAATGGAAGCAGTTTGGCAAGTTTTGCATGGACTTTCGTGCAGTATCGAAATGGTCGGAAACACCCCAAAACATGAGTTTTGGGTCCAATGAAGTGGATCAGGTGCGTTCGTTGCGAAAAACTCCGACGCAACTTCGTTTAGTGAACTCGTGCGTTAATGGCGCTTGCTCAACCAGTTTTGCATCGACTATCGTGCAGTAACGAAACGGTCCGAAACGCCTCAAAACCTGTGTTTTGGGTCCAATGGAGTGGATCGAGTGTATTCGCTGCGAAAATTTCCGACGCAACTTCGTTGAGCGAACTTGTGCCGTAATGGCACCAGTTCGGCCAGTTTTGCATCGACCTTCATGAGGTAACGAAACGGTACGAAACGCTCCAAAACATAAGTTTCGGATCCAATGGAACAGATCGGGTGCGTTCGTTGCGAAAAATTCTTACGCAATTTCGTTTAGCAAACTTGTGCGTTAATGGCAGCAGTTCGGCCAGTTCTGCATAGACTTTCCAGCAGTAACGAAACAGTCCGAAACGCCCCAAAACAAGAGTTTTGTGTGCAATGGAGTGGATCAGGTGCGTTCGTTGCGAAAAATTCCGACGCAACTTCGTTTAGTGAACTTGTGCATTAATGGCACTGGCTCGGCCAGTTTTGCATGGACTTTCGTGCAGTAACGAAACGTTCCGAAACACCCCAAAACCTGAGTTTTGGGTCCAATGGAGTGGATCGGATGCGTTCGTCGCGAAAAATTCCGATGCAACTTCGTTTAGCGAACTTGTGCGTTAATGGCACTAGCGCAGCTAGTTTTGCATCAAATTTCGTGCAGTATCGAAACGGTCCGAAACACCCCAAAACATGAGTTTCGGGTCCAATGTGATGAGGACATCAACACCAACGATGCATCCACTCCGACACAAGTAACTATTGCTGGTCCTATTACTCGTGCTCGTGCGCATCAACTTAATCATCAGGTAAGTTCAAATCTAAGCTCATGTACATCATGTTTAGACCATGGAGACCCGTGTACTCTTGTTTTGCTTAGGAACCAAGGAGGCGGCCGAAAGGGAAACGGATTCGCGCAAGCTGGATTCGCACTGCAGAACAGTACCAACTTGTGACGGACACCACGGTCGCATATGAACTCGGATTGGGGCGTTCAAGTACTTCGTGGAAAGCTTATGAAGTCTAGTTTCGTATGGATCCGGACTCAAGTCCATATCTCTTCTGATTCATCCGCAATGACCAAAATACTACGGACTTGTGACGGACACCACGGTCGCATATAAAATCGGATTTGGGCGTTCAAGTACTTCGTGGAAAGCTTATGAAGTCTTCTTTCAAATGGATCTAGCCTCATATCCATATCTATTACGAGTCGGCCGCAATCGTAAAATTAATACAGAGTCCTTTTCTTCCCATGGTGCTGCGTCACCCTGTTTTGGCCCAATGGGCCGTGTATCAAGTTGAGTCCATTACGGACGCGTCCTAGGGTTGGAGTACGACCCCAGCACCCCTGTGGTCGTCCTCCCATGTACTTATACCCCTTAGCCGCCACCAAGAATGTTTGGGTTTTGTTTAGATCAAGTTTAGACTTCGCTACTTGCTGGCAAGCGCGCGTGCTGGATCAGCCGCCCGTCTTCTTGTCTTCGGAACCCCACCATTATTGAGATTGTGTGTGAAACCTTCATTTACATCTAGTAAATTCAGTACTTGTCATACTTGTTCTTGCTAGTTCTTCGATTGCTTGCAGGACGAGTGCCCTAGTGGCCGGGTGCCGCGCTCCACAAGATCGCGACAGCCATTGGAGGGGGTGTATCGGTTGCTAAGGCGCAGCTTGGAAGGCTGTAGTCGGGCCGTGAACGTCGCCTCCATCGACCAATCGAGTTATCCACGCCTCTCATCGAAAGATCGGGAATCAAACCCTAGCGGGTCGCCATTAGTTGGTATCAGAGCAAGGTTTATCGGTGAGAGACTTCTAATTCTTCGCTGTTTTATTTTTCCTATAGTCCAGAAAAGCCAAAAAAAATAGTAGATTAGTTTACCTTCAATCCTATAAACTCGTTTGAGTCTTTGCTAGCACTGCTTAGTTAGGGCTTGTTGAACTTTCGGTTGCATCGGTTGCGTCGAGTTGCTGGTCTTAGTTTTAGTCCTTTAGAGTTTCGAGTTCTTGTCACGTTCTAGTCACAACCGTGCGCTACCATACATACTCCGTGTTGGCGGAATCCGAGTCCATATTCGTGTTCAAGTCCGAGTTAGATTCTGTGTTGGTTTGTCACGTGGTGCTGTGATTCGAGTAGGGATCAATTTCCGAGTCCGAATTGGTTGTTGCGCCGTGTTATTAAATTCCATTGCTATTTGCACTTGTACTGCATATTTTGTAGCGCTCCAGAAAGGCAGAAGTAGTCTCGGCTTACTCTTCTTTTTTTTACCGGAATACCCCTACCCTTTCGGGAAAAAGTTTGTGTGTTGTGTGGCTCTTTTGAAGTCTTTTAGGTTATATAATCAGTTTTGAGGATCCCCTAAAAAAAGAAAAAAAAGGAAAAAAAAAGAAAGGAAAAAAAAAGAAGAAGAAGAAAAAGAGGGGAAGAAAAAGGGGCTGTTCTTTGTGCATCTTTTTTGTTCTTCGGTGGTGTCTCGTGACTTCATTTGTGTCCAGGCTCGCGTCTCTAGCACGGTCTAGGCTAGGACCAGCATAGTGCCGCCGTTGAACGATTCTTCAGCTTGCTTTTGTAACTAACGTGGTGCTAGTTCATCCTTGCGTCAGCCCACCTATAGCTCCACATATCCGACTACAGCTTGACAGGTCCTGTTGTTGCGGCACCGATACACTTCATCCCACGGTTGCAGACTTGTTGGTTGCCGTCCCCTCCTGTTGAGCAAGGTAAGAATTGGTAAGAGCTTGTGTAACAGGTTGAGAGTGAGCGCCTTGCAGTAGCTACATCCCATTAGTTGTAGGATCTTATTTCTTCACCTATTTTCGTGTTTCCTTTGTTCATCTAACCATGACAGGATCAGAGGGTGATGGGAGCTTAGGTCACTCTCCTCGTACAAAGGAAATCATACAACATTTTGAAAATAAGATGAGGAGGCATGTAGATGGGCTTGCTGAAGATATGCTGGTATCAAATGATAAGATTGGGCAGTTGGAGGCCACGCAGCTTGCCACCAATACCAAGCTTACAAGGCTGGAGACGTCGGTCGCTCATATTGACCAAAGCCTTGCTGCTCTTTTGAGGCGTTTTGATGAGATGCATGCCAGAACTGCAAATGGGCATGAGGGAGAAAACAAGAAGGATGAGCGTGTCGAGGATAATTGGGATGATTATGTCGCTGATACTGAACTAGATGACCAAAATGCTCCTAGTCACCGACGACTGCGAACTAATCGGAGAGGTATGGGTGGACATCGACTACGTGAGGTACATAATAATGATGATGCTTTCAGTAAAATAAAATTTAAGATACCTTCTTTCGATGGAAAATACGATCATGATGCATACATTACTTGGAAAATTGCTGTTGATCAAAAGTTTGCATGTCATGAATTTCCTGAGAATATACGTGTTAGGGCTGCTACTAGTGAATTTACTGATTTGGCCTCTGTTTGGTGGATAGAACATGCTAAGAAAAATCCTAATAATATTCCACAAACCTGGGATGCCTTGAAACGGGTCATGCGGGCTAGATTTGTTCTTTCTTACTATGCGCGTGATCTGTTACATAGATTGCAACAATTGAGACAGGGTAATAAAAGTGTAGAAGAATACTATCAGGAATTCCAAATGGGTGTGTCGCGTTGTAATTTAGTGGAGGATGAGGAACCTGCTATGGCTAGATTTTTAGGAGGTTTGAACCGAGAAATTCAGGACATTCTTGCTTATAAAGATTATACTAACGTAACCCGTTTGTTCCATCTTGCTTGTAAAGCTGAAAGGGAAGTGATGGGACGACGTGCTAGTACAAGAAGTAATATTTCTGCACGAAAACCTTCATCATGGCAGCCGCGCACATCTACCTCATTGACCAGACGAGCTCCTGCACCTTCTACATTCCCGAGTCAGTCGACAATACCCGCTCCATCCAACGATAAGATACGTCCTCCCCCGACAAATTCAGAAACCACGACTGTCCAGAAACCAGCCACGAGTACATCTTCGGTTGCCTCCACGGGAAGGACAAGAGATATTCAGTGCCATCGATGCAAGAGCTTTGGACACGTGCAACGTGACTGCCCTAACAAGCGCGTTTTGGTGGTCAAAGGAGATGGTGGGTATTCCTGTGCTAGTGATTTTGATGAAGATACACTTGCTTTGCTTGCTGCTGACCATGCAGGTACTGAGGAACAACCAGAAGAGCAGATTGGTGCAGAGGATGCAGATCATTATGAGAGCCTCATTGTGCAGTGTGTACTTAGTGCACAAATGGAAAAGGCGGAGCAAAATCAACGGCATACACTGTTCCAAACAAAGTGTGTTATTAAATAGCGTTCGTGCCGTTTGATAATTGATGGAGGTAGCTGCAACAACTTGGCTAGCAGCGATATGGTCGAGAAGCTTGCACTTACAACAAAACCGCACCCACATCCATATCACATTCGGTGGCTCAACAATAGTGGTAAGGTCAAGGTAACGAGATTGGTACGAATTAATTTCGCTATTGGTTCATATCATGATATTGTTGAATGCGATGTTGTGCCTATGGAAGCTTGTCATATTCTGCTAGGTAGACCATGGCAATTTGATACCGATAGCATGCATCATGGTAGATCAAATCAATATTCTCTTATACATCATGATAAGAAATTTTTTTTGCTTCCTATGTCACCTGAATCTATTGTGCGTGATAATGTTGCTAAAGCTAAGAGAACTCAAACTGAGATCAATAAGAATGCTAAATCTGTTAGTAGCAGGGAAGATGAGATAAGATTGAAAGGACATTGCTTGCTTGCTACTAAGTCTGATATTAATGAATTGATTGCTTCCACTTCTGTTGCCTATGCTTTGGTGTGCAAGGATGCTTTGATTTCAGTTCACGATATGCAGCATTCTTTGCCCCCGGCTGTTGCTAACCTTTTGCAGGAGTATTCTGATGTGTTTCCAAGTGAGATACCAGCGGGGCTGCCACCAATACGAGGGACTGAGCACCAATACGAGTTTTGGGTCCAATGGAATTGATCGAGTGTGTTCGCTGCGAAAATTTCCGACGCAACTTCGTTGAGCGAACTTGTGCCGTAATGGCACCAATTCGGCCAGTTTTGCATCGACCTTCGTGCACTAATGAAACGGTACGAAACGCCCCAAACCATAAGTTTCGGGTCCAATGGAGTGGATCGTGTGCGTTCGTTGCGAAAAATTATTACGCACCTTCGTTTAGCAAACTTGTGCGTTAATGGGAGCAGTTCGGCCAGTTCTGGATCGAATTTAATGCACTAACAAAACGGTCGGAAACACCCAAAAACATGAGTTTCGGGTCCATTGGAACGGATCGGGTGCGTTCGTTGTGAAAAATTCTTACGCAACTTTGTTTAGCAAACTTGTGCGTTAATGGCAGCAGTTCAGCCAGTTCTGCTTCGAATTTCATGTAGTAACGAAACAGTCCAAAACACCCCAAAATAAGAGTTTTGTGTGCCATGGAGTGGATCAGGTGCGTTCGTTGTAAAAAATTCCGACGCAACTTCTTTTAGTTAACTTGGCACTAGTTCGGCCAGTTTTGCATCGCCTATCGTGCAGTAACGAAACGGTCCAAAATGCCCCAAAAACTGAGTTTTGGGTCCAATGGAGTGGATCGAGTGTGTTCGCTGCGAAAATTTCTGACGCAACTTCGTTGAGCGAACTTGTGCCGTAATGGCACCAGTTTGGCCAATTTTGCATCGACCTTCGTGCAGTAACGAAACGGTACGAAACGCCCAAAACATAAGTTTTGGGTCCAATGGAGTGGATCGGGTGCGTTTGTTGCGAAAAATTCCGACGTAACTTCGTTTAGTGAACTTGTGCGTTAATGGCACTAGTTCAGACAGTTTTGCATCGACTTTTGCACAGTAACGAAATTATCCGAAACGCCCCAAAACATGAGTTTTGGGTCCAATGGAGTGGACCGGGAGCATTTGTTGCCAAACATTTCGATGCAACTTCGTTTAGCGAACTTGTGCTTTTATGGCTCCAGTTGGGCCAGTTTTGCATAGACTTTCGTGCAGTATCGAAACGGTCGAAAACACCGCAAAACATGAGTTTTGGGTCCAATGGAGTGGATCGGATGCGTTCCTCGCGAAAAATTCCAACGCAACTTCGTTTAGCGAACTTGTGTGTTAATGACACCAGTTCGGCCAGTGTTGCATCGACTTTCGTGCAGTATCGAAACGGTCGGAAACACCCCAAAACATGAGTTTCGGGTCCGATGGAACGGATCGGGTGCGTTCGTTGCGAAAAGTTCTGACGCAACTTCGTTTAGCAAACTTGTGTGTCAATGGCAGCAGTTCGGCCAGTTTTGCATGGACTTTCGTGCAGTATCGAAACGTTCGGAAACACCCCAAAACATGAGTTTCGGGTCCGATGGAGCGGATCGGGTGCGTTCATTGCGAAAAAATCTTACGCAACTTCGTTTAGCAAACTTGTGCGTTAATGGCAGCAGTTCGGCCAGTTCTGCATCGAATTTAATGCAATAACGAAATAGTCCGAAATGCCCCAAAACAAGAGTTTTGTGTGCAATGGAGTGGATCAGGAGCGTTCGTTGCGAAAAATTCCGACGCAACTTCGTTTAGTGAACTTGTGCGTTAATGGCACTAGCTCGGCCAGTTTTGCATCGCCTATCGTGCAGTAACGAAACGGTCCGAAACGCCCCAAAATCTGAGTTTTGGGTCCAATGGAGTGGATCGAGTGTGTTCGCTGCGAGAATTTCCGACGCAACTTCGTTTAGCGAACTTGTGCATTAATGGCACCATTTCGGCCAGTTTTGCATCGACTTTTGTGCAGTATCGAAACGGTCGGAAACACCCCAAAGCATGATTTTCGGGTCCAATGGAGCGGATCGGGTGCGTTCGTTGCGAAAAATTCTGACGCAACTTCAATTAGCAAACTTGTGCGTTAACGGCAGCAGTTCGGCCAGTTCTGCATCGAATTTCATGCAGTAACGAAACGGTCCGAAACGCCCCAAAACAAGAGTTTTGGGTCCAATGGAGTGGATCAGGTGCGTTCGTCGCGAAAAATTCTTACGCAACTTCGTTTAGCGAACTTGTGCGTTAATGGCACTAGCTCGGCCATTTTTGCATCGACTTTCGTGCAGTAACGAAACGGTCCGAAACGCCCCAAAACCTGAGTTTTGGTTCCAATGGAGTGGATCGGGTGTGTTCGCTGCGAAAATTTCCAACGCAACTTCGTTGAGCGAACTTGTGCCGTAATGGCACCAGTTCGGCCAGTTTTGCATCGACCTTCGTGCAGTAACAAAACGGTACGAAATGCCCCAAAACATAAGTTTCGGGTCCAATGGAGCGGATCGGGTGCGTTCGTTGCGAAAATTTCTGACGCAACTTCGTTTAGCAAACTTGTGCGTTAATGGCAGCAGTTCGGCCAGTTTTGCATGGACTTTCGTGCAGTATCGAAACGGTCGGAAACACCCCAAAATATGAGTTTCGGGTCCAATGGTGCGGATCGGGTGCGTTCGTTGCATAAAATTCTTACGCAACTTTGTTTAGCAAACTTGTGCGTTAATTGCAGCAGTTCGGCCAGTTCTGCATCGAATTTCATGCAATAACGAAATCGTCCGAAACGCCCCAAAACAAGAGTTTTGTGTTCAATGGAGAGGATCAGGTGCGTTCGTTGCGAAAAATTCCGACGCAACTTCATTTAGTGAACTTGTGCGTTAATGGCACTAGCTTGGCCAGTTTTGCATCACCTATTGTGCAGTAACGAAACGGTCCGAAACGCCCCAAAACCTGAGTTTTGGGTCCAATGGAGTGGATCGAGTGTGTTCGCTACGAGAATTTCTGACGCAACTTCGTTGAGCGAACTTGTGCCGTAATGGCACCAGTTTGGCCAATTTTGCATTGACCTTCGTGCAGTAACGAAACGGTACGAAAGCCCCAAAACATAAGTTTTGGGTCCAACGGAGTGGATCTGGTGCGTTTGTTGCGAAAAATTCCGACGTAACTTCATTTAGTGAACTCGTGCGTTAATGGCACTAGTTCGGCCAGTTTTGCATCGACTTTCGTGAGATAACGAAATGGTCCGAAATGCCCCAAAACATGAGTTCTGGGTCCAATGGAGTGGATCGGGAGCGTTCGTTGCGAAAAATTTCGAAGCAACTTCGCTTAACGAACTTGTGCTTTAATGGCTCCAGTTCGGCCAGTTTTGCATAGACTTTCGTGCAGTACCGAAACTGTCGAAAACACCGCAAAACATGAGTTTTGGGTCCAATGGAGTGGATCGGATGCGTTCGTCGCGAAAAATTCTGACGCAACTTCGTTTAGCGAACTTGTGCGTTAATGGCACCAGTTCGGCCAGTTTTGCATCGACTTTCGTGCAGTATCAAAACGGTCGGAAACACCCCAAAACATGAGTTTCGGGTCCAATGGAGCGGATCGGGTGTGTTCGTTGCGAAAAGTTCTGACGCAACTTCGTTTAGTAAACTTGTGCGTTAATGGCAGCAGTTCGGCATGTATGGCATGGACTTTCGTGCAGTATCGAAACGGTCGGAAACAACCCAAAACATGAGTTTCGGGTCCAATGGAGCGGATCGGGTGCGTTCGTTATGAAAAATTCTTACGCAACTTCGTTTAGCAAACTTGTGCGTTAATGGCAGCAGTTCGGCCAGTTCTGCATCGAATTTCATGCAATAACGAAATGGTCCGAAACGCCCCAAAACAAGAGTTTTGTGCGCAATGCAGTGGATCAAGTGTGTTCGTTGCGAAAAATTCCGACGCAACTTTGTATAGTGAACTTGTGCGTTAATGGCACTAGCTCGGGCAGTTTTGCAGCGACTTTCGTGCAGTACCGAAACGGTCTGAAACGCCCCAAAACCTGAGATTTGGGTCCAATGGAGTGGATCGAGTATGTTCGCTGCGAAAATTTCCGACGCAACTTCGTTGAGCGAACTTGTGACGTAATGGTACCAGTTCGGCCAGTTTTGCATCGACCTTCGTGCAGTAATGAAACGCTACGAAACGCCCCAAAACATAAGTTTTGGGTCCAATGGAATGGATCGGGTGCGTTTGTTGCGAAAAGTTCCGACGTAACTTCGTTTAGTGAACTTGTGCATTAATGGCACTAGTTCGGCCAGTTCTGCATCGAATTTCGTGGAGTAATGAAATGGTCCGAAACGCCCCAAAACATGAGTTTTGTGATGCATTCGGCCCAGGTGGGGCTGGCCGAGGCCCAATAAATTAAGGTTTCCCGGACCCCAACAGTTCTTAGACACACCTACTCGGGGAAAGGCCCAGTCTCCCTAAAATACTAGTCCAATAGGGGAAGGCTGGCTCTCCCTTTTAAGGTGGCTTCCTCCTCCCAACCTAAGCAAGGTGGGATTATTCAGAGGCTCACACGGTCGCCGCCCGACTACAACTGGGCCATTCGGCCCCCTTTGTTGCGTCTTTGCCAGCGGGTAATAGTGGAGGATGTCCTCATCATTTTGGGTCCAATGGAGTGGATCGGGAGTGTTCGTTGCGAAAAATTTCGATGCCACTTCGTTTAGCGAACTTGTGCTTTAATGGCTCCAGTTCGGCCAGTTTTGCATAGACTTTCGCGCAGTATCGAAACGGTCGAAAACACCCCAAAGCATGAGTTTTGGGTCCAATGGAGTGGATCAGGTGCGTTCGTTGCGAAAAATTCCGACGCAACTTCGTTTAGTGAACTTGTGCGTTAATGGCACTAGCTCGGCCAGTTTTGCATTGACTTTCGTGAAGTATCGAAACGGTCCGAAACACCCGAAAACCTGAGTTTTGGGTCCAACGGAATGGATCGAGTGTGTTCGCTGCGAAAATTTCCGACGCAACTTCGTTGAGCGAACTTGTACCGTAATGGAACCAGTTCAGCCAGTTTTGCATCGACCTTCGTGCAGTAACGAAATGGTACGAAACGCCCCAAAACATAAGTTTTAGGTTTAATGGAGCGGATCGGGTGCCTTCGTTGCGAAAAATTCAGACGCAACTTCGTTTAGCGAACTTGTGCATTAATGGCACAAGTTCGGCCAGTTTTGCATCGACTTTCATGCAGTATCGAAACAGTCGAAAACACCCCAATACATGAGTTTTGGGTCCAATGGAGTGGATCAGGTGTGTTCGTCGAGAAAAATTCCAACGCAACTTCGTTTAGCGAACTTGTGCGTTAATGCCAGAAGCTCGGCCAGTTTTGCAGTGACTTTCATGCAGTAACGAAACGGTCCGAAACGCCCCAAAACCTGAGTTTTGGGTCCAGTGGAGTGGATCGATTGTGTTCGCTGCGAAAATTTCCGACGCAACTTCGTTGAGCGAACATGTGCCGTAATGGTACCAGTTCAGCCAGTTTTGAATCGACTTTCGTGCAGTATTGAAACGGTCGGAAATACCCCAAAACATGAGTTTCGGGTCCAATGGAGCGGATCGGGTGTGTTCATTGCGAAAAGTTCTGACGCAACTTCGTTTAGTAAACTTGTGCGTTAATGGCAGCAGTTCGGCCAGTTTTGCATCGACTTTCATGCAGTATCGAAACGGTCGAAAACACCCCAATACATAAGTTTCGGGTCCAATGGTGCGGATCGGGTGCGTTCGTTGCAAAAAATTCTTACGCAACTTTGTTTACCAAACTTGTGCGTTAATGGCAGCAGTTCGGCCAGTTCTGCATCGAATTTCATGCAATAACGAAATAGTCCGAAACGCCCCAAAACAAGAGTTTTGTGTGCAATGGAGTGGATCAGGTGTGTTCGTTGCAAAAAATTCCGATGCAACTTCGTTTAGTGAACTTATGCGTTAATGGCACTAGCTTGGCCAGTTTTGCATCGACTATCGTGCAGTAACGAAACAGTCCGAAACGCCCCAAAACATGAGTTTTGGGTCTAATGGAGTGGATTGAGTGTGTTCGCTGCCAAAATTTCCAACGCAACTTCGTTGAGCGAACTTGTGTCGTAATGGCACCAGTTCGGCCAGTTTTGCATCGACCTTCGTGCAGTAACGAAACGGTACGAAACGCCCCAAAACATAAGTTTTAGGTTTAATGGAGCGGATCGGGTGCGTTCGTTGCGAAAAATTGAGACGCAACTTTGTTTAGCGAACTTGTGCATTAATGCCACAAGTTCGGCCAGTTTTGCATAGACTTTCATGCAGTATCGAAACGGTCGAAAACGCCCCAAAACATGAGTTTTGGGTCAAATGGAGTGGATTGAGTGTGTTCGCTGCCAAAATTTCCAACGCAACTTCGTTGAGCGAACTTGTGTCGTAATGGCACCAGTTCGGCCAGTTTTCCATCGACCTTCATGGAGTAACAAAATGGTACGAAACGCCCCAAAACATAAGTTTTGGGTCCAATGGAATGGATCGGGTGCGTTTGTTGCGAAAAATTCTGACGTAACTTCGTTTAGTGAACTTGTGCGTTAATGGCACTAGTTCGGCCAGTTTTGCATCGACTTTCGTGAAGTAATGAAATGGTCCGAAATGCCCCAAAACATGAGTTTTGTGATGCATCCGGCCCAGGTGGGGTTGGCCGAGGCCCAATAAATTAAGGTTTCCCGGACCCCAACAGTTCTTAGGCACACTTACCGGGGAAAGGCCCAGTCTCCCAAAAATACTAGTCCAATAGTGGAAGGGTGGCTCTCCCTTTTAAGGTGGCATCCTCCTCCCAAGCTAAGCAAGGTGGGATTATTCAGAGGCTCACACGGTCGCCGCCCAAATAAAACTAGGCCATTCGGCCCCCTTTGTTGCGTCTTTGCCAGCGGGTAATAGTGGAGGATGTCTTCATCATTTTGGGTCCAATGGAGTGGATCGGGAGCGTTCGCTGCGAAAATTTCCGACGCAACTTCGTTGAGCGAGCTTGTGCCGTAATGGCACCAGTTCGGCCAGTTTTGCATCGACCTTCGTGCAGTAATGAAACGCTATGAAACGCCCCAAAACATAAGTTTCGGGTCCAATGGAACGGATCGGGTGCGTTCGTTGCGAAAATTTCTTACGCAACTTCGTTTAGCAAACTTGTGCGTTAATGGCACCAGTTCGGCCAGTTCTGCATCGAATTTCATGCACTAACGAAACGGTCTGAAACGTCCCAAAACAAGAGTTTTGTGTGCAATGGAGTGGATCAGGTGCGTTCATTGCGAAAAATTCCGACGCAACTTCGTTTAGCGAACTTGTGCTTTAATGGCTCAAGTTCGGCCAGTTTTGCATAGACTTTCGTGCAGTATCGAAACTGTCGAAAACACCCCAAAACATGAGTTTTGGGTCCAATGGAGTGGATCGGATGCGTTCGTCGCAAAAAATTCCGACGCAACTTCGTTTAGCGAACTTGTGCAATAATGGCACCAGTTCGGCAAGTTTTGCATCGACTTTTGTGCAGTATCAAAACGGTCGGAAACATCCCAAAACATGATTTTCGGGTCCAATGGAGCGGATCAGGTGTGTTCATTGCGAAAAGTTCTGACGCAACTTCGTTTAGCAAACTTGTGCGTTAATGGCAGTAGTTCGGCCAGTTTTGCATGGACTTTCGTAAAGTATCGAAACGGTCGGAAACACCCCAAAACATGAGTTTTGGGTCCAATGGAGCGGATCGGGTGCGTTCGTTGCAAAAAATTCTTACGCAACTTCGTTTAGCAAACTAGTGCATTAATGGCACCAGTTCGGCCAGTTCTGCATCGAATTTCATGCAGTAACAAAACGGTCTGAAACGCCCCAAAACAAGAGTTTTGTGTGCAATGGAGTGGATCAGGTGCGTTCGTTGCGAAAAATTCCGACGCAACTTCATTTAGTGAACTTGTGCGTTAATGGCACTAGCTCGGCCAGTTTTGCATCGACTTTCGTGCAGTAACTAAACGGTCCAAAACACCCGAAAACCTGAGTTTTGGGTCCAATGGAATGGATCGAGTGTGTTCGCTGCGAAAATTTCCGACGCAACTTCGTTGAGCGAACTTGTGCCGCAATGGCACCAGTTCGGCCAGTTTTGCATCGACCTTCGTGCAGTAACGAAACGGTACGAAACGCCCCAAAACATAAGTTTTAGATTTAATGGAGCGGATCGGGTGCGTTCGTTGCGAAAAATTCAGACGCAACTTTGTTTAGCGAACTTGTGCATTAATGCCACAAGTTCGGCCAGTTTTGCATCGAGTTTCGTGCAGTATCGAAACGGTCGGAAACACCCCAAAACATGAGTTTCGGGTCCAATGGAGCGGATCGGGTGCGTTTGTTGCAAAAAATTCTTACGCAACTTCGTTTAGCAAACTTGTGCGTTAATGGCAGCAGTTCGGCCAGTTCTGCATCGAATTTCATGCAGTAACGAAACGGTCTGAAACGCCCCAAAACAAGAGTTTTGTGTGCAATGGAGTGGATCAGGTGCGTTCGTTGCGAAAAATTCCGACGCAACTTCGTTTAGTGAACTTGTGCGTTAATGACACCAGTTCGGCCAGTTTTGCATCGACCTTCGTGCAGTAACGAAACGGTCCGAAACACCTCAAAACCTGAGTTTTGGGTCCAATGGAATGGATCGAGTGTGTTCGCTGCAAAAATTTCCGACGCAACTTCGTTGAGCGAACTTGTGCCGTAATGGCACCAGTTCGGCCAGTTTTGCATCGACCTTCGTGCAGTAACGAAACGGTACGAAACGCCCCAAAACATAAGTTTTAGGTTTAATGGAACGGATCGGGTGCGTTCGTTGCGAAAAATTCAGACGCAACTTCGGTTAGTGAACTTGTGCATTTATGGCACAAGTTCGGCCAGTTTTGCATCGACTTTCGAGCTGTATCGAAACGGTCGGAAACACCCCAAAACATGAGTTTCGGGTCAAATGGTGTGGATCGGGGGCGTTCGTTGCGAAAAATTTTGATGCAACTTCGTTTAGCGAACTTGTGTTTTAATGGCTCCAGTTCGGCCAGTTTTGCATAGACTTTCGCGCAGTATCGAAACGGTCGAAAACACCCCAAAACATGAGTTTTGGGTCCAATGGAGTGGATCGGATGCGTTCGTCGCGAAAAATTCCGACGCAACTTCGTTTAGGGAACTTGTGCAATAATGGCACCAGTTCGGCCAGTTTTGCATTGACCTTCGTGCAGTAACGAAACGGTACGAAACGCCCCAAAACATAAGTTTTAGGTTTAATGGAGCGGATCGGGTGCGTTCGTTGCGAAAAATTCAGACGCAACTTCGGTTAGCGAACTTGTGCATTTATGGCACAAGTTCGGCCAGTTTTGCATCGACTTTCGAGCTGTATCGAAACAGTCGGAAACACCCTAAAACATGAGTTTCGGGTCCAATAGAGTGGATCGGGGGCGTTCGTTGCAAAAAATTTTGATGCAACTTCGTTTAGCGAACTTGTGCTTTAATGGCTCCAGTTCGGCCAGTTTTGCATAGACTTTCATGCAGTATCGAAACGGTCGAAAACACCCCAAAACATGAGTTTTGGGTTCAATGGAGTGGATCGGATACGTTCGTCGCGAAAAATTCCGACGCAACTTCGTTTAGCGAACTTGTGCGTTAACGGCAGCAGTTCGGCCAGTTCTGCATCGAATTTCATGCAGTAACGAAACGGTCCGAGACACCCCAAAACAAGAGTTTTGTGTGCAATGCAGTGGATCAAGTGTGTTCGTTGCGAAAAATTCCGACGCAACTTCGTTTAGTGAACTTGTGCGTTAATGGCACTAGCTCGGCCAGTTATGCATCGACTTTCGTGCAGTAACGAAACGGTTCAAAACGCCCCAAAACCTGAGTTTTGGATCCAATGGAGTGGATCGAGTGTGTTCGCTGCGAAAATTTCAGACGCAACTTCGTTGAGCGAGCTTGTGCCCTAATGGCACCAGTTCGGCCAGTTTTGCATCGACCTTCGTGCAGTAATGAAACGCTATGAAACGCCCCAAAACATAATTTTCGGGTCCAATGGAACGGATCGGGTGCGTTCGTTGCGAAAATTTCTTACGCAACTTCGTTTAGCAAACTTGTGCGTTAATGGCAGCAGTTCGGCCAGTTCTGCATCGAATTTCATGTAGCAACGAAACGGTCCGAAACACCCCAAAACAAGAGTTTTGTGTCCAATGGAGTGGATCAGGTGCGTTCATTGCGAAAAATTCCGACGCAACTTCGTTTAGCGAACTTGTGCTTTAATGGCTCCAGTTCGGCCAGTTTTGCATAGACTTTCGCGCAGTATCGAAACGGTCGAAAACACTCCAAAACATGAGTTCTGGGTCCAATGGAGTGGATCGGATGCGTTCGTCGTGAAAAATTCCGACGCAACTTCGTTTAGCGAACTTGTGCAATAATGGCACCAGTTCGGCCAGTTTTGCATCGACTTTTGTGCAGTATCGAAACGGTCGAAACACCCCAAAACATGATTTTCGGGTCCAATGGACCGGATCAGGTGCGTTCGTTGTAAAAAGTTCTGACGCAACTTCGTTTAGCAAACTTGTGCATTAATGGCAGCAGTTCGGCCAGTTTTGCATGGACTCTCGTAAAGTATCGAAACGGTCGGAAACACCCCAAAACATGAGTTTCGGGTCCAATGGAGCGGATCGGGTGCGTTCGTTGCAAAAAATTCTTACGCAACTTCGTTTAGCAAACTTGTGCGTTAATGGCAGCAGTTCGGCAAGTTCTGCATCGAATTTCATGCAGTAATGAAACGGTCTGAAACGCCCCAAAACAAGAGTTTTGTGTGCAATGGAGTGGATCAGGTGCGTTCGTTGCGAAAAATTCCGACGCAACTTCGTTTAGTGAACTTGTGCGTTAATGACACCAGTTCGGCCAGTTTTGCATCGACCTTCGTGCAGTAACGAAACGGTCCGAAACACCTCAAAACCTGAGTTTTGGGTCCAATGGAATGGATCGAGTGTGTTCGCTGCGAAAATTTCCGACGCAACTTTGTTGAGCGAACTTGTGCCGTAATGGCACCGGTTCGGCCAGTTTTGCATCGACCTTCGTGCAGTAACGAAACGGTACGAAACGCCCCAAAACAAAAGTTTTAGGTTTAATGGAGCGGATCGGGTGCGTTCGTTGCGAAAAATTCAGACGCAACTTCGGTTAGCGAACTTGTGCATTAATGGCACAAGTTCGGCAAGTTTTGCATCGACTTTCGTGTTGTATCGAAACGGTCGGAAACACCCCAAAACATGAGTTTCGGGTCCAATGGAGTGGATCGGGAGCGTTCGTTACGAAAAATTTCGATGCAACTTCGTTTAGCGAACTTGTGCTTTAATGGCTCCAGTTCGGCCAGTTTTTCATAGACTTTCATGCAGTATCGAAACGGTCGAAAGCACCTCAAAACATGAGTTTTGGGTCCAATGGAGTGGATCGGATACGTTCGTCGCGAAAAATTCCGACGCAACTTCGTTTAGCGAACTTGTGCGTTAATGGCAGCAGTTCGGCCAGTTCTGCATCGAATTTCATGTAGTAACGAAACGGTCCGAAACACCCCAAAACAAGAGTTTTTTGTGCAATGGAGTGGATCAGGTGCGTTCATTGCGAAAAATTCCGACGCAACTTCGTTTAGCGAACTTGTGCTTTAATGGCTCCAGTTCGGCCAGTTTTGCATAGACTTTCGCGCAGTATCGAAACAGTCGAAAACACCCCAAAACATGAGTTTTGGGTCCAATGGAGTGGATCGGATGCGTTCGTCGCGAAAAATTCTGACGCAACTTCGTTTAGCGAACTTGTGCAATAATGGCACCAGTTCGGCCAGTTTTCCATCAACTTTTGTTCAGTATCGAAACGGTCGGAAACATCCCAAAACATGATTTTCGGGTCCAATGGAGCGAATCAGGTGCGTTCGATGCGAAAATTTCCGACGCAACTTCGTTGAGCGAGCTTGTGCGTTAATGGCAGCAGTTCGGCCAGTTTTGCATGGACTTTCGTAAAGTATCGAAATGGTCGGAAACACCCGAAAACATGAGTTTCGGGTCCAATGGAACGGATCGGGTGCGTTCATTGCGAAAAATTCTTACGCAACTTCGTTTAGCAAACTAGTGCATTAATGGCACCAGTTCGTCCAGTTCTGCATCGAATTTCATGCAGTAACTGATGAGGACACCAACACCAACGATACATCCACTCCGACACAAGTACCTATTGCTGGTCCTATTACTCGTGCTCGTGCGCATCAACTTAATCATCAGGTGAGTTCAAATCTAAGCTCAGGTGCATCATGTTTAGACCATGGAGACCCGTGTACTCTTGTTTTGCTTAGGAACCAAGGAGGCGGCCGAAAGGGAAACGGATTCGCGCAAGCTGGATTCGGACTGCAGAACAGTACCAACTTGTGACGGACACCACGGTCGCATATGAACTCGGATTGGGGCGTTCAAGTACTTCGTGGAAAGCTTATGAAGTCTTCTTTCAAACGGATCCGGCCTCATAGCCATATCTATTACGAGTCGGCCGCAATCGTTAAATTAATACAGAGTCCTTTTCTGCCCATGGTGCTGCGTCACCCTGTTTTGGTCCAATGGGCCGTGTATCAAGTTGAGTCCATTACGGACGCGTCCTAGGGTTGGAGTACGACCCCAACACCCCTGTGGTCGTCCTCCCACGTACTTATACCCCTTAGCCGCCGCCAAGGATGCTTGGGTTTTGTTTAGATCAAGTTTAGCCTTCGCTACTTGCTTGCAAGCGCGCGTGCTGGATTAGCCGCCCGTCTTCTTGTCTTCGGAACCCCACCATTATTGAGATTGCGTGTGAAACCTTCATTTATATCTAGTAAATTCAGTACTTGTCATACTTGTTCTTGCTAGTTCTTCGATTGCTTGCAGGACGAGTGCCCTAGTGGCCGGGTGCCGCGCTCCACAAGATCGCGACAGCCATTGGAGGGGGTGTATCGGTTGCTAAGGCGCAGCTTGGAAGGCTGTAGTCGGGCCGTGAACGTCGCCTCCATCGACCAATCGAGTTATCCACGCCTCTCATCGAAAGATCGGGAATCAAACCTTAGCGGGTCGCCATTAGTTGGTAATCAGAGCAAGGTTTATCAGTGAGAGACTTCTAATTCTTCGCTGTTTTATTTTTCCTATAGTCCAGAAAAGCCAAAAAAAATAGTAGATTAGTTTACCTTCAGTCCTATAAACTCGTTTGAGCCTTTGCTAGCACTGCTTAGTTAGGGCTTGTTGAATTTTCGGTTGCATCGGTTGCGTCGAGTTGCTGGTCTTAGTTTTAGTCCTTTAGAGTTTCGAGTTCTTGTCACGTTCTAGTCACAACCGTGCGCTACCATACATACTCCGTGTTGGTGGAATCCGAGTCCATATTCGTGTTCAAGTCCGAGTTAGATTCTGTGTTGGTTTGTGACCGAATCGCACGCGGTGCTGTGATTCGAGTAGGGATCGATTTCCTAGTCCCAATTGGTTATTGTGCCGTGTTATAAAATTCCATTGCTTTTCGCACTTGTACTGCATATTTTGTAACGCTCCAGAAAGGCAGAAGTAGTCTCGGCTTACTCAAACCACAACTTTTCACGAATACATATAGCCTCGGCTTACTCCAGAGAGAGAGAGAGAGAGAGAAAAGTTTGTGTGCTGTGTGGCTCTTTTGAAGTCTTTTAGGTTATATAATCAGTTTTGAGGATCCCCTGAATAAAAAAAAAAGAAAAAAAAGAGAAAAAAAAGAAAAAAAAAGAAAGAAAAAAAAAGAAAAAAAAAAGAAGAAGAAGAAAAAGAGGGGAAGAAAAAGGGGCTGTTCTTTGTGCATCTTTTTTGTTCTTCGGTGGTGTCTCGTGACTTCATTTGTGTCCAGGCTCGCGTCTCTAGCACGGTCTAGGCTAGGACCAGCATAGTACCGCCGTTGAACGATTTTTCAGCTTGCTTTTGTAACTAACGTGGTGCTAGTTCATCCTTGCTTCAGCCCACCTATAGCTCCACATATCCGACTACAGCTTGACAGGTCCTGTTGTTGCGGCACCGATACACTTCATCCCACGGTTGCAGACTTGTTGGTTGCCGTCCCCTCCTGTTGAGCAAGGTAAGAATTGGTAAGAGCTTGTGTAACAGGTTGAGTGTGAGCGCCTTGCAGTAGCTACATCCCATTAGTTGTAGGATCTTATTTCTTCACCTATTTTCGTGTTTCCTTTGTTCATCTAACCATGACAGGATCAGAGGGTGATGGGAGTTTAGGTCACTCTCCTCGTACAAAGGGAATCATACAACATTTTGAAAATAAGATGAGGAGGCATGTAGATGGGCTTGCTGAAGATATGCTGGTGTCAAATGATAAGATTGGGCAGTTGGAGGCCACGCAGCTTGCCACCAACACCAAGCTTACAAGGCTGGAGACGTCGGTCGCTCATATTGACCAAAGCCTTGCTGCTCTTTTGAGGCGTTTTGATGAGATGCATGCCAGAACTGCAAATGGGCATGAGGGAGAAAACAAGAAGGATGAGCGTGTCGAGGATAATTGGGATGATTATGTCGCTGATACTGAACTAGATGACCAAGATGCTCCTAGTCGCCGACGACTGCGAACTAATCGGAGAGGTATGGGTGGACATCGACGACGTGAGGTACATAATAATGATGATGCTTTCAGTAAAATAAAATTTAAGATACCTTCTTTTGATGGAAAATACGATCCTGATGCATACATTACTTGGGAAATTGCTGTTGATCAAAAGTTTGCATGTCATGAATTTCCAGAGAATATACGTGTTAGGGCTGCTACTAGTGAATTTACTGATTTTGCCTCTGTTTGGTGGATAGAACATGCTAAGAAAAATCCTAATAATATTCCACAAACCTGGGATGCCTTGAAACGGGTCATGCGGGCTAGATTTGTTCCTTCTTACTATGCGCGTGATCTGTTACATAGATTGCAACAATTGAGACAGGGTAATAAAAGTGTAGAAGAATACTATCAGGAATTACAAATGGGTGTGTTGCGTTGTAATTTAGTGGAGGATGAGGAACCTGCTATGGCTAGATTTTTAGGAGGTTTGAATCGAGAAATTCAGGACATTCTTGCTTATAAAGATTATACTAACGTAACCCGTTTGTTCCATCTTGCTTGTAAAGCTGAAAGGGAAGTGCTGGGACGACGTGCTAGTACAAGAACTAATATTTCTGCAGGAAAACCTTCATCATGGCAGCCGCGCACATCTACCTCATTGACCGGACGAGCTCCTGCACCTTCTACATTCCCGAGTCGGTCGACAATACCCGCTCCATCCAACGATAAGACACGTGCTCCCCCGACAAATTCAGCAACCACGACTGTCCAGAAACCAGCCACGAGTGCATCTTCGGTTGCCTCCACGGGAAGGACAAGAGATATTCAGTGCCATCGATGCAAGGGCTTTGGCCACGTGCAACGTGACTGCCCTAACAAGCGCGTTTTGGTGGTCAAAGGAGATGGTGGGTATTCCTCTGCTAGTGATTTTGATGAAGATACACTTGCTTTGCTTGCTGCTGACCATGCAGGTACTAAGGAACAACCAGAAGAGCAGATTGGTGCAGAGGATGCAGATCATTATGAGAGCCTCATTGTGCAGCGTGTACTTAGTGCACAAATGGAAAAGGCGGAGCAAAATCAACGGCATACACTATTCCAAACAAAGTGTGTTATTAAAGAGCGTTCATGCCGTTTGATAATTGATGGAGGTAGCTGCAACAACTTGGCTAGCAGCGATATGGTCGAGAAGCTTGCACTTACAACAAAACCGCACCCACATCCATATCACATTCGGTGGCTCAACAATAGTGGTAAGGTCAAGGTAACGAGATTGGTACGAATTAATTTCGCTATTGGTTCATATCATGATGTTGTTGAATGCGATGTTGTGCCTATGGAAGCTTGTCATATTCTGCTAGGTAGACCATGGCAATTTGATACCGATAGCATGCATCATGGTAGATCAAATCAATATTCTCTTATACATCATGATAAGAAAATCGTTTTGCTTCCTATGTCACCTGAATCTATTGTGCGTGATGATGTTGCTAAAGCTAAGAGAACTAAAGCTGAGATCGATAAGAATGCCAAATCTGTTAGTACCAGGGAAGATGAGATAAGATTGAAAGGACATTGCTTGCTTGCTACTAAGTCTGATATTAATGAATTGATTGCTTCCACTTCTGTTGCCTATGCTTTGGTGTGCAAGAATGCTTTGATTTCAGTTCACGATATGCAGCATTCTTTGCCCCCGGCTGTTGCTAACCTTTTGCAGGAGTATTCTGATGTGTTTCCAAGTGAGATACCAGCGGGGCTGCCACCGATACGAGGGATTGAGCACCAAATTGACCTTATTCCTGGTGCATCATTGCCAAACCGTGCGCCATACAGGACAAATCCGGAAGAAACTAAGGAAATTCAGCGACAAGTGCAAGAACTACTCGACAAAGGTTATGTGCGTGAGTCTCTTAGTCCTTGTGCTGTTCCAGTTATTTTAGTGCCTAAAAAGGATGGAACATGGCGTATGTGTGTTGATTGTAGGGCTATTAATAATATTACAATTCGATATCGACACCCTATCCCTCGTTTGGATGATATGCTTGATGAATTGAGTGGTGCTATTGTGTTTTCCAAAGTTGATTTGCGTAGTGGGTACCACCAGATTCGTATGAAATTGGGAGATGAATGGAAAACTGCTTTCAAAACTAAGTTCGGGTTATATGAGTGGTTAGTCATGCCTTTTGGGTTAACTAATGCACCGAGTACTTTCATGAGATTAATGAATGAGGTTCTGCGTGCTTTCATTGGGAAATTTGTTGTTGTCTACTTTGATGATATATTGATTTACAGCAAATCTTTCGATGAACATCTTGATCACTTACGTGCTGTTTTTAATGCTTTACGAGATGCACGTTTATTTGGTAACCTTGAGAAGTGCACCTTTTGCACCGATCGAGTGTCTTTTCTTGGCTATGTCGTGACTCCACAGGGAATCGAGGTTGATCAAGCCAAGGTGGAAGCTATACATGGATGGCCTATACCGAAGACTATCACGCAAGTGCGGAGTTTCCTAGGACTTGCTGGTTTCTATCGTCGTTTTGTGAAGGACTTCAGCACCATTGCCGCGCCTTTGAATGAGCTTACAAAGAAGGGAGTGCCTTTTAGTTGGGGTAAAACACAAGAGAACTCCTTCAACACGCTGAAAGATAAGTTGACACATGCACCTCTCCTCCAACTCCCTGATTTTAATAAAACCTTTGAGCTTGAATGTGATGCTAGTGGCATTGGTTTGGGTGGTGTTTTGTTACAAGAAGGCAAACCTATTGCTTATTTCAGTGAAAAATTGAGCGGGCCTGTTCTGAATTATTCTACTTATGATAAGGAATTGTATGCTCTTGTTCGCACATTAGAAACATGGCAGCATTATCTATGGCCCAAAGAGTTTGTTATTCATTCAGATCATGAATCTTTAAAACATATTCGTAGTCAAGGAAAATTGAACCGTAGACATGCTAAGTGGGTTGAATTTATTGAATCTTTTCCTTATATTATTAAGCACAAGAAAGGGAAAGAGAATATAATTGCTGATGCATTGTCTAGGAGATACACCTTGTTGAACCAACTTGATTACAAAATATTTGGATTGGAAACGATTAAAGATCAATATGTTAATGATGCTGATTTTAAAGATGTGTTGCTGCATTGTAAAGAGGGGAAGGGATGGAACAAATTCATCGTTAGTGATGGGTTTGTCTTTAGAGCTAACAAGCTATGCATTCCAGCTAGCTCCGTTCGCTTGTTATTGTTGCAGGAAGCGCATCGAGGTGGCTTAATGGGGCATTTTGGAGCAAAGAAAACGGAAGATATACTTGCTGGTCATTTCTTTTGGCCAAAGATGAGAAGAGATGTGGAGAGATTTGTTGCTCGCTGCACGACATGTCAAAAGGCTAAATCACGATTGAATCCACATGGTTTGTATTTGCCTCTACCTGTTCCTAGTGCTCCTTGGGAAGATATTTCTATGGATTTTGTGTTAGGATTGCCTAGGACTAGGAAGGGACGTGATAGTGTGTTTGTGGTTGTTGATAGATTTTCTAAGATGGCCCATTTCATACCATGTCATAAAACTGATGATGCTTCTCACATTGCTGATTTGTTCTTTCGGGAAATTGTTCGTTTGCATGGTGTGCCCAACACAATTGTTTCTGATCGTGATGCTAAATTTCTTAGTTATTTTTGGAAGACTTTATGGGCTAAATTGGGAACTAAATTGTTGTTTTCTACTACATGTCATCCGCAAACTGATGGTCAAACTGAAGTGGTTAATAGGACTTTGTCTACTATGTTAAGGGCTGTTTTAAAGAAGAACATTAAGATGTGGGAAGATTGTTTGCCTCATATTGAATTCGCTTATAATCGATCGCTGCATTCTACTACAAAGATGTGCCCATTTCAGATTGTATATGGTTTCTTGCCTCGTGCTCCTATTGATTTAATGCCTTTGCCATTTTCTGAAAAAATGAATTTTGATGCTACTAAGCGTGCCGAATTGATGTTAAAACTGCATGAAACAACTAAAGAAAACATAGAGCGCATGAATGCTAAATACAAGATTGCTGGTGATAAAGGTAGGAAGGAACTAAAGTTTGAACCTGGAGATTTAGTTTGGCTGCATTTGAGAAAGGAAAGGTTTCCTGAATTGAGAAAATCTAAATTGCTACCTCGGGCTGATGGACCATTTAAAGTGCTAGAGAAAGTCAATGATAATGCATATAAGCTCGATCTGCCTGCGGATTTTGGGGTTAGTCCCACATTTAACATTGCAGATTTGAAGCCATATTTGGGAGAGGAAGATGAGCTTGAGTCGAGGACGACTCAAATGCAAGAAGGGGAGGATGATGAGGACACCAACACCAACGATACATCCACTCCGACACAAGTACCTATTGCTGGTCCTATTACTCGTGCTCGTGCGCATCAACTTAATCATCAGGTGAGTTCAAATCTAAGCTCAGGTGCATCATGTTTAGACCATGGAGACCCGTGTACTCTTGTTTTGCTTAGGAACCAAGGAGGCGGCCGAAAGGGAAACGGATTCGCGCAAGCTGGATTCGGACTGCAGAACAGTACCAACTTGTGACGGACACCACGGTCGCATATGAACTCGGATTGGGGCGTTCAAGTACTTCGTGGAAAGCTTATGAAGTCTTCTTTCAAACGGATCCGGCCTCATAGCCATATCTATTACGAGTCGGCCGCAATCGTTAAATTAATACAGAGTCCTTTTCTGCCCATGGTGCTGCGTCACCCTGTTTTGGTCCAATGGGCCGTGTATCAAGTTGAGTCCATTACGGACGCGTCCTAGGGTTGGAGTACGACCCCAACACCCCTGTGGTCGTCCTCCCACGTACTTATACCCCTTAGCCGCCGCCAAGGATGCTTGGGTTTTGTTTAGATCAAGTTTAGCCTTCGCTACTTGCTTGCAAGCGCGCGTGCTGGATTAGCCGCCTGTCTTCTTGTCTTCGGAACCCCACCATTATTGAGATTGCGTGTGAAACCTTCATTTATATCTAGTAAATTCAGTACTTGTCATACTTGTTCTTGCTAGTTCTTCGATTGCTTGCAGGACGAGTGCCCTAGTGGCCGGGTGCCGCGCTCCACAAGATCGCGACAGCCATTGGAGGGGGTGTATCGGTTGCTAAGGCGCAGCTTGGAAGGCTGTAGTCGGGCCGTGAACGTCGCCTCCATCGACCAATCGAGTTATCCACGCCTCTCATCGAAAGATCGGGAATCAAACCTTAGCGGGTCGCCATTAGTAACGAAACGGTCTGAAACGCACCAAAACAAGAGTTTTGTGTGTAATGGAGTGGATCAGGTGCGTTCGTTGCGAAAAATTCCGACGCAACTTCGTTTAGTAAACTTGTGCGTTAATGGCACTAGCTCGGCAAGTTTTGCATCGACTTTCGTGCAGTAACCAAACGGTCCGAAACACCCCAAAACCTGAGTTTTGGGTCCAATAGAATGGATCGAGTGTGTTCGCTGCGAAAATTTCCGACGCAACTTCGTTGAGCGAACTTGTGCCGTAATGGCACCAGTTCGGCCAGTTTTGCATCGACCTTCGTGCAGTAACGAAACGGTACGAAACGCCCCAAAACATAAGTTTTAGGTTTAATGGAGCGGATCGGGTGCGTTCGTTGCGAAAAATTGAGACGCAACTTTGTTTAGCGAACTTGTGCATTAATGCCACAAGTTCGGCCAGTTTTGCATAGACTTTCATGCAGTATCGAAACGGTCGAAAACACCCCAAAACATGAGTTTTGGGTTCAATGGAGTGGATGGGATACGTTCGTCACGAAAAATTCCGACGCAACTTCCTTTAGCGAACTTGTGCGTTAATGGCAGCAGTTCGGCCAGTTCTGCATTGAATTTCATGCAGTAACGAAACGGTCTGAAACGCACCAAAATAAGAGTTTTGTGTGCAATGGAGTGGATCAGGTGCGTTCGTTGAGAAAAATTCCGACGCAACTTCGTTTAGTGAACTTGTGCGTTAATGACACTAGCTCGGCCAGTTTTGCATCGACTTTCGTGCAGTAACGAAACGGTCCGAAACACCTCAAAACCTGAGTTTTGGGTCCAATGGAATGGATCGAGTGTGTTCGCTGCGAAAATTTCCGACGCAACTTCGTTGAGCGAACTTGTGCCGTAATGGCACCAGTTTGGCCAGTTTTGCATCGACCTTCGTGCAGTAACGAAACGGTACGAAACGCCCCAAAACATGAGTTTTGGGGTCCAATGGAGTGGATCGGGGGCGTTCGTTGCGAAAAATTTTGATGCAACTTCGTTTAGCGAACTTGTGCTTTAATGGCTCCAGTTCGGCCAGTTTTGCATAGACTTTCATGCAGTATCGAAACGGTCGAAAACACCCCAAAACATGAGTTTTGGGTTCAATGGAGTGGATCGGATACGTTCGTCGCGAAAAATTCCGACGCAACTTCGTTTAGCGAACTTGTGCGTTAATGGCAGCAGTTCGGCCAGTTCTGCATCGAATTTCATGTAGTAACGAAACGGTCCGAAACACCCCAAAACAAGAGTTTTATGTGCAATGGAGTGGATCAGGTGCGTTCATTGCGAAAAATTCCGATGCAACTTCGTTTGGCGAACTTGTGCTTTAATGGCTCCAGTTCGGCCAGTTTTGCATAGACTTTCGCGCAGTATCGAAAAGGTCGAAAACACTCCAAAACATGAGTTTTGGGTCCAATGGAGTGGATCGGATGCGTTCGTCGCGAAAAATTCCGACGCAACTTCGTTTAGCGAACTTGTGCAATAATGGCACCAGTTCGGCCAGTTTTGCATCGACTTTTGTGCAGTATCGAAACGGTCGAAACACCCCAAAACAAGATTTTCGGGTCCAATGGAGTAGATCAGGTGCGTTCGTTGCAAAAAGTTCTAACGCAACTTCGTTTAGCGAACTTGTGCGTTAATGGCACCAGTTCGGCCAGTTTTGCAAGGACTTTCGTAAAGTATCGAAACGGTCGGAAACACCCCAAAACATTAGTTTCGGGTCCAATGGAGCGGATCGGGTGCGTTCGTTGCAAAAAATTCTTACGCAACTTCATTTAGCAAACTAGTGCATTAATGGCACCAGTTCGGCCAGTTCTGCATCGAATTTCATGCAGTAACGAAACGGTCCGAAACGCCCCAAAACAAGAGTTTTGTGTGCAATGGAGTGGATCAGGTGCGTTCGTTGCGAAAAATTCCGACGCAACTTCATTTAGTGAACTTGTGCGTTAATGGCACTAGCTCGGCCAGTTTTGCATCGACTTTCGTGCAGTAACAAAACGGTCCGAAACACTCCAAAACCTGAGTTTTGGGTCCAATGGAATGGATCGAGTGTGTTCGCTGCGAAAATTTCCGACGCAACTTCGTTGAGCGAACTTGTGCCGTAATGGCACCAGTTCGGCCAGTTTTGCATCGACCTTCGTGCAGTAACGAAACGGTACGAAACGCCCCAAAACATAAGTTTTAGGTTTAATGGAGCGGATCGGGTGCGTTCGTTGCGAAAAATTCAGACGCAACTTCGTTTAGCGAACTTGTGCATTAATGGCACAAGTTCGGCAAGTTTTGCATCGACTTTCGTGTTGTATCGAAACGGTCGGAAACACCCCAAAACATGAGTTTCGGGTCCAATGGAGTGGATCGGGAGCGTTCGTTACGAAAAATTTTGATGCAACTTCGTTTAGCGAACTTGTGCTTTAATGGCTCCAGTTCGGCCAGTTTTTCATAGACTTTCATGCAGTATCGAAACGGTCGAAAACACCTCAAAACATGAGTTTTGGGTCCAACGGAGTGGATCGGATACGTTCGTCGCGAAAAATTCCGACGCAACTTCGTTTAGCGAACTTGTGCGTTAATGGCAGCAGTTCGGCCAGTTCTGCATCGAATTTCATGTAGTAACGAAACGGTCCGAAACACCCCAAAACAAGAGTTTTTTGTGCAATGGAGTGGATCAGGTGCGTTCATTGCGAAAAATTCCAACGCAACTTCGTTTAGCGAACTTGTGCTTTAATGGCTCCAGTTCGGCCAGTTTTGCATAGACTTTCGCGCAGTATCGAAACAGTCGAAAACACCCCAAAACATGAGTTTTGGGTCCAATGGAGTGGATCGGATGCGTTCGTCGCGAAAAATTCTGACGCAACTTCGTTTAGCGAACTTGTGCAATAATGGCACCAGTTCGGCCAGTTTTGCATCAACTTTTGTTCAGTATCGAAACGGTCGGAAACATCCCAAAACATGATTTTCGGGTCCAATGGAGCGAATCAGGTGCGTTCGATGCGAAAATTTCCGACACAACTTCGTTGAGCGAGCTTGTGCGTTAATGGCAGCAGTTCGGCCAGTTTTGCATGGACTTTCGTAAAGTATCGAAATGGTCGGAAACACCCGAAAACATGAGTTTCGGGTCCAATGGAACGGATCGGGTGCGTTCGTTGCGAAAAATTCTTACACAACTTTGTTTAGCAAACTAGTGCATTAATGGCACCAGTTCGGCCAGTTCTGCATCGAATTTCATGCAGTAACGAAACGGTCTGAAACGCCCCAAAACAAGAGTTTTGTGTGCAATGGAGTGGATCAGTTGCGTTCGTTGCGAAAAATTCCGACGCAACTTCATTTAGTGAACTAGTGCGTTAATGGCACTTTCTCGGCCAGTTTTACATCGACTTTCATGCAGTAACGAAACGGTCCGAAACACCCCAAAACCTGAGTTTTGGGTCCAATGGAATGGATCGAGTGTGTTCGCTGCAAAAATTTCCGACGCAACTTCGTTGAGCGAACTTGTGCCGTAATGGCACCAGTTCGGCCAGTTTTGCATCGACCTTCGTGCATTAACGAAACGGTACGAAACGCCCCAAAACATAAGTTTTAGGTTTAATGGAGCGGATCGGGTGTGTTCGTTGCGAAAAATTGAGACGCAACTTTGTTTATCGAACTTGTGCATTAATACCACAAGTTCGGCCAGTTTTGCATCGAGTTTCGTGCAGTATCGAAACGGTCGGAAACACCCCAAAACATGAGTTTCGGGTCCAATGGAACGGATCGGGTGCGTTCGTTGCGAAAATTTCTTACGCAACTTCGTTTAGCAAACTTGTGCGTTAATGGCAGCAGTTTGGCCAGTTCTGTATCGAATTTCATGCAGTAACGAAACGGTCTGAAACGCTCCAAAACAAGAGTTTTGTGTGCAATGGAGTGGATCAGGTGCGTTCGTTGTGAAAAATTCCGACGCAACTTCGTTTAGTGAACTTGTGCGTTAATGACACTAGCTCGCCCAGTTTTGCATCGACTTTCGTGTAGTAACGAAACGGTCCGAAACACCTCAAAACCTGAGTTTTGGGTCCAATGGAATGGATCGAGTGTGTTCGCTGCGAAAATTTCCGACGCAACTTCGTTGAGCGAACTTGTGCCGTAATGGCACCAGTTTGGCCAGTTTTGCATCGACCTTCGTGCAGCAACGAAACGGTACGAAACGCCTCAAAACATAAGTTTTAGGTTTAATGGAGCGGATCGGGTGCGTTCGTTGCGAAAAATTCAGACGCAACTTCGTTTAGCGAACTTGTGCATTTATGGCACAAGCTCGGCCAGTTTTGCATCGACTTTCGAGCTGTATCGAAACGGTCGGAAACACCCCAAAACATGAGTTTCGGGTCCAATTGAGTGGATCGGGGGCGTTCGTTGCGAAAAATTTTGATGCAACTTCGTTTAGCGAACTTGTGCTTTAATGGCTCCGGTTCGGCAAGTTTTGCATAGACTTTCATGCAGTATCGAAACGGTCGAAAACACCCCAAAACATGAGTTTTGGGTCCAATGGAGTTGATCCGATACGTTCGTCGCGAAAAATTCCGACGCAACTTCGTTTAGCGAACTTGTGCGTTAATGGCAGGAGTTTGGCCAGTTCTGCATCGAATTTCATGCAGTAACGAAACCGTCCGAGATGCCCCAAAACAAGAGTTTTGTGTGCAATGCAGTGGATCGAGTGTGTTCGTTGCGAAAAATTCCGACGCAACTTCGTTTAGTGAACTTGTGCGTTAATTGCACTAGCTCGGCCAGTTATGCATCGACTTTCGTGCAGTAACGAAACGGTCCAAAACGCCCCAAAACCTGAGTTTTGGGTCCAATGGAGTGGATCGAGTGTGTTCGCTGCGAAAATTTCCGACGCAACTTCGTTGAGCGAACTTGTGCTGTAATGGCACCAGTTCGGCCAGTTTTGTATTGACCTTCGTGCAGTAACGAAACGGTACGAAACGCCCCAAAACATAAGTTCCAGGTTTAATGTTGCGGATCGGGTGCGTTCGTTGCGAAAAATTCAGACGCAACTTCGTTTAGCGAACTCGTGCATTAATGGCACATGTTCGGCCAGTTTTGCATCGACTTTCGTCTTGTATCGAAACAGTCGGAAACACCCCAAAACATGAGTTTTGGGTCAAATGGAGTGGATCAGGTGCGTTCGTTGCGAAAAATTCCGACGCAACTTCGTTTAGCGAACTTGTGCTTTAATGGCTCCAGTTCGGCCAGTTTTGCATAGACTTTCGCGCAGTATTGAAACGGTCGAAAACACCCCAAAACATGAGTTTTGGGTCCAATGGAGTGGATCGGATGCGTTCGTCGCGAAAAATTCCGACGCAACTTCGTTTAGCGAACTTGTGCAATAATGGCACCAGTTCGGCCAGTTTTGCATCAACTTTTGTTCAGTATCGAAACGGTCGGATACATCCCAAAACATGATTTTTGGGTCCAATGGAGCGGATCAGGTGCGTTCGTTGCGAAAAGTTCTGACGCAACTTCGTTTAGCAAACTTGTGCGTTAATGGCAGCAGTTCGGCCAGTTTTGCATGGACTTTCGTAAAGTATCGAAACGGTCGGAAACACCCGAAAACATGAGTTTCGGGTCCAAGGATCGGGTGCGTTCGTTGCGAAAAATTCTTACGCAACTTCGTTTAGCAAACTAGGGCATTAATGGCACAAGTTCGGCCAGTTCTGCTTCGAATTTCATGCAGTAACGAAACGGTCTGAAACGCCCCAAAACAAGAGTTTTGTGTGCAATGGAGTTGATCAGGTGCGTTCGTTGTGAAAAATTCCGACGCAACTTCATTGAGTGAACTTGTGCGTTAATAGCACTAGCTCGGCCAGTTTTGCATCGACTTTCGTGCGGTAACCAAACAGTCCGAAACACCCGAAAACCTGAGTTTTGGGTCCAATGAAATGGATCGAGTGTGTTCGCTGCGAAAATCTCCGACGCAACTTCGTTGAGCGAACTTGTGCCGTAATGGCACCAGTTCGGCCAGTTTTGCATCGACCTTCGTGCAGTAACGAAACGGTACGAAACGCCCCACCAAAACATAAGTTTTAGGTTTAATGGAGCGGATCGGGTGCGTTCGTTGCGAAAAATTCAGACGCAACTTTGTTTAGCGAACTTTTGCATTAATGCCACAAGTTCGGCCAGTTTTGCATCGAGTTTCGTGCAGTATCGAAACGGTCGGAAACACCCCAAAACATGAGTTTCGGGTCCAATGGATCGGGTACGTTCGTTGCGAAAAATTCTTACGCAACTTCGTTTAGCAAATTTGTGCGTTAATGGCAGCAGTTCGGCCAGTTCTGCATCGAATTTCATGCAGAAACGAAACGGTCTGAAATGCCCCAAAACAAGAGTTTTGTGTGCAATGGAGTGGATCAGGTGCGTTCGTTGTGAAAAATTCCGACGCAACTTCGTTTAGTGAACTTGTGCGTTAATGACACTAGCTCGGCCAGTTTTGCATCGACTTTCGTGCAGTAACGAAATGGTCCGAAACACCTCAAAACCTGAGTTTTGGGTCCAAAGGAATGGCTCGAGTGTGTTAGCTGCGAAAATTTCCGACGCAACTTCGTTGAGCGAACTTGTGCCGTAATGGCACCAGTTTGGCCAGTTTTGCATCGACCTTCGTGCAGTAACGAAACTGTACGAAACGCCCCAAAACATAAGTTTCGGGTCCAATGGAACGGATTGGGTGCGTTCGTTGCGAAAATTTCTTACGCAACTTCGTTGAGCGAACTTGTGCCGTAATGGCACCAGTTCGGCCAGTTTTGCATCGACCTTCCTGCAGTAACGAAACGGTACAAAACGCGCCAAAACATAAGTTTTAGGTTTAATGGAGCGGATCGGGTGCGTTCGTTGCGAAAAATTCAGACGCAACTTCGTTTAGCGAACTTGTGCATTTATGGCACAAGTTCGGCCAGTTTTGCATCGACTTTCGTGCTGTATTGAAACGGTCGGAAACACCCCAAAACATGAGTTTCGGGTCCAATTGAGTGGATCGGGGGCGTTCGTTGCGAAAAATTTTGATGCAACTTCGTTTAGCGAACTTGTGCTTTAATGGCTCCAGTTCGGCAAGTTTTGCATAGACTTTCATGCAGTATCGAAACGGTCAAAAACACCCCAAAACATGAGTTTTGGGTCCAATGGAGTTGATCCGATACGTTCGTCGCGAAAAATTCCGACGCAACTTCGTTTAGTGAACTTGTGCGTTAATGGCAGGAGTTTGGCCAGTTCTGCATCGAATTTCATGCAGTAACGAAACAGTCCGAGATGCCCCAAAACAAGAGTTTTGTGTGCAATGCAGTGGATCGAGTGTGTTCGTTGCGAAAAATTCCGACGCAACTTCGTTTAGTGAACTTGTGCGTTAATGGCGCTAGCTCGGCCAGTTATGCATCGACTTTCGTGCAGTAACGAAACGGTCCAAAACGCCCCAAAACCTGAGTTTTGGGTCCAATGGAGTGGATCGAGTGTGTTCGGTGCGAAAATTTCCGACGCAACTTCGTTGAGCGAACTTGTGCCGTAATGGCACCAGTTCGGCCAGTTTTGTATCGACCTTCGTGCAGTAACGAAACGGTACGAAACGCCCCAAAACATAAGTTTTAGGTTTAATGTTGCGTATCGGGTCCGTTCGTTGCGAAAAATTCAGACGCAACTTCGTTTAGCGAACTCGTGCATTAATGGCACATGTTCGGCCAGTTTTGCATCGACTTTCGTCTTGTATCGAAACAGTCGGAAACACCCCAAAACATGAGTTTGGGGTCAAATGCAGTGGATCAGGTGCGTTCGTTGCGAAAAATTCCGACGCAACTTCGTTTAGCGAACTTGTGCTTTAATGCCTCCAGTTCGGCCAGTTTTGCATAGACTTTCGCGCAGTATTGAAACGGTCGAAAACACCCCAAAACATGAGTTTTGGGTCCAATGGAGTGGATCGGATGCGTTCGTTGCGAAAAATTCCGACGCAACTTCGTTTAGCGAACTTGTGCAATAATGGCACCAGTTCGGCCAGTTTTGCATCAACTTTTGTTCAGTATCGAAACGGTCGGAAACATCCCAAAACATGATTTTCGAGTCCAATGGAGCGGATCAGGTGCGTTCGTTACGAAAAGTTCTGACGCAACTTCGTTTAGCAAACTTGTGCGTTAATGGCAGCAGTTCGGCCAGTTTTGCATGGACTTTCGTAATGTATCGAAACGGTCGGAAGCACCCGAAAACATGAGTTTCGGGTCCAATGGAACGGATCGGGTGCGTTCGTTGCGAAAATTTCTTACGCAACTTCGTTTAGCAAACTAGTGCATTAATGGCACAAGTTCGGCCAGTTCTGCATCGAATTTCATGCAGTAACGAAACGGTCTGAAACGCCCCAAAACAAGAGTTTTGTGTGCAATGGAGTTGATCAGGTGCGTTCGTTGTGAAAAATTCCGATGCAACTTCATTTAGTGAACTTGTGCGTTAATAGCACTAGCTCGGCCAGTTTTGCATCGACTTTCGTGCAGTAACCAAACGGTCCGAAACACCCGAAAACCTGAGTTTTGGGTCCAATGGAATGGATCGAGTGTGTTCGCTGCGAAAATCTCCGACGCAACTTCGTTGAGCGAACTTGTGCCGTAATGGCACCAGTTCGGCCAGTTTTGTATCGACCTTCGTGCAGTAACGAAACGGTACGAAACGCCCCAAAACATAAGTTTTAGGTTTAATGGAGCGGATCGGGTGCGTTCGTTGCGAAAAATTCAGACGCAACTTCGTTTAGCGAACTCGTGCATTAATGGCACATGTTCGGCCAGTTTTGCATCGAGTTTCGTGCAGTATCGAAACGGTCGGAAACACCCCAAAACATGAGTTTGGGGTCAAATGCAGTGGATCAGGTGCGTTCGTTGCGAAAAATTCCGACGCAACTTCGTTTAGCGAACTTGTGCTTTAATGCCTGCAGTTCGGCCAGTTTTGCATAGACTTTCGCGCAGTATTGAAACGGTCTGAAACGCCCAAAACAAGAGTTTTGTGTGCAATGGAGTGGATCAGGTGCGTTCGTTGTGAAAAATTCCGACGCAACTTCGTTTAGGGAACTTGTGCGTTAATGACACTAGCTCGGCCAGTTTTGCATCGACTTTCGTGCAGTAACGAAACGGTCGGAAACACCCCAAAACATGATTTTCGAGTCCAATGGAGCGGATCAGGTGCGTTCGTTACGAAAAGTTCTGACGCAACTTCGTTTAGCAAACTTGTGCGTTAATGGCAGCAGTTCGGCCAGTTTTGCATGGACTTTCGTAAAGTATCGAAACGGTCGGAAGCACCCGAAAACATGAGTTTCGGGTCCAATGGAACGGATCGGGTGCGTTCGTTGCGAAAATTTCTTACGCAACTTCGTTTAGCAAACTAGTGCATTAATGGCACAAGTTCGGCCAGTTCTGCATCGAATTTCATGCAGTAACGAAACGGTCTGAAACGCCCCAAAACAAGAGTTTTGTGTGCAATGGAGTTGATCAGGTGCGTTCGTTGTGAAAAATTCCAATGCAACTTCATTTAGTGAACTTGTGCGTTAATAGCACTAGCTCGGCCAGTTTTGCATCGACTTTCGTGCAGTAACCAAACGGTCCGAAACACCCGAAAACCTGAGTTTTGGGTCCAATGGAATGGATCGAGTGTGTTCGCTGCGAAAATCTCTGACGCAACTTCGTTGAGCGAACTTGTGCCGTAATGGCACCAGTTCGGCCAGTTTTGCATCGACCTTTGTGCAGTAACGAAACGGTACGAAACGCCCCAAAACATAAGTTTTAGGTTTAATGGAGCGGATCGGGTGCGTTCGTTGCGAAAAGTTCAGACGCAACTTTGTTTAGCGAACTTGTGTATTAATGCCACAAGTTCGGCCAGTTTTGCATCGAGTTTCGTGCAGTATCGAAACGGTCGGAAACACCCCAAAACATGAGTTTCGGGTCCAATGGAGCGGATCGGGTACGTTCATTGCGAAAAATTCTTACGAAACTTCGTTTAGCAAATTTGTGCGTTAATGGCAGCAGTTCGGCCAGTTCTGCATCGAATTTCATGCAGAAACGAAACGGTCTGAAACGCCCAAAACAAGAGTTTTGTGTGCAATGGAGTGGATCAGGTGCGTTCGTTGTGAAAAATTCCGACGCAACTTCGTTTAGTGAACTTGTGCGTTAATGACACTAGCTCGGCCAGTTTTGCATCGACTTTCGTGCAGTAACGAAACGGTCCGAAACACCTCAAAACCTGAGTTTTGGGTCCAATGGAATGGATCGAGTGTGTTCGCTGCGAAAATTTCCGACGCAACTTCGTTGAGCGAACTTGTGCCGTAATGGCACCAGTTTGGCCAGTTTTGCATCGACCTTCGTGCAGTAACGAAACGGTACGAAACGCCCCAAAACATAAGTTTCGGGTCCAATGGAACGGATCGGGTGCGTTCGTTGCGAAAATTTCTTACGCAACTTCGTTTAGCAAACTAGTGCATTAATGGCACAAGTTCGGCCAGTTCTGCATCGAATTTCATGCAGTAACGAAACGGTCTGAAACGCCCCAAAACAAGAGTTTTGTGTGCAATGGAGTTGATCAGGTGCGTTCGTTGTGAAAAATTCCGATGCAACTTCATTTAGTGAACTTGTGCGTTAATAGCACAAGCTCGGCCAGTTTTGCATCGACTTTCGTGCAGTAACCAAACGGTCCGAAACACCCGAAAACCTGAGTTTTGGGTCCAATGGAATGGATCGAGTGTGTTCGCTGCGAAAATCTCCGACGCAACTTCGTTGAGCGAACTTGTGCCGTAATGGCACCAGTTCGGCCAGTTTTGCATCGAACTTTGTGCAGTAACGAAACGGTACGAAACACCCCAAAACATAAGTTTTAGGTTTAATGGAGCGGATCGGGTGCGTTCGTTGCGAAAAATTCAGACACAACATTGTTTAGCGAACTTGTGTATTAATGCCACAAGTTCGGCCAGTTTTGCATCGAGTTTCGTGCAGTATCGAAACGGTCGGAAACACCCCAAAACATGAGTTTCGGGTCCAATGGAGCGGATCGGGTACGTTCGTTGCGAAAAATTCTTACGCAACTTCGTTTAGCAAATTTGTGCGTTAATGGCAGCAGTTCGGCCAGTTCTGCATCGAATTTCATGCAGAAACGAAACGGTCTGAAACGCCCAAAACAAGAGTTTTGTGTGCAATGGAATGGATCAGGTGCGTTCGTTGTGAAAAATTCCGACGCAACTTCGTTTAGTGAACTTGTGCGTTAATGACACTAGCTCGGCCAGTTTTGCATCGACTTTCGTGCAGTAACGAAACGGTACGAAACGCCCCAAAACATAAGTTTCGGGTCCAATGGAACGGATCGGGTGCGTTCGTTGCGAAAATTTCTTACGCAACTTCGTTTAGAAAACTTGTGCGTCAATGGCAGCAGTTTGGCAAGTTCTGCATCGAATTTCATGCAGTAACGAAACGGTATGAAATGCCCTAAAACAAGAGTTTTGTGTGCAATGGAATGGATCAGGTGCGTTCGTTGCGAAAAATTCCGATGCAACTTCGTTTAGTGAACTTGTGCGCTAATGCCACTAGCTTGGCCAGTTATGCATCTACTTTCGTGCAGTAACGAAATGGTCCAAAACGCCCCAAAACCTGAGTTTTGGGTCCAATGGAGTGGATCGAGTGTGTTCGCTGTGAAAATTTCCGACGCAACTTCGTATCGTTTGTGCCGTAATGGCTCCAGTTCGGCGAGTTTTGCATAGACTTTCATGCAGTATCGAAACGGTCGAAAACACCTCAAAACATGAGTTTTGGGTCCAATGGAGTGGATCGGATACTTTCGTCGCGAAAACTTCCGACGCAACTTCGTTTAGCGAACTTGTGCGTTAATGGCAGCAGTTCGGCCAATTCTGCATCGAATTTCATGCAGTAACGAAACGGTCCGAGACGCCCCAAAACAAGATTTTTGTGTGCAATGGAGTGGATCAGGTGCGTTCGTTGCGAAAAATTCCGACGCAACTTCGTTTAGTGAACTTGTGCGTTAATGGCACTAGCTTGGCCAGTTATGCATCGACTTTCGTGCAGTAACGAAACGGTCCAAAACGCCCCAAAACATGAGTTTTGGGTCCAATGGAGTGGATCGAGTGTGTTCGCTGCGAAAATTTCCGACGCAACTTCGTTGAGCGAGCTTGTGCCGTAATGGCACCAGTTCGGCCAGTTTTGCATCGACCTTCGTGCAGTAACGAAACGCTATGAAACTCCCCAAAACATAAGTTTCGGGTCCAATGGAACGGATCGGGTGCGTTCGTTGCGAAAATTTCTTACGCAACTTCGTTTAGCAAACTTGTGCGTTAATGGAAGCAGTTCGGCCAGTTCTGCATCGAATTTCATGCAGTAACGAAACGGTATGAAACGCCCCAAAACAAGATTTTTGTGTGCAATGGAGTGGATCAGGTGCGTTCGTTGCGAAAAATTCCGACGCAACTTCGTTTAGTGAACTTGTGCATTAATGGCACTAGCTCGGCCTGTTATGCATCGACTTTCGTGGAGTAACGAAACGGTCAAAAACGCCCCAAAACCAGAGTTTTTGGTCCAATGGCGTGGATCGAGTGTGTTCGCTGCGAAAATTTCGGACGCAACTTCGTTGAGCGAGCTTGTGCCGTAATGGCACCAGTTCACCCAGTTTTGCATCGACCTTCGTGCAGTAACGAAACGGTATGAAACGCCCCAAAACATAAGTTTTAGGTTTAATGGAGCGGATCGCGTGCGTTCGTTGCAAAAAATTTAGACACAACTTCGTTTAGCGAACTTGTGCATTAATGGCACAAGTTCGGCCAGTTTTGCATCGACTTTCGTGCTGTATTGAAATGGTCGGAAAAACCCCAAAACATGAGTTTCGGGTCCAATGGAGTGGATCGGGAGCGTTCGTTGCGAAAAATTTTGATGCAACTTCGTTTAGCGAACTTGTGCCTTAATGGCTCCAGTTCGGCCCGTTTTGCATAGACTTTCATGCAGTAACGAAACGCTATGAAATGCCCCAAAACATAGGTTTCGGGTCCAATGGAACGGATTGGGTGCGTTCGTTGCGAAAATTTCTTACGCAACTTCGTTTAGCAAACTGTGCGTTAATGGAAGCAGTTCAGCCAGTTCAGCCAGTTTGTGGGCAATGGAGTGGATCAGGTGCGTTCGTTGCGAAAATTTCTGACGCAACTTCGTTTAGCGAACTTGTGCCTTAATGGCTCCAGTTCGGCCAGTTTTGCATAGACTTTCATGCAGTATCGAAACGGTCGAAAACACCCCAAAACATGAGTTTTGGGCCCAATGGAGTGGATCGGATACTTTCGTCGCGAATAATTCTGACGCAACTTCGTTTAGCAAACTTGTGCGTTAATGGCAGCAGGTCGGCCAGTTCTGCATTGAATTTCATGCAGTAACGAAACGGTCCGAGACGCCCCAAAACAAGAGCTTTGTGTGCAATGCAGTGGATCAAGTGTGTTCGTTGCGAAAAGTTCCGACGCAACTTCGTTTAGTTAACTTGTGCGTTAATGGCACTAGCTCGGCCAGTTATGCATCGACTTTCGTGCAGTAACGAAACGGTCCAAAACGCCCTAAAACATGAGTTTTGGGTCCAATGGAGTGGATCGAGTGTGTTCGCCCCGAAAATTTCCGACGCAACTTCGTTGAGCGAGCTTGTGCCGTAATGGCACAAGTTCGGCGAGTTTTGCATCGACTTTCGTGCAGTAATGAAACGCTACGAAACGCCCCAAAACATAAGTTTCGGGTCCAATGGAACGGATCGCGTGCGTTCGTTGCGAAAATTTCTTACGCAACTTCGTTTAGCAAACTTGTGCGTTAATGGCAGCAGTTCGGCCAGTTCTGCATCGAATTTCATGCAGTAACGAAACGGTCCAAAACACCCCAAAACAAGAGTTTTGTGTGCAATGGAGTGGATCAGGTGCGTTCGTTGCGAAAAATTTCGATGCAACTTCGTTTAGTGAACTTGTGCCGTAATGGCACCAGTTCGGCCAGTTTTGCATCGACCTTCGTGCAGTAATGAAACGCTACGAAACGCCCCAAAACATAAGATTGGGGTCCAATGGAACGGATCGGGTGCGTTCGTTGCGAAAATTTCTTACGCAACTTCGTTTAGCAAACTTGTGCGTTAATGGCAGCAGTTCGGCCAGTTCTGCATCGAATTTCATGCAGTAACGAAACGGTCCCAAACACCCCAAAATAAGAGTTTTGTGTGCAATGGAGTGGATCAGGTGCGTTCGTTACGAAAAATTCCGATGCAACTTCATTTAGTGAACTTGTGCCGTAATGGCACCAGTTCGGCCAGTTTTCCATCGACCTTCGTGCAGTAACGAAACGGTACGAAACGCCCCAAAACATAAGTTTTAGGTTTAATGGAGCGGATCGGGCGCGTTCGTTGCGAAAAATTCAGACGCAACTTCGTTTAGCGAACTTGTGCATTAATGGCACAAGTTCGGCCAGTTTTGCATCGACTTTCGTGCTATATAGAATTGATCGGAAACACCCCAAAACATGAGTTTCGGGTCCAATGGAGTGGATCAGGAGCGTTCGTTGTGAAAAATTTCGATGCAACTTCATTTAGCGAACTTTTGCTTTAATGGCTCTAGTTCGGCCAGTTTTGCATAGACTTTCATGCAGTATCGAAGCGGTCGAAAACACCCCAAAACATGAGTTTTGGGTCCAATGGAGTGGATCGGATACGTTCATCGTGAAAAATTCTGACGCAACTTTGTTTAGCGAACTTGTGCGTTAATGGCAGCAGTTCGGCCAGTTCTGCATCGAATTTCATGCAGTAACGAAACTGTCCGAGACGCCCCAAAACAAGAGTTATGTGTGCAATGCATTGGATCATGTGTGTTCGTTGCGAAAAATTCCGACGCAACTTCGTTTAGTGAACTTGTGCGTTAATGGCACTAGCTCGGCCAGTTATGCATCGACTTTCGTGCAGTAACGAAACGGTCTAAAACGCCCCAAAACCTGAGTTTTGGGTCCAATGGAGTGGATCGAGTGTGTTCGCTGCGAAAATTTCCGACGCAACTTCGTTGAGCGAGCTTGTGGCGTAATGGCACCAGTTCGGCCAGTTTTGCATCGACCTTCGTGCAGTAATGAAACGCTACGAAACTCCCGAAAACATAAGTTCTGGGTCCAATGGAACGGATCGGGTGCGTTCGTTGCGAAAATTTCTTACGCAACTTCGTTTAGCAAACTTGTGCGTTAATGGCAGCAGGTCGGCCAGTTCTGCATTGAATTTCATGCAGTAACGAAACGGTCCGAGACGCCCCAAAACAAGAGCTTTGTGTGCAATGCAGTGGATCAAGTGTGTTCGTTGCGAAAAGTTCCGACGCAACTTCGTTTAGTTAACTTGTGCGTTAATGGCACTAGCTCGGCCAGTTATGCATCGACTTTCGTGCAGTAACGAAACGGTCCAAAACGCCCTAAAACATGAGTTTTGGGTCCAATGGAGTGGATCGAGTGTGTTCGCCCCGAAAATTTCCGACGCAACTTCGTTGAGCGAGCTTGTGCCGTAATGGCACAAGTTCGGCGAGTTTTGCATCGACTTTCGTGCAGTAATGAAACGCTACGAAACGCCCCAAAACATAAGTTTCGGGTCCAATGGAACGGATCGCGTGCGTTCGTTGCGAAAATTTCTTACGCAACTTCGTTTAGCAAACTTGTGCGTTAATGGCAGCAGTTCGGCCAGTTCTGCATCGAATTTCATGCAGTAACGAAACGGTCCAAAACACCCCAAAACAAGAGTTTTGTGTGCAATGGAGTGGATCAGGTGCGTTCGTTGCGAAAAATTTCGATGCAACTTCGTTTAGTGAACTTGTGCCGTAATGGCACCAGTTCGGCCAGTTTTGCATCGACCTTCGTGCAGTAATGAAACGCTACGAAACGCCCCAAAACATAAGATTGGGGTCCAATGGAACGGATCGGGTGCGTTCGTTGCGAAAATTTCTTACGCAACTTCGTTTAGCAAACTTGTGCGTTAATGGCAGCAGTTCGGCCAGTTCTGCATCGAATTTCATGCAGTAACGAAACGGTCCCAAACACCCCAAAATAAGAGTTTTGTGTGCAATGGAGTGGATCAGGTGCGTTCGTTACGAAAAATTCCGATGCAACTTCATTTAGTGAACTTGTGCCGTAATGGCACCAGTTCGGCCAGTTTTCCATCGACCTTCGTGCAGTAACGAAACGGTACGAAACGCCCCAAAACATAAGTTTTAGGTTTAATGGAGCGGATCGGGCGCGTTCGTTGCGAAAAATTCAGACGCAACTTCGTTTAGCGAACTTGTGCATTAATGGCACAAGTTCGGCCAGTTTTGCATCGACTTTCGTGCTATATAGAATTGATCGGAAACACCCCAAAACATGAGTTTCGGGTCCAATGGAGTGGATCAGGAGCGTTCGTTGTGAAAAATTTCGATGCAACTTCATTTAGCGAACTTTTGCTTTAATGGCTCTAGTTCGGCCAGTTTTGCATAGACTTTCATGCAGTATCGAAGCGGTCGAAAACACCCCAAAACATGAGTTTTGGGTCCAATGGAGTGGATCGGATACGTTCATCGTGAAAAATTCTGACGCAACTTTGTTTAGCGAACTTGTGCGTTAATGGCAGCAGTTCGGCCAGTTCTGCATCGAATTTCATGCAGTAACGAAACTGTCCGAGACGCCCCAAAACAAGAGTTTTGTGTGCAATGCATTGGATCATGTGTGTTCGTTGCGAAAAATTCCGACGCAACTTCGTTTAGTGAACTTGTGCGTTAATGGCACTAGCTCGGCCAGTTATGCATCGACTTTCGTGCAGTAACGAAACGGTCTAAAACGCCCCAAAACCTGAGTTTTGGGTCCAATGGAGTGGATCGAGTGTGTTCGCTGCGAAAATTTCCGACGCAACTTCGTTGAGCGAGCTTGTGGCGTAATGGCACCAGTTCGGCCAGTTTTGCATCGACCTTCGTGCAGTAATGAAACGCTACGAAACTCCCGAAAACATAAGTTCTGGGTCCAATGGAACGGATCGGGTGCGTTCGTTGCGAAAATTTCTTACGCAACTTCGTTTAGCAAACTTGTGCGTTAATGGCAGCAGTTTGGCCAGTTCTGCATCGAATTTCATGCAGTAACGAGACGGTCCGAAACACCCCAAAACAAGAGTTTTGTGTGCAATGGAGTGGATCAGGTGCGTTCATTACGAAAAATTCCGATGCAACTTCGTTTAGTGAACTTGTGCCGTAATGGCACAAGTTCGGCCAGTTTTGCATCGACCTTCGTGCAGTAACGAAACGGTACGAAACGCCCCAAAACATAAGTTTTAGGTTTAATGGAGCGGATCGGGCGCGTTCGTTGCGAAAAATTCAGACGCAACTTCGTTTAGCGAACTTGTGCATTAATGGCACAAGTTCGGCCAGTTTTGCATCGACTTTCGTGCTGTATAGAAACGGTCGGAAACACCCCAAAACATGAGTTTCGGGTCCAATGGAGTGGATCAGGATCGTTCGTTGTGAAAAATTTCGATGCAACTTTATTTAGCGAACTTGTGCTTTAATGGCTCCAGTTCGGCCAGTTTTGCATAGACTTTCATGCAATATCGAAACGGTCGAAAACACCCCAAAACATGAGTTTTGGGTCCAATGGAGTGGATCGGATACGTTCTCGCGAAAAATTCCGACGCAACTTCGTTTAGCGAACTTGTGCGTTAATGGCAGCAGTTCGGCCACATCTGCATCGAATTTCATGCAGTAACGAAACGGTCCGAGACGCCGCAAAACAAAAGTTTTGTGTGCAATGCAGTGGATCAAGTGTGTTCGTTGCGAAAAATTCCGACGCAACTTCGATTAGTGAACTTGTGCGTTAATGGCACAAGCTCGGCTAGTTATGCATCGACTTTCGTGCAGTAACGAAACGGTCTAAAACGCCCCAAAACCTGAGTTTTGGGTCCAATGGAGTGGATCGAGTGTGTTCGCTGTGAAAATTTCCGACGCAACTTCGTTGAGCGAACTTGTGCCGTAATGGCACCAGTTCGGCCAGTTTTGCATCGACCTTCGTGCAGTAATGAAACGCTACGAAACGCCCCAAAACATAAGATTGGGGTCCAATGGAACGGATCGGGTTCGTTCGTTGCGAAAATTTCTTACGCAACTTCGTTTAGCAAACTTGTGCGTTAATGGCAGCAGTTCGGCCAGTTCTGCATCGAATTTCATGCAGTAACGAAACGGTCCCAAACACCCCAAAATAAGAGTTTTGTGTGCAATGGAGTGGATCAGGTGCTTTCTTTACGAAAAATTCCGATGCAACTTCATTTAGTGAACTTGTGCCGTAATGGCACCAGTTCGGCCAGTTTTCCATCGACCTTCGTGCAGTAACGAAACGGTACGAAACGCCCCAAAACATAAGTTTTAGGTTTAATGGAGCGGATCGGGCGCGTTCGTTGCGAAAAATTCAGACGCAACTTCGTTTAGCGAACTTGTGCATTAATGGCACAAGTTCGGCCAGTTTTGCATCGACTTTCGTGCTATATAGAATTGATCGGAAACACCCCAAAACATGAGTTTCGGGTCCAATGGAGTGGATCAGGAGCGTTCGTTGTGAAAAATTTCGATGCAACTTCATTTAGCGAACTTTTGCTTTAATGGCTCTAGTTCGGCCAGTTTTGCATAGACTTTCATGCAGTATCGAAGTGGTCGAAAACACCCCAAAACATGAGTTTTGGGTCCAATGGAGTGGATCGGATACGTTCATCGCGAAAAATTCTGACGCAACTTTGTTTAGCGAACTTGTGCGTTAATGGCAGCAGTTCGGCCAGTTCTGCATCGAATTTCATGCAGTAACGAAACTGTCCGAGACGCCCCAAAACAAGAGTTTTGTGTGCAATGCATTGGATCATGTGTGTTCGTTGCGAAAAATTCCGACGCAACTTCGTTTAGTGAACTTGTGCGTTAATGGCACTAGCTCGGCCAGTTATGCATCGACTTTCGTGCAGTAACGAAACGGTCTAAAACGCCCCAAAACCTGAGTTTTGGGTCCAATGGAGTGGATCGAGTGTGTTCGCTGCGAAAATTTCCGACGCAACTTCGTTGAGCGAGCTTGTGGCGTAATGGCACCAGTTCGGCCAGTTTTGCATCGACCTTCGTGCAGTAATGAAACGCTACGAAACTCCCGAAAACATAAGTTCTGGGTCCAATGGAACGGATCGGGTGCGTTCGTTGCGAAAATTTCTTACGCAACTTCGTTTAGCAAACTTGTGCGTTAATGGCAGCAGTTTGGCCAGTTCTGCATCGAATTTCATGCAGTAACGAGACGGTCCGAAACACCCCAAAACAAGAGTTTTGTGTGCAATGGAGTGGATCAGGTGCGTTCATTACGAAAAATTCCGATGCAACTTCGTTTAGTGAACTTGTGCCGTAATGGCACAAGTTCGGCCAGTTTTGCATCGACCTTCGTGCAGTAACGAAACGGTACGAAACGCCCCAAAACATAAGTTTTAGGTTTCATGGAGCGGATCGGGCGCGTTCGTTGCGAAAAATTCAGACGCAACTTCGTTTAGCGAACTTGTGCATTAATGGCACAAGTTCGGCCAGTTTTGCATCGACTTTCGTCCTGTATAGAAACGGTCGGAAACACCCCAAAACATGAGTTTCGGGTCCAATGGAGTGGATCAGGATCGTTCGTTGTGAAAAATTTCGATGCAACTTTATTTAGCGAACTTGTGCTTTAATGGCTCCAGTTCGGCCAGTTTTGCATAGACTTTCATGCAATATCGAAACGGTCGAAAACACCCCAAAACATGAGTTTTGGGTCCAATGGAGTGGATCGGATACGTTCTCGCGAAAAATTCCGACGCAACTTCGTTTAGCGAACTTGTGCGTTAATGGCAGCAGTTCGGCCACATCTGCATCGAATTTCATGCAGTAACGAAACGGTCCGAGACGCCGCAAAACAAAAGTTTTGTGTGCAATGCAGTGGATCAAGTGTGTTCGTTGCGAAAAATTCCGACGCAACTTCGATTAGTGAACTTGTGCGTTAATGGCACAAGCTCGGCTAGTTATGCATCGACTTTCGTGCAGTAACGAAACGGTCTAAAACGCCCCAAAACCTGAGTTTTGGGTCCAATGGAGTGGATCGAGTGTGTTCGCTGTGAAAATTTCTGACGCAACTTCGTTGAGCGAACTTGTGCCGTAATGGCACCAGTTCGGCCAGTTTTGCATCGACCTTCGTGCAGTAATGAAACGCTACGAAACGCCCCAAAACATAAGATTGGGGTCCAATGGAACGGATCGGGTGCGTTCGTTGCGAAAATTTCTTACGCAACTTCGTTTAGCAAACTTGTGCGTTAATGGCAGCAGTTCGGCCAGTTCTGCATCGAATTTCATGCAGTAACGAAACGGTCCCAAACACCCCAAAATAAGAGTTTTGTGTGCAATGGAGTGGATCAGGTGCGTTCGTTACGAAAAATTCCGATGCAACTTCATTTAGTGAACTTGTGCCGTAATGGCACCAGTTCGGCCAGTTTTCCATCGACCTTCGTGCAGTAACGAAACGGTACGAAACGCCCCAAAACATAAGTTTTAGGTTTAATGGAGCGGATCGGGCGCGTTCGTTGCGAAAAATTCAGACGCAACTTCGTTTAGCGAACTTGTGCATTAATGGCACAAGTTCGGCCAGTTTTGCATCGACTTTCGTGCTATATAGAATTGATCGGAAACACCCCAAAACATGAGTTTCGGGTCCAATGGAGTGGATCAGGAGCGTTCGTTGTGAAAAATTTCGATGCAACTTCATTTAGCGAACTTTTGCTTTAATGGCTCTAGTTCGGCCAGTTTTGCATAGACTTTCATGCAGTATCGAAGCGGTCGAAAACACCCCAAAACATGAGTTTTGGGTCCAATGGAGTGGATCGGATACGTTCATCGCGAAAAATTCTGACGCAACTTTGTTTAGCGAACTTGTGCGTTAATGGCAGCAGTTCGGCCAGTTCTGCATCGAATTTCATGCAGTAACGAAACTGTCCGAGACGCCCCAAAACAAGAGTTTTGTGTGCAATGCATTGGATCATGTGTGTTCGTTGCGAAAAATTCCGACGCAACTTCGTTTAGTGAACTTGTGCGTTAATGGCACTAGCTCGGCCAGTTATGCATCGACTTTCGTGCAGTAACGAAACGGTCTAAAACGCCCCAAAACCTGAGTTTTGGGTCCAATGGAGTGGATCGAGTGTGTTCGCTGCGAAAATTTCCGACGCAACTTCGTTGAGCGAGCTTGTGGCGTAATGGCACCAGTTCGGCCAGTTTTGCATCGACCTTCGTGCAGTAATGAAACGCTACGAAACTCCCGAAAACATAAGTTCTGGGTCCAATGGAACGGATCGGGTGCGTTCGTTGCGAAAATTTCTTACGCAACTTCGTTTAGCAAACTTGTGCGTTAATGGCAGCAGTTTGGCCAGTTCTGCATCGAATTTCATGCAGTAACGAGACGGTCCGAAACACCCCAAAACAAGAGTTTTGTGTGCAATGGAGTGGATCAGGTGCGTTCATTACGAAAAATTCCGATGCAACTTCGTTTAGTGAACTTGTGCCGTAATGGCACAAGTTCGGCCAGTTTTGCATCGACCTTCGTGCAGTAACGAAACGGTACGAAATGCCCCAAAACATAAGTTTTAGGTTTAATGGAGCGGATCGGGCGCGTTCGTTGCGAAAAATTCAGACGCAACTTCGTTTAGCGAACTTGTGCATTAATGGCACAAGTTCGGCCAGTTTTGCATCGACTTTCGTCCTGTATAGAAACGGTCGGAAACACCCCAAAACATGAGTTTCGGGTCCAATGGAGTGGATCAGGATCGTTCGTTGTGAAAAATTTCGATGCAACTTTATTTAGCGAACTTGTGCTTTAATGGCTCCAGTTCGGCCAGTTTTGCATAGACTTTCATGCAATATCGAAACGGTCGAAAACACCCCAAAACATGAGTTTTGGGTCCAATGGAGTGGATCGGATACGTTCTCGCGAAAAATTCCGACGCAACTTCGTTTAGCGAACTTGTGCGTTAATGGCAGCAGTTCGGCCACATCTGCATCGAATTTCATGCAGTAACGAAACGGTCCGAGACGCCGCAAAACAAAAGTTTTGTGTGCAATGCAGTGGATCAAGTGTGTTCGTTGCGAAAAATTCCGACGCAACTTCGATTAGTGAACTTGTGCGTTAATGGCACAAGCTCGGCTAGTTATGCATCGACTTTCGTGCAGTAACGAAACGGTCTAAAACGCCCCAAAACCTGAGTTTTGGGTCCAATGGAGTGGATCGAGTGTGTTCGCTGTGAAAATTTCTGACGCAACTTCGTTGAGCGAACTTGTGCCGTAATGGCACCAGTTCGGCCAGTTTTGCATCGACCTTCGTGCAGTAATGAAACGCTACGAAACGCCCCAAAACATAAGATTGGGGTCCAATGGAACGGATCGGGTGCGTTCGTTGCGAAAATTTCTTACGCAACTTCGTTTAGCAAACTTGTGCGTTAATGGCAGCAGTTCGGCCAGTTCTGCATCGAATTTCATGCAGTAACGAAACGGTCCCAAACACCCCAAAATAAGAGTTTTGTGTGCAATGGAGTGGATCAGGTGCGTTCGTTACGAAAAATTCCGATGCAACTTCATTTAGTGAACTTGTGCCGTAATGGCACCAGTTCGGCCAGTTTTCCATCGACCTTCGTGCAGTAACGAAACGGTACGAAACGCCCCAAAACATAAGTTTTAGGTTTAATGGAGCGGATCGGGCGCGTTCGTTGCGAAAAATTCAGACGCAACTTCGTTTAGCGAACTTGTGCATTAATGGCACAAGTTCGGCCAGTTTTGCATCGACTTTCGTGCTATATAGAATTGATCGGAAACACCCCAAAACATGAGTTTCGGGTCCAATGGAGTGGATCAGGAGCGTTCGTTGTGAAAAATTTCGATGCAACTTCATTTAGCGAACTTTTGCTTTAATGGCTCTAGTTCGGCCAGTTTTGCATAGACTTTCATGCAGTATCGAAGCGGTCGAAAACACCCCAAAACATGAGTTTTGGGTCCAATGGAGTGGATCGGATACGTTCATCGCGAAAAATTCTGACGCAACTTTGTTTAGCGAACTTGTGCGTTAATGGCAGCAGTTCGGCCAGTTCTGCATCGAATTTCATGCAGTAACGAAACTGTCCGAGACGCCCCAAAACAAGAGTTTTGTGTGCAATGCATTGGATCATGTGTGTTCGTTGCGAAAAATTCCGACGCAACTTCGTTTAGTGAACTTGTGCGTTAATGGCACTAGTTACCAACTAATGGCGACCCGCTAGGGTTTGATTCCCGATCTTTCGATGAGAGGCGTGGATAACTCGATTGGTCGATGGAGGCGACGTTCACGGCCCGACTACAGCCTTCCAAGCTGCGCCTTAGCAACCGATACAACCGAAAACTCAACAAGCCCTAACTAAGTAGTACCAGCAAAGGCTCAAAGGGTTTATAGGATTGCCGGCAAACTAATCTACCTTTTTTTTTTTATTTTTCTGGACTATAGGAAAAAAAATAGCAAAGATAAGTCTCTCACCGATAAACCTTGCTCTGATACCAACTGATGTGAAACCGCTAGGGTTTGTTCCCGATCTTTCGATGAGAGGCGGGGGATAACTCGATTTGAGATGGAGGCGACGTTCACGGCCCGACTACAGCCTTCCAAGGACGCTGCGCCTTAGCAACCGATACACCACCTCCAATGGCTGCCGCGATCTTGTGGAGCGCGACACCCGGCCACTAGGGCACCTGTCCTGCAAGCAATCGAAGAACCAGCAAGAACAAGTAGAACAAGCAACTCAATTGCAAATATGGAGATAATAACCAATCTGGAATCAACATGGTGGGGTTCCGAATCGAGTAGAACGGATGGTCTAGTCGACACACGCGTCTACAAGGTAGTAGCAATGGCTAAACTTTCAACAAAACAAAAACCCCCCAATCTGTTCATGGCGGCTCTAACCCTTATTAATACCTAGGAGGACGACCAAGAGGGTGTTTGAGTCGCACTCCAACCCTAGGACGCGTCCCTAATGGACCCGACTTGATACAAAGCCCATCGGGCCAAATTAAGATGTCGCAGCACCTTTAGACAGAAAACCAGTCGGTAGTATTTTGGTCATTGCGGACGAATCAGGAGAGATATGGACTTGAGTCCGGATCCATATGAAACTAGACTTCATAAGCTTTCCACGAAGTACTTGAACGTCCCTATCCGAGTCCGTATGCGACCGTGGTGTCCGTCACAAGTTGGTGCTGTTCTGCAGTCCGAATCCAGCCTCCAAAACGTGTTGGACATGGACTCTTTCTTTCCTTGCACCAAAAGTGACGTGGTGGCCTGATGGAGAACATTGGGAAGACTTAGGCTTGGTCCCCAATCAACTTCTTTGGTCCTCCATACCTTCCATGTGTGTTTATTACATGTGGGTGTATCCATTCTGGTGATGTCCACATCAACTAGCTCGGCCAGTTATGCATCGACTTTCGTGCAGTAACGAAACGGTCTAAAACGCCCCAAAACCTGAGTTTTGGGTCCAATGGAGTGGATCGAGTGTGTTCGCTGCGAAAATTTCCGACGCAACTTCGTTGAGCGAGCTTGTGGCGTAATGGCACCAGTTCGGCCAGTTTTGCATCGACCTTCGTGCAGTAATGAAACGCTACGAAACTCCCGAAAACATAAGTTCTGGGTCCAATGGAACGGATCGGGTGCGTTCGTTGCGAAAATTTCTTACGCAACTTCGTTTAGCAAACTTGTGCGTTAATGGCAGCAGTTTGGCCAGTTCTGCATCGAATTTCATGCAGTAACGAGACGGTCCGAAACACCCCAAAACAAGAGTTTTGTGTGCAATGGAGTGGATCAGGTGCGTTCATTACGAAAAATTCCGATGCAACTTCGTTTAGTGAACTTGTGCCGTAATGGCACAAGTTCGGCCAGTTTTGCATCGACCTTCGTGCAGTAACGAAACGGTACGAAACGCCCCAAAACATAAGTTTTAGGTTTAATGGAGCGGATCGGGCGCGTTCGTTGCGAAAAATTCAGACGCAACTTCGTTTAGCGAACTTGTGCATTAATGGCACAAGTTCGGCCAGTTTTGCATCGACTTTCGTCCTGTATAGAAACGGTCGGAAACACCCCAAAACATGAGTTTCGGGTCCAATGGAGTGGATCAGGATCGTTCGTTGTGAAAAATTTCGATGCAACTTTATTTAGCGAACTTGTGCTTTAATGGCTCCAGTTCGGCCAGTTTTGCATAGACTTTCATGCAATATCGAAACGGTCGAAAACACCCCAAAACATGAGTTTTGGGTCCAATGGAGTGGATCGGATACGTTCTCGCGAAAAATTCCGACGCAACTTCGTTTAGCGAACTTGTGCGTTAATGGCAGCAGTTCGGCCACATCTGCATCGAATTTCATGCAGTAACGAAACGGTCCGAGACGCCGCAAAACAAAAGTTTTGTGTGCAATGCAGTGGATCAAGTGTGTTCGTTGCGAAAAATTCCGACGCAACTTCGATTAGTGAACTTGTGCGTTAATGGCACAAGCTCGGCTAGTTATGCATCGACTTTCGTGCAGTAACGAAACGGTCTAAAACGCCCCAAAACCTGAGTTTTGGGTCCAATGGAGTTGATCGAGTGTGTTCGCTGTGAAAATTTCTGACGCAACTTCGTTGAGCGAACTTGTGCCGTAATGGCACCAGTTCGGCCAGTTTTGCATCGACCTTCGTGCAGTAATGAAACGCTACGAAACGCCCCAAAACATAAGATTGGGGTCCAATGGAACGGATCGGGTGCGTTCGTTGCGAAAATTTCTTACGCAACTTCATTTAGCAAACTTGTGCGTTAATGGCAGCAGTTCGGCCAGTTCTGCATCGAATTTCATGCAGTAACGAAACGGTCCCAAACACCCCAAAATAAGAGTTTTGTGTGCAATGGAGTGGATCAGGTGCGTTCGTTACGAAAAATTCCGATGCAACTTCATTTAGTGAACTTGTGCCGTAATGGCACCAGTTCGGCCAGTTTTCCATCGACCTTCGTGCAGTAACGAAACGGTACGAAACGCCCCAAAACATAAGTTTTAGGTTTAATGGAGCGGATCGGGCGCGTTCGTTGCGAAAAATTCAGACGCAACTTCGTTTAGCGAACTTGTGCATTAATGGCACAAGTTCGGCCAGTTTTGCATCGACTTTCGTGCTATATAGAATTGATCGGAAACACCCCAAAACATGAGTTTCGGGTCCAATGGAGTGGATCAGGAGCGTTCGTTGTGAAAAATTTCGATGCAACTTCATTTAGCGAACTTTTGCTTTAATGGCTCTAGTTCGGCCAGTTTTGCATAGACTTTCATGCAGTATCGAAGCGGTCGAAAACACCCCAAAACATGAGTTTTGGGTCCAATGGAGTGGATCGGATACGTTCATCGCGAAAAATTCTGACGCAACTTTGTTTAGCGAACTTGTGCGTTAATGGCAGCAGTTCGGCCAGTTCTGCATCGAATTTCATGCAGTAACGAAACTGTCCGAGACGCCCCAAAACAAGAGTTTTGTGTGCAATGCATTGGATCATGTGTGTTCGTTGCGAAAAATTCCGACGCAACTTCGTTTAGTGAACTTGTGCGTTAATGGCACTAGCTCGGCCAGTTATGCATCGACTTTCGTGCAGTAACGAAACGGTCTAAAACGCCCCAAAACCTGAGTTTTGGGTCCAATGGAGTGGATCGAGTGTGTTCGCTGCGAAAATTTCCGACGCAACTTCGTTGAGCGAGCTTGTGGCGTAATGGCACCAGTTCGGCCAGTTTTGCATCGACCTTCGTGCAGTAATGAAACGCTACGAAACTCCCGAAAACATAAGTTCTGGGTCCAATGGAACGGATCGGGTGCGTTCGTTGCGAAAATTTCTTACGCAACTTCGTTTAGCAAACTTGTGCGTTAATGGCAGCAGTTTGGCCAGTTCTGCATCGAATTTCATGCAGTAACGAGACGGTCCGAAACACCCCAAAACAAGAGTTTTGTGTGCAATGGAGTGGATCAGGTGCGTTCATTACGAAAAATTCCGATGCAACTTCGTTTAGTGAACTTGTGCCGTAATGGCACAAGTTCGGCCAGTTTTGCATCGACCTTCGTGCAGTAACGAAACGGTACGAAACGCCCCAAAACATAAGTTTTAGGTTTAATGGAGCGGATCGGGCGCGTTCGTTGCGAAAAATTCAGACGCAACTTCGTTTAGCGAACTTGTGCATTAATGGCACAAGTTCGGCCAGTTTTGCATCGACTTTCGTCCTGTATAGAAACGGTCGGAAACACCCCAAAACATGAGTTTCGGGTCCAATGGAGTGGATCAGGATCGTTCGTTGTGAAAAATTTCGATGCAACTTTATTTAGCGAACTTGTGCTTTAATGGCTCCAGTTCGGCCAGTTTTGCATAGACTTTCATGCAATATCGAAACGGTCGAAAACACCCCAAAACATGAGTTTTGGGTCCAATGGAGTGGATCGGATACGTTCTCGCGAAAAATTCCGACGCAACTTCGTTTAGCGAACTTGTGCGTTAATGGCAGCAGTTCGGCCACATCTGCATCGAATTTCATGCAGTAACGAAACGGTCCGAGACGCCGCAAAACAAAAGTTTTGTGTGCAATGCAGTGGATCAAGTGTGTTCGTTGCGAAAAATTCCGACGCAACTTCGATTAGTGAACTTGTGCGTTAATGGCACAAGCTCGGCTAGTTATGCATCGACTTTCGTGCAGTAACGAAACGGTCTAAAACGCCCCAAAACCTGAGTTTTGGGTCCAATGGAGTGGATCGAGTGTGTTCGCTGTGAAAATTTCTGACGCAACTTCGTTGAGCGAACTTGTGCCGTAATGGCACCAGTTCGGCCAGTTTTGCATCGACCTTCGTGCAGTAATGAAACGCTACGAAACGCCCCAAAACATAAGATTGGGGTCCAATGGAACGGATCGGGTGCGTTCGTTGCGAAAATTTCTTACGCAACTTCGTTTAGCAAACTTGTGCGTTAATGGCAGCAGTTCGGCCAGTTCTGCATCGAATTTCATGCAGTAACGAAACGGTCCCAAACACCCCAAAATAAGAGTTTTGTGTGCAATGGAGTGGATCAGGTGCGTTCGTTACGAAAAATTCCGATGCAACTTCATTTAGTGAACTTGTGCCGTAATGGCACCAGTTCGGCCAGTTTTCCATCGACCTTCGTGCAGTAACGAAACGGTACGAAACGCCCCAAAACATAAGTTTTAGGTTTAATGGAGCGGATCGGGCGCGTTCGTTGCGAAAAATTCAGACGCAACTTCGTTTAGCGAACTTGTGCATTAATGGCACAAGTTCGGCCAGTTTTGCATCGACTTTCGTGCTATATAGAATTGATCGGAAACACCCCAAAACATGAGTTTCGGGTCCAATGGAGTGGATCAGGAGCGTTCGTTGTGAAAAATTTCGATGCAACTTCATTTAGCGAACTTTTGCTTTAATGGCTCTAGTTCGGCCAGTTTTGCATAGACTTTCATGCAGTATCGAAGCGGTCGAAAACACCCCAAAACATGAGTTTTGGGTCCAATGGAGTGGATCGGATACGTTCATCGCGAAAAATTCTGACGCAACTTTGTTTAGCGAACTTGTGCGTTAATGGCAGCAGTTCGGCCAGTTCTGCATCGAATTTCATGCAGTAACGAAACTGTCCGAGACGCCCCAAAACAAGAGTTTTGTGTGCAATGCATTGGATCATGTGTGTTCGTTGCGAAAAATTCCGACGCAACTTCGTTTAGTGAACTTGTGCGTTAATGGCACTAGCTCGGCCAGTTATGCATCGACTTTCGTGCAGTAACGAAACGGTCTAAAACGCCCCAAAACCTGAGTTTTGGGTCCAATGGAGTGGATCGAGTGTGTTCGCTGCGAAAATTTCCGACGCAACTTCGTTGAGCGAGCTTGTGGCGTAATGGCACCAGTTCGGCCAGTTTTGCATCGACCTTCGTGCAGTAATGAAACGCTACGAAACTCCCGAAAACATAAGTTCTGGGTCCAATGGAACGGATCGGGTGCGTTCGTTGCGAAAATTTCTTACGCAACTTCGTTTAGCAAACTTGTGCGTTAATGGCAGCAGTTTGGCCAGTTCTGCATCGAATTTCATGCAGTAACGAGACGGTCCGAAACACCCCAAAACAAGAGTTTTGTGTGCAATGGAGTGGATCAGGTGCGTTCATTACGAAAAATTCCGATGCAACTTCGTTTAGTGAACTTGTGCCGTAATGGCACAAGTTCGGCCAGTTTTGCATCGACCTTCGTGCAGTAACGAAACGGTACGAAACGCCCCAAAACATAAGTTTTAGGTTTAATGGAGCGGATCGGGCGCGTTCGTTGCGAAAAATTCAGACGCAACTTCGTTTAGCGAACTTGTGCATTAATGGCACAAGTTCGGCCAGTTTTGCATCGACTTTCGTCCTGTATAGAAACGGTCGGAAACACCCCAAAACATGAGTTTCGGGTCCAATGGAGTGGATCAGGATCGTTCGTTGTGAAAAATTTCGATGCAACTTTATTTAGCGAACTTGTGCTTTAATGGCTCCAGTTCGGCCAGTTTTGCATAGACTTTCATGCAATATCGAAACGGTCGAAAACACCCCAAAACATGAGTTTTGGGTCCAATGGAGTGGATCGGATACGTTCTCGCGAAAAATTCCGACGCAACTTCGTTTAGCGAACTTGTGCGTTAATGGCAGCAGTTCGGCCACATCTGCATCGAATTTCATGCAGTAACGAAACGGTCCGAGACGCCGCAAAACAAAAGTTTTGTGTGCAATGCAGTGGATCAAGTGTGTTCGTTGCGAAAAATTCCGACGCAACTTCGATTAGTGAACTTGTGCGTTAATGGCACAAGCTCGGCTAGTTATGCATCGACTTTCGTGCAGTAACGAAACGGTCTAAAACGCCCCAAAACCTGAGTTTTGGGTCCAATGGAGTGGATCGAGTGTGTTCGCTGTGAAAATTTCTGACGCAACTTCGTTGAGCGAACTTGTGCCGTAATGGCACCAGTTCGGCCAGTTTTGCATCGACCTTCGTGCAGTAATGAAACGCTACGAAACGCCCCAAAACATAAGATTGGGGTCCAATGGAACGGATCGGGTGCGTTCGTTGCGAAAATTTCTTACGCAACTTCGTTTAGCAAACTTGTGCGTTAATGGCAGCAGTTCGGCCAGTTCTGCATCGAATTTCATGCAGTAACGAAACGGTCCCAAACACCCCAAAATAAGAGTTTTGTGTGCAATGGAGTGGATCAGGTGCGTTCGTTACGAAAAATTCCGATGCAACTTCATTTAGTGAACTTGTGCCGTAATGGCACCAGTTCGGCCAGTTTTCCATCGACCTTCGTGCAGTAACGAAACGGTACGAAACGCCCCAAAACATAAGTTTTAGGTTTAATGGAGCGGATCGGGCGCGTTCGTTGCGAAAAATTCAGACGCAACTTCGTTTAGCGAACTTGTGCATTAATGGCACAAGTTCGGCCAGTTTTGCATCGACTTTCGTGCTATATAGAATTGATCGGAAACACCCCAAAACATGAGTTTCGGGTCCAATGGAGTGGATCAGGAGCGTTCGTTGTGAAAAATTTCGATGCAACTTCATTTAGCGAACTTTTGCTTTAATGGCTCTAGTTCGGCCAGTTTTGCATAGACTTTCATGCAGTATCGAAGCGGTCGAAAACACCCCAAAACATGAGTTTTGGGTCCAATGGAGTGGATCGGATACGTTCATCGCGAAAAATTCTGACGCAACTTTGTTTAGCGAACTTGTGCGTTAATGGCAGCAGTTCGGCCAGTTCTGCATCGAATTTCATGCAGTAACGAAACTGTCCGAGACGCCCCAAAACAAGAGTTTTGTGTGCAATGCATTGGATCATGTGTGTTCGTTGCGAAAAATTCCGACGCAACTTCGTTTAGTGAACTTGTGCGTTAATGGCACTAGCTCGGCCAGTTATGCATCGACTTTCGTGCAGTAACGAAACGGTCTAAAACGCCCCAAAACCTGAGTTTTGGGTCCAATGGAGTGGATCGAGTGTGTTCGCTGCGAAAATTTCCGACGCAACTTCGTTGAGCGAGCTTGTGGCGTAATGGCACCAGTTCGGCCAGTTTTGCATCGACCTTCGTGCAGTAATGAAACGCTACGAAACTCCCGAAAACATAAGTTCTGGGTCCAATGGAACGGATCGGGTGCGTTCGTTGCGAAAATTTCTTACGCAACTTCGTTTAGCAAACTTGTGCGTTAATGGCAGCAGTTTGGCCAGTTCTGCATCGAATTTCATGCAGTAACGAGACGGTCCGAAACACCCCAAAACAAGAGTTTTGTGTGCAATGGAGTGGATCAGGTGCGTTCATTACGAAAAATTCCGATGCAACTTCGTTTAGTGAACTTGTGCCGTAATGGCACAAGTTCGGCCAGTTTTGCATCGACCTTCGTGCAGTAACGAAACGGTACGAAACGCCCCAAAACATAAGTTTTAGGTTTAATGGAGCGGATCGGGCGCGTTCGTTGCGAAAAATTCAGACGCAACTTCGTTTAGCGAACTTGTGCATTAATGGCACAAGTTCGGCCAGTTTTGCATCGACTTTCGTGCTGTATAGAAACGGTCGGAAACACCCCAAAACATGAGTTTCGGGTCCAATGGAGTGGATCAGGATCGTTCGTTGTGAAAAATTTCGATGCAACTTTATTTAGCGAACTTGTGCTTTAATGGCTCCAGTTCGGCCAGTTTTGCATAGACTTTCATGCAGTATCGAAACGGTCGAAAACACCCCAAAACATGAGTTTGGGGTCCAATGGAGTGGATCGGATACGTTCTCGCGAAAAATTCCGACGCAACTTCGTTTAGCGAACTTGTGCGTTAATGGCAGCAGTTCGGCCACATCTGCATCGAATTTCATGCAGTAACGAAACGGTCCGAGACGCCGCAAAACAAAAGTTTTGTGTGCAATGCAGTGGATCAAGTGTGTTCGTTGCGAAAAATTCCGACGCAACTTCGATTAGTGAACTTGTGCGTTAATGGCACAAGCTCGGCTAGTTATGCATCGACTTTCGTGCAGTAACGAAACGGTCTAAAACGCCCCAAAACCTGAGTTTTGGGTCCAATGGAGTGGATCGAGTGTGTTCGCTGTGAAAATTTCCGACGCAACTTCGTTGAGCGAACTTGTGCTGTAATGGCACCAGTTCGGCCAGTTTTGCATCGACCTTCGTGCAGTAATGAAACGCTACGAAACGCCCCAAAACATAAGATTGGGGTCCAATGGAACGGATCGGGTGCGTTCGTTGCGAAAATTTCTTACGCAACTTCGTTTAGCAAACTTGTGCATTAATGGCAGCAGTTCGGCCAGTTCTGCATCGAATTTCATGCAGTAACGAAACGGTCCCAAACACCCCAAAATAAGAGTTTTGTGTGCAATGGAGTGGATCAGGTGCGTTCGTTACGAAAAATTCCGATGCAACTTCATTTAGTGAACTTGTGCCGTAATGGCACCAGTTCGGCCAGTTTTCCATCGACCTTCGTGCAGTAACGAAACGGTACGAAACGCCCCAAAACATAAGTTTTAGGTTTAATGGAGCGGATCGGGCGCGTTCGTTGCGAAAAATTCAGACGCAACTTCGTTTAGCGAACTTGTGCATTAATGGCACAAGTTCGGCCAGTTTTGCATCGACTTTCGTGCTATATAGAATTGATCGGAAACACCCCAAAACATGAGTTTCGGGTCCAATGGAGTGGATCAGGAGCGTTCGTTGTGAAAAATTTCGATGCAACTTCATTTAGCGAACTTTTGCTTTAATGGCTCTAGTTCGGCCAGTTTTGCATAGACTTTCATGCAGTATCGAAGCGGTCGAAAACACCCCAAAACATGAGTTTTGGGTCCAATGGAGTGGATCGGATACGTTCATCGCGAAAAATTCCGACGCAACTTCGTTTAGCGAACTTGTGCGTTAATGGCAGCAGTTCGGCCACATCTGCATCGAATTTCATGCAGTAACGAAACGGTCCGAGACGCCGCAAAACAAAAGTTTTGTGTGCAATGCAGTGGATCAAGTGTGTTCGTTGCGAAAAATTCCGACGCAACTTCGATTAGTGAACTTGTGCGTTAATGGCACAAGCTCGGCTAGTTATGCATCGACTTTCGTGCAGTAACGAAACGGTCTAAAACGCCCCAAAACCTGAGTTTTGGGTCCAATGGAGTGGATCGAGTGTGTTCGCTGTGAAAATTTCCGACGCAACTTCGTTGAGCGAACTTGTGCCGTAATGGCACCAGTTCGGCCAGTTTTGCATCGACCTTCGTGCAGTAATGAAACGCTACGAAACGCCCCAAAACATAAGATTGGGGTCCAATGGAACGGATCGGGTGCGTTCGTTGCGAAAATTTCTTACGCAACTTCGTTTAGCAAACTTGTGCGTTAATGGCAGCAGTTCGGCCAGTTCTGCATCGAATTTCATGCAGTAACGAAACGGTCCCAAACACCCCAAAATAAGAGTTTTGTGTGCAATGGAGTGGATCAGGTGCTTTCTTTACGAAAAATTCCGATGCAACTTCATTTAGTGAACTTGTGCCGTAATGGCACCAGTTCGGCCAGTTTTCCATCGACCTTCGTGCAGTAACGAAACGGTACGAAACGCCCCAAAACATAAGTTTTAGGTTTAATGGAGCGGATCGGGCGCGTTCGTTGCGAAAAATTCAGACGCAACTTCGTTTAGCGAACTTGTGCATTAATGGCACAAGTTCGGCCAGTTTTGCATCGACTTTCGTGCTATATAGAATTGATCGGAAACACCCCAAAACATGAGTTTCGGGTCCAATGGAGTGGATCAGGAGCGTTCGTTGTGAAAAATTTCGATGCAACTTCATTTAGCGAACTTTTGCTTTAATGGCTCTAGTTCGGCCAGTTTTGCATAGACTTTCATGCAGTATCGAAGCGGTCGAAAACACCCCAAAACATGAGTTTTGGGTCCAATGGAGTGGATCGGATACGTTCATCGCGAAAAATTCCGACGCAACTTCGTTTAGCGAACTTGTGCGTTAATGGCAGCAGTTCGGCCACATCTGCATCGAATTTCATGCAGTAACGAAACGGTCCGAGACGCCGCAAAACAAAAGTTTTGTGTGCAATGCAGTGGATCAAGTGTGTTCGTTGCGAAAAATTCCGACGCAACTTCGATTAGTGAACTTGTGCGTTAATGGCACAAGCTCGGCTAGTTATGCATCGACTTTCGTGCAGTAACGAAACGGTCTAAAACGCCCCAAAACCTGAGTTTTGGGTCCAATGGAGTGGATCGAGTGTGTGTTCGCTGCGAAAAATTTCCGACGCAACTTCGTTGAGCGAGCTTGTGGCGTAATGGCACCAGTTTCGGCCAGTTTTGCATCGACCTTCGTGCAGTAATGAAACGCTACGAAACTCCCGAAAACATAAGTTCTGGGTCCAATGGAACGGATCGGGTGCGTTCGTTGCGAAAATTTCTTACGCAACTTCGTTTAGCAAACTTGTGCGTTAATGGCAGCAGTTTGGCCAGTTCTGCATCGAATTTCATGCAGTAACGAGACGGTCCGAAACACCCCAAAACAAGAGTTTTGTGTGCAATGGAGTGGATCAGGTGCGTTCATTACGAAAAATTCCGATGCAACTTCGTTTAGTGAACTTGTGCGGCACAAGTTCGGCCAGTTTTGCATCGACCTTGCGTGCAGTAACGAAACGGTACGAAACGCCCCAAAACATAAGTTTTAGGTTTAATGGAGCGGATCGGGCGCGTTCGTTGCGAAAAATTCAGACGCAACTTCGTTTAGCGAACTTTGTGCATTAATGGCACAAGTTCGGCCAGTTTTGCATCGACTTTCGTGCTGTATAGAAACGGTCGGAAACACCCCAAAACATGAGTTTCGGGTCCAATGGAGTGGATCAAGGATCGTTCGTGTGAAAAATTTCGATGCAACTTTATTTAGCGAACTTGTGCTTTAATGCTCCAGTTCGGCCAGTTTTGCATAGACTTTCATGCAATATCGAAAACGGTCGAAAACACCCCAAAACATGAGTTTGGGGTCCAATGGAGTGGATCGGATACGTTCTCGCGAAAAAATTCCGACGCAACTTCGTTTAGCGAACTTGTGCGTTAATGGCAGCAGTTCGGCCACATCTGCATCGAATTTCATGCAGTAACGAAACGGTCCGAGACGCCGCAAAACAAAAGTTTTGTGTGCAATGCAGTGGATCAAGTGTGTTCGTTGCGAAAAATTCCGACGCAACTTCGATTAGTGAACTTGTGCGTTAATGGCACAAGCTCGGCTAGTTATGCATCGACTTTCGTGCAAGTAACGAAAACGGTCTAAACGCCCCAAAACCTGAGTTTTGGGTCCAATGGAGTGGATCGAGTGTGTTCGCTTGTGAAAATTTCCGACGCAACTTCGTTGAGCGAACTTGTGCCGTAATGGCACCAGTTCGGCCAGTTTTGCATCGACCTTCGTGCAGTAATGAAACGCTACGAAACGCCCCAAAACATAAGATTGGGGTCCAATGGAACGGATCGGGTGCGTTCGTTGCGAAAATTTCTTACGCAACTTCGTTTAGCAAACTTGTGCGTTAATGGCAGCAGTTCGGCCAGTTCTGCATCGAATTTCATGCAGTAACGAAACGGTCCCAAACACCCCAAAAATAAGAGTTTTGTGTGCAATGGAGTGGATCAGGTGCTTTCTTTACGAAAAATTCCGATGCAACTTCATTTAGTGAACTTGTGCCGTAATGGCACCAGTTCGGCCAGTTTTCCATCGACCTTCGTGCAGTAACGAAACGGTACGAAACGCCCCAAAACATAAGTTTTAGGTTAATGGAGCGGATCGGGCGCGTTCGTTGCGAAAAATTCAGACGCAACTTCGTTTAGCGAACTTGTGCATTAATGGCACAAGTTCGGCCAGTTTTGCATCGACTTTCGTGCTATATAGAATTGATCGGAAACACCCCAAAACATGAGTTTCGGGTCCAATGGAGTGGATCAGGAGCGTTCGTTGTGAAAAATTTCGATGCAACTTCATTTAGCGAACTTTTGCTTTAATGGCTCTAGGTTCGGCCAGTTTTGCATAGACTTTCATGCAGTATCGAACGCGGTCGAAAACACCCCAAAACATGAGTTTTGGGTCCAATGGAGTGGATCGGATACGTTCATCGCGAAAAATTCTGACGCAACTTTGTTTAGCGAACTTGTGCGTTAATGGCAGCAGTTCGGCCAGTTCTGCATCGAATTTCATGCAGTAACGAAACTGTCCGAGACGCCCCAAAACAAGAGTTTTGTGTGCAATGCATTGGATCATGTGTGTTCGTTGCGAAAAATTCCGACGCAACTTCGTTTAGTGAACTTGTGCGTTAATGGCACTAGCTCGGCCAGTTATGCATCGACTTTCGTGCAGTAACGAAACGGTCTAAAACGCCCCAAAACCTGAGTTTTGGGTCCAATGGAGTGGATCGAGTGTGTTCGCTGCGAAAATTTCCGACGCAAACTTCGTTGAGCGAGCTTGTGGCGTAATGGCACCAGTTCGGCCAGTTTTGCATCGACCTTCGTGCAGTAATGAAACGCTACGAAACTCCCGAAAACATAAGTTCTGGGTCCAATGGAACGGATCGGGTGCGTTCGTTGCGAAAATTTCTTACGCAACTTCGTTTAGCAAACTTGTGCGTTAATGGCAGCAGTTTGGCCAGTTCTGCATCGAATTTCATGCAGTAACGAGACGGTCCGAAACACCCCAAAACAAGAGTTTTGTGTGCAATGGAGTGGATCAGGTGCGTTCATTACGAAAAATTCCGATGCAACTTCGTTTAGTGAACTTGTGCCGTAATGGCACAAGTTCGGCCAGTTTTGCATCGACCTTCGTGCAGTAACGAAACGGTACGAAACGCCCCAAAACATAAGTTTTAGGTTTAATGGAGCGGATCGGGCGCGTTCGTTGCGAAAAATTCAGACGCAACTTCGTTTAGGCGAACTTGTGCATTAAATGGCACAAGTTCGGCCAGTTTTGCATCGACTTTCGTGCTGTATAGAAACGGTCGGAAACACCCCAAAACATGAGTTTCGGGTCCAATGGAGTGGATCAGGATCGTTCGTTGTGAAAAATTTCGATGCAACTTTATTTAGCGAACTTGTGCTTTAATGGCTCCAGTTCGGCCAGTTTTGCATAGACTTTCATGCAGTATCGAAACGGTCGAAAACACCCCAAAACATGAGTTTGGGGTCCAATGGAGTGGATCGGATACGTTCTCGCGAAAAATTCCGACGCAACTTCGTTTAGCGAACTTGTGCGTTAATGGCAGCAGTTCGGCCACATCTGCATCGAATTTCATGCAGTAACGAAACGGTCCGAGACGCCGCAAAACAAAAGTTTTGTGTGCAATGCAGTGGATCAAGTGTGTTCGTTGCGAAAAATTCCGACGCAACTTCGATTAGTGAACTTGTGCGTTAATGGCACAAGCTCGGCTAGTTATGCATCGACTTTCGTGCAGTAACGAAACGGTCTAAAAACGCCCCAAAACCTGAGTTTTGGGTCCAATGGAGTGGATCGAGTGTGTTCGCTGTGAAAATTTCCGACGCAACTTCGTTGAGCGAACTTGTGCCGTAATGGCACCAGTTCTGGCCAGTTTTGCATCGACCTTCGTGCAGTAATGAAAACGCTACGAAACGCCCCAAAACATAAGATTGGGGTCCAATGGAACGGATCGGGTGCGTTCGTTGCGAAAATTTCTTACGCAACTTCGTTTAGCAAACTTGTGCGTTAATGGCAGCAATTCGGCCAGTTCTGCATCGAATTTCATGCAGTAACGAAACGGTCCCAAACACCCCAAAATAAGAGTTTTGTGTGCAATGGAGTGGATCAGGTGCTTTCTTTACGAAAATTCCGATGCAACTTCATTTAGTGAACTTGTGCCGTAATGGCACCAGTTCGGCCAGTTTTCCATCGACCTTCGTGCAGTAACGAAACGGTACGAAACGCCCCAAAACATAAGTTTTAGGTTTAATGGAGCGGATCGGGCGCATTCGTTGCGAAAAATTCAGACGCAACTTCGTTTAGCGAACTTGTGCATTAATGGCACAAGTTCGGCCAGTTTTTGCATCGACTTTCGTGCTATATAGAATTGATCGGAAACACCCCAAAACATGAGTTTCGGGTCCAATGGAGTGGATCAGGAGCGTTCGTTGTGAAAAATTTCGATGCAACTTCATTTAGCGAACTTTTACTTTAATGGCTCTAGTTCGGCCGAGTTTTGCATAGACTTTCATGCAGTATCGAAGCGGTCGAAAACACCCCAAAACATTGAGTTTTGGGTCCCAATGGACTGGATCGGATACGTTCATCGCGAAAAATTCTGACGCAACTTTGTTTAGCGAACTTGTGCGTTAATGGCAGCAGTTCGGCCAGTTCTGCATCGAATTTCATGCAGTAACGAAACTGTCCGAGACGCCCCAAAACAAGAGTTTTGTGTGCAATGCATTGGATCATGTGTGTTCGTTGCGAAAAATTCCGACGCAACTTCGGTTTAGTGAACTTGTGCGTTAATGGCACTAGCTCGGCCAGTTATGCATCGACTTTCGTGCAGTAACGAAACGGTCTAAAACGCCCCAAAACCTGAGTTTTGGGTCCCAATGGAGTGGATCGAGTGTGTTCGCTGCGAAAATTTCCGACGCAACTTCGTTGAGCGAGCTTGTGGCGTAATGGCACCAGTTCGGCCAGTTTTGCATCGACCTTCGTGCAGTAATGAAACGCTACGAAACTCCCGAAAACATAAGTTCTGGTCCAATGGAACGGATCGGGTGCGTTCGTTGCGAAAATTTCTTACGCAACTTCGTTTAGCAAACTTGTGCGTTAATGGCAGCAGTTTGGCCAGTTCTGCATCGAATTTCATGCAGTAACGAGACGGTCCGAAACACCCCAAAACAAGAGTTTTGTGTGCAATGGAGTGGGATCAGGTGCGTTCATTACGAAAAAATTCCGATGCAACTTCGTTTAGTGAACTTGTGCCGTAATGGCACAAGTTCGGCCAGTTTTGCATCGACCTTCGTGCAGTAACGAAACGGTACGAAACGCCCCAAAACATAAGTTTTAGGTTTAATGGAGCGGATCGGGCGCGTTCGTTGCGAAAAATTCAGACGCAACTTCGTTTAGCGAACTTGTGCATTAATGGCACAAGTTCGGCCAGTTTTGCATCGACTTTCGTGCTGTATAGAAACGGTCGGAAACACCCCAAAACATGAGTTTCGGGTCCAATGGAGTGGATCAGGATCGTTCGTTGTGAAAAATTTCGATGCAACTTTATTTAGCGAACTTGTGCTTTAATGGCTCCAGTTCGGCCAGTTTTGCATAGACTTTCATGCAATATCGAAACGGTCGAAAACACCCCCAAAACATGAGTTTTGGGTCCAATGGAGTGGATCGGATACGTTCTCGCGAAAAATTCCGACGCAACTTCGTTTAGCGAACTTGTGCGTTAATGGCAGCAGTTCGGTCCACATCTGCATCGAATTTCATGCAGTAACGAAAACGGTCCGAGACGCCGCAAAACAAAAGTTTTGTGTGCAATGCAGTGGATCAAGTGTGTTCGTTGCGAAAAATTCCGACGCAACTTCGATTAGTGAACTTGTGCGTTAATGGCACAAGCTCGGCTAGTTATGCATCGACTTAGTCGTGCAGTAACGAAACGGTCTAAAACGCCCCAAAACCTGAGTTTTGGGTCCAATGGAGTGGATCGAGTGTGTTCGCAGTGAAAATTTCCGACGCAACTTCGTTGAGCGAACTTGTGCCGTAATGGCACCAGTTCGGCCAGTTTTGCATCGACCTTCGTGCAGTAATTGAAACGCTACGAAACGCCCCAAAACATAAGATTGGGGTCCAATGGAACGGATCGGGTGCGTTCGTTGCGAAATTTCTTACGCAACTTCGTTTAGCAAACTTGTGCGTTAATGGCAGCAGTTCGGCCAGTTCTGCATCGAATTTCATGCAGTAACGAAACGGTCCCAAACACCCCAAAATAAGAGTTTTGTGTGCAATGGAGTGGATCAGGTGCTTTCTTTACGAAAAATTCCGATGCAACTTCATTTAGTGAACTTGTGCCGTAATGGCACCAGTTCGGCCAGTTTTCCAATCGACCTTCGTGCAGTAACGAAACGGTACGAAACGCCCCAAAACATAAGTTTTAGGTTTAATGGAGCGGATCGGGCGCGTTCGTTGCGAAAAATTCAGACGCAACTTCGTTTAGCGAACTTGTGCATTAATGGCACAAGTTCGGTCCAGTTTTTGCATCGACTTTCGTGCTATATAGAATTGATCGGAAACACCCCAAAACATGAGTTTCGGGTCCAATGGAGTGGATCAGGAGCGTTCGTTGTGAAAAATTTCGATGCAACTTCATTTAGCGAACTTTTACTTTAATGGCTCTAGTTCGGCCAGTTTTGCATAGACTTTCATGCAGTATCGAAGCGGTCGAAAACACCCCAAAACATGAGTTTTGGGTCCAATGGAGTGGATCGGATACGTTCATCGCGAAAAATTCTGACGCAACTTCGTTTAGCGAAACTTGTGCGTTAATGGCAGCAGTTCGGCCAGTTCTGCATCGAATTTCATGCAGTAACGAAACTGTCCGAGACGCCCCAAAACAAGAGTTTGTGTGCAATGCATTGGATCATGTGTGTTCGTTGCGAAAAATTCCGACGCAACTTCGTTTAGTGAACTTGTGCGTTAATGGCACTAGCTCGGCCAGTTATGCATCGACTTTCGTGCAGTAACGAAACGGTCTAAAATGCCCCAAAACCTGAGTTTTGGGTCCAATGGAGTGGATCGAGTGTGTTCGCTGCGAAAATTTCCGACGCAACTTCGTTTGAGCGAGCTTGTGGCGTAATGGCACCAGTTCGGCCAGTTTTGCATCGACCTTCGTGCAGTAATGAAACGCTACGAAACTCCCGAAAACATAAGTTCTTGGTCCAATGGAACGGATCGGGTGCGTTCGTTGCGAAAATTTCTTACGCAACTTCGTTTAGGCAAACTTGTGCGTTAATGGCAGCAGTTTGGCCAGTTCTGCATCGAATTTCATGCAGTAACGAGACGGTCCGAAACACCCCAAAACAAGAGTTTTGTGTGCAATGGAGTGGATCAGGTGCGTTCGTTGCGAAAAATTCCGACGCAACTTCGTTTAGTGAACTTGTGCGTTAATGGCACTAGCACGGCCAGTTATGCATCGACTTTCGTGCAGTAAACGAAACGGTCCAAAACGCACCAAAAACCTGAGTTTTGGGTCCAATGCAGTGGATCGAGTGTGTTCGCCGCGAAAATTTCCGACGCAACTTCGTTGAGCGAGCGTGGGTGTGCCGTAATGGCACCAGGTTTCGGCCAGTTTTTCAACGACCTTCGTGGAGTAATGAAACGCTACGAAACACCCCAAAACATAAGTTTCGGGTCCAATGGAGTGGAGCGAGTGTGTTCGCTGCGAAAATTTCCGACGCAACTTCGTTGAGCGAACTTGTGCCGTAATGGGCACCAGTTCGGCCAGTTTTGCATCGACCTTCGTGCAGTAACGAAACGGTACGAAACGCCCCAAAACATAAGTTTTAGGTTTAATGGAGCGGATCGGGCGCGTTCGTTGCGAAAAATTCAGACGCAACTTCGTTTAGCGAACTTGTGCATTAATGGCACAAGTTCGGCCAGTTTTGCATCGACTTTCGTGCTATATAGAATTGATCGGAAACACCCCAAAACATGAGTTTCGGGTCCAATGGAGTGGATCAGGAGCGTTCGTTGTGAAAAATTTCGATGCAACTTCATTTAGCGAACTTGTGCTTTAATGGCTCTAGTTCGGCCAGTTTTGCATAGACTTTCATGCAGTATCGAAGCGGTCCAAAACACCCCAAAACATGAGTTTTTGGGTCCAATGGAGTGGATCGGATACGTTCATCGCGAAAAATTCCGACGCAACTTCGTTTAGCGAACTTGTGCGGTTAATGGCAGCAGTTCGGCCAGTTCTGCATCGAATTTCATGCAGTAACGAAACTGTCCGAGACGCCCCAAAACAAGAGTTTTGTGTGCAATGCATTGGATCATGTGTGTTCGTTGCGAAAAATTCCGACGCAACTTCGTTTAGTGAACTTGTGCGTTAATGGCACTAGCTCGGCCAGTTATGCATCGACTTTCGTGCAGTAACGAAACGGTCTAAAATGCCCCAAAACCTGAGTTTTGGGTCCAATGGAGTGGATCGAGGTGTGTTCGCTGCGAAAATTTCCGACGCAACTTCGTTGAGCGAGCTTGTGGCGTAATGGCACCAGTTCGGCCAGTTTTGCATCGACCTTCGTGCAGTAATGAAACGCTACGAAACTCCCGAAAACATAAGTTCTTGGTCCAATGGAACGGATCGGGTGCGTTCGTTGCGAAAATTTCTTACGCAACTTCGTTTAGACAACTTGTGCGTTAATGGCAGCAGTTTGGCCAGTTCTGCATCGAATTTCATGCAGTAACGAGACGGTCCGAAACACCCCACAAACAAGAGTTTTGTGTGCAATGGAGTGGATCAGGTGCGTTCGTTGCGAAAAATTCCGACGCAACTTCGTTTAGTTGAACTTGTGCGTTAACTGGCACTGGCTCGACCAGTTTTGCATCGACTTTCGTGCAGTAACGAAACGGTCCGAACGCCCCAAAACCTTAGTTTTGGGGTCCAATGAGTGGAGCGAGTGTGTTCGCTGCGAAAAATTCCGACGCAACTTCGTTGAGCGAACTTGTGCCGTAATGGCACCAGTTCGGCCAGTTTTGTGCATCGACCTTCGTGCAGTAACGAAACGGTACGAAACGCCCCAAAACATAAGTTTTAGGTTTAATGGAGCGGATCGGGCGCGTTCGTTGCGAAAAATTCAGACGCAACTTCGTTTAGCGAACTTGTGCATTAATGGCACAAGTTCGGCCAGTTTTGCATCGACTTTCGTGCTGTATAGAAACGGTCGGAAACACACCAAAACATGAGTTTCGGGTCCAATGGAGTGGATCAGGAGCGTTCGTTGTGAAAAATTTTCGATGCAACTTTATTTAGCGAACTTGTGCTTTAATGGCTCCAGTTCGGCCAGTTTTGCATAGACTTTCATGCAATATCGAAACGATCGAAAAACACCCCAAAACATGAGTTTTGGGTCCAATGGAGTGGATCGGATACGTTCTCGCGAAAAATTCCGACGCAACTTCGTTTAGCGAACTTGTGCGTTAATGGCAGCAGTTCGGCCACATCTGCATCGAATTTCATGCAGTAACGAAACGGTCCGAGACGCCGCAAAACAAAAGTTTTGTGTGCAATGCAGTGGATCAAGTGTGTTCGTTGCGAAAAATTCCGACGCAACTTCGTTTAGTGAACTTGTGCGTCAATGGCACAAGCTCGGCCAGTTATGCATCGACTTTCGTGCAGTAACGAAACAGTCTAAAACGCCCCAAAACCTGAGTTTTGGGTCCAATGGAGTGGATCGAGTGTGTTCGCTGTGAAAATTTCCGACGCAACTTCGTTGGAGCCGAACTTGTGGCCGTAATGGCACCAGTGTCGGCCAGTTTTGCATCGACCTTCGTAGCAGTAATGAAACGCTACGAAACGCCCCAAAACATAAGTTTGGGGTCCAATGGAACGGACCGGGTGCGTTTGTTGCGAAAATTCTTACGCAACTTCGTTTAGCAAACTTGTGCATTAATAGCAGCAGTTCGGCGCAGTTCTGCATCGAATTCATGCAGTAACGAAACGGTCCCAAACACCCCAAAATAAGAGTTTTGTGTGCAATGGAGTGGATCAGGTGCGTTCGTTACGAAAAATTCCGATGCAACTTCATTTAGTGAACTTGTGCCGTAATGGCACCAGTTCGGCCAGTTTTCCATCGACCTTCGTGCAGTAACGAAACGGTACGAAACGCCCCAAAACATAAGTTTTAGGTTTAATGGAGCGGATCGGGCGCGTTCGTTGAGAGAAAATTCAGACGCAACTTCGTTTAGCGAACTTGTGCATTAAT